>OY829531.1:6485435-6877194 GCA_963691665.1 Clepsis dumicolana | reverse complement strand
ATAAAAACGTCAGCCATTAAAGGACTAAGAGGTGACCCCATTGCTAAACCATCACTCTGCAAATAATATTGACCATTAAATCTGAAATAATTTTGTTTCATGCATAAAGTTACTAATTCTATTAACTCACAAACCTCCCCCCGGATGTAAACGCTTCCTTTCTAAGTGACATCTAAGAATATTTAAGGTTTCACTATATGGTACGTTGGTAAACAAACTATCCACATCTAAAGAAAGTAATGTTGAGTTTGGCGGTATATTACTGTCTTTAATTTTATTTACTAAATCTGAACTATTCTTTAAACTATACATTGGCTTAAAAGAAGATTTTTCCCGAACAATACTATTTAACTTCCTTGCTACTTTATACGCTGGAGCACTCACGTATGAAACAACAGGGCGAACAGGAACACCATCCTTGTGAATTTTAGGTAAATAACAAACATCCAAAAATAAAGTTCAAACGAGAATTAGAGGAAAATCGTTCATTAAATTTTCTGGATTTAACTATTACAAGAGTAAATAATAGGCACCAGTTTCAAATTTACCGTAAGCCTACGTACACAGATACTGTCATACCTGCAAATTCTACTCACCCATGGCAGCATAAACTGACTGCTTTCCATTGTTATGTACATAGACTACTAACTGTACCTCTTTCGAAAGAGCATTATGATTCTGAGTTACATACTATATATCAGATAGCAACAACAAATGGTTATAGTACAGCAACGGTTAATAGTCTGGTTCAAAAGAAGCAGGGACGGATAGTGAATAGCATGCTTTACTCTGCGTTGCCATCTCAGCCTACTAACAAATTTAGATCTAGTATTACTTATGTTGGCCGGTTGTCTGACAAGATTTATAATATTTTAAAATCAAATAACATCAATGTTGCCTTTAAGACTACTAATTCTTTACGTTCTAGACTTTGTAATAACAAAGAAAAGGTGGATAAAGGGAACAGGTCGGGCGTATATAAACTCACTTGTGGCGACTGTAGTCAAGTATACATTGGACAAACCGGTCGAAGCTTTGATACTAGATTTAAAGAGCATGTCTCGTCATATAGGCATGATCATCCAGAGAAATCAAACTTTGCCAAGCATTTATTAGAAACGAATCATTCGTTGTTAGACTCAGATACGTACGAAATTTTACATTTTTGTGATAAGGGTTTGCGGCTATCGGTTTTAGAACAATTGGAAATAATTAGGTACAACAACATGGGGTCTATTATTAATGAACAAGTTAATTTGGTTTCTTCGCCTTTGTTACGACTTGGTTCTAATTTTAATAATGTGTCATAGTAATAATGAGAACATGACTTCTCTTTTTACCGTACTCGGTTAAAAATAACGGGGTACCTGGCGTAGATTAAAAATAAAAATGGTAGTTTGGAATTCATTTCTTAAAAAAGGGTAGTTTAGGACTTACATAAAAGGGTAGTTTGGAATTTATAAAATATTAGTGGGTACGTTGGTTTTGTCATTAACTAAGTTGAGTACATGGTTTACATATGTCAGTAGTGGAAGTGGTGGCATGTTGAGCGGTTGTTGTTGTGCTTCGTAAATGGCCTCGTGGAGAGTGCCGAAACGCGTCAGCGTTTAGTATAGTGGTGGTGGTGATAGTTGGGTCTGTGTGGCATGTGTTGATTCGTGTAGCAGTGGAGGTGGAGGTGTTGCATGGAAACATACATTTGCCGCACAGATATAACTATTTGCCATTAGTGGTCGCGGGTGAGCAAAGTAATTGTTTTTTAGTTCATGAACTTTGAAATGACAATGTCGGGGGTTTTTGACATCAGTCAACAACACTATTGTAGAGTTGTAGAGGGGCCTGCTCACTCCTGCGAGGCAATGAGTATCGCAAGTCAAAAACCCTCTAAGGTCGCTAGTGTTGATGTCGAGTGAGGCCTAACTGTCAATTGCCATCATTTATAGGCCAGCCCCCCGACTACGAAGTGCAAAATTCGAACTTCGTATCGTGCCGTCCCTCTCATGCTAATATCATTTAACACGAGAGTGAGAAGGGACAACACGGTACGAACTTCGATTTTCGAATTTCGTAGTATGGGGGCCGCAGGGCATTTGCGTAGATAAGTATTTTGACACTCGCCATCGGCTTGAAATGTCAGTTTTTGTACGACTGTGTGACAGCTAGCTGTTTCCGATATCAATTGTCAGCCCATACAAAATGAAAACGATTGTGATTCCGAGCGAGTTAGACATTAACCCTACCTATACCTATAAAACAGTACCGTGACTGGCTGACTGACAGACAACGCACAGCCTAAACCTCTGGACCTAGAGACTTGATATTTGGCAAACATATACATTGATTATCCTAGAGGTGCACTAAGAAGGGATTTTTGAAATTCCCACGGTATAGGGAACTAGCCCATTTTGAAATATTTCAAGGGGGGCAAAGCCGCGGGGCATAAGCTAGTTATTCATAAACCTATAAAACTATTTGCCGTTGAAGTTCGTTTGTTCTTTTTGTCACATTTGACATTTCCGTTAGTAAGAAGAAGACAAAACCTATTTTAACTAATGGAGGCTTTAGTGACGTTTATGAATAATGGCATTCGGCTGCGGGACCTTGTCTCTCATTGGTGGTGAATAACAGATAGACCTCACTCGACACTAGCGGATTTTAGACTCGCAATAGCCCTTAGTTTACATTCATACTTAGGGTTTCGTTAATTGCCTCTCTGTCGCTCACGTGAGATAATTTTTATTTTCTAAGAACACGCGAACATGGATGTTATTCTCAGGGGCGATAACCACGGGGGGAGTACAATTTTTACTTATCCTCCATGACTGGTTTGTCTTTCATGGCTGTCTCAGCATTGAATTGTCACATCGGTTGACATTGAGTACCGAAAAGTGACAGCACTCAGGCTGCGAGCAAGGCTGATTTAGAGGATAACGGTACAGGAATAGAAAACTGTGGTGCTATAATCAGGTACAGAATTTTAGAGTTCAAAAATCAAAAATTAAAAAAGTGTATAAAAAATCTCGGTTTATGGTATCGGGTGCTATATTATTTGACTATTCTATCAGGTCAAGGCGACACAGCCGTAGGAAGCTACTAATCGTTCTTAAAAATCGCTAATCCAACACATCGTTTAAAAAACTTGCACAATCCAAAAACACCATGAAAAATCCATTTGATACACTAACAAACCACTTTAGCAAAACAATACGATTCCTAGAAAACCGTTAAAACAATCGATAAACCGCACCGTGTCATCACTCACGCTGGCACACTGTAATTGACAAAAAAAAATAAGATTCGAATTTGAATTCGAATTTTAAAAAGCGTTCGACGCGCGTTGCGAACTTCCAAAGTGTGACCAACAACGTTGACTTAATCTGCAGTGACTGTATGTACCTTGTTGGCTTAACGTGGCGTCGGCTTCTTTTGATTTTTTTTATTATTATTTTGTGGAGTTTTTACGTTAATGGAAAGAAATAGATTTGTTGTTGACACGAAAATAAGTAATAGATTCAATCAAGCGTTACTTTGCAGAGGTTTATATCTATGAACTAAAAAAGACAAAAAAATAATTTTCTCACCCGAGTTTGGATTTGTTCGGGTAACCAAATTAATTGTTTTTAGTTTATGAAAATAAGACTTATTTTGTACTGAATGTCCTGTGAGGACAGCGACGCTTAAAAAATACAAAATTAGATAAAATAAATATGAAAATATGTTCATGTGTGTTGTTATTTATTTTATTTATGTACGTAGGCACGTTTGCAAAAGACAAAAAGTGTTCTACCGATTCTAATGAATTTGGCTAAGGCACTTTATTTCACTAATAGAGCGGATGATTCATTGAAGACAGTTACATTATTCTCTACTCTACGATATGAAGGGTAGGCAATAGATTTAAATCATAGCAGTACTTATTGTCATGTTAGAAAATAAAAAAATAGCTCTGCATGAGTAATCTTCAATCTTAAACGACTTACCGTCGTATTCAAGTTCTTCAAGCCTTTTGAAAGTTTCCTGAACTTCATATCGTGACATGTTCGCAAAAGTTACTTACAAATCGACGTCCAAAATCTTACTATTCCGATGTTTGCTTAACAATAGTGAAACATTTATTCCCAATATCGTTATCTAATCCGTTCTAACTTATCGCTTCCTAGGCGAAAGTCATTGACCCCTTTAATCCTTTATAGAATGTATTATAAACACGACAAATTTATTTATCTGAATACAGTTTTGTTTAAATTTTTACAAACTAAAGAAATGACAGGGCTGTTATTCTGTAAGGTTATTCACGACTATTTTAGCGTCGAAATGCCAAATTAGCAGCGACATGTACGGATTTCAAAATAATGAACATGCATTCATTGCGTCTGTTTATCCGCTAGTTGACAATAATAATGGAGTAGTTTTTTTTAACTCAAAGAGATGTCCACCTGGAGTTGCTCAATTACTAGCCGAAATATTTACGGTTCATAAGCTGACGCTCTGTACAAACAATCACGGCTTGTGTATTGACACGTAGAATAAATCTAAGACAAGGAACGCAAATGGTACCCCCAGATTACTTAGCTAATAAACCCCGCCCCACCGCTACAATAACGTCTGATTAGTAACAATGTGTAATCTTGTCGGACTAAGACAACACAGAGCCTGGTAGAGGAATTTTCGATTCTGAAAAACATAAAAAAAACAGTACCTAAATACCTACTTAGGCAGTTGAATGCTCTTTTACGCGTTTTTTTTTTTAGTCTAATAGCTTTTGAAATTGCTCTGGATAACAAACAAAGTTATTGATTTGATTTTTGTCTAACACAAAAGAAGAACCGATCATCATCCAGCCTTTTTTACGTCGCACTGCTGGGCACAGGCCTCCTCTCAGAATGAGAGGGCTTGGGCTATAGTTCCCACGCGAGCCCAGTGCGGATTGGGAACTTCACACACACCATTGAATTGCTTCGCAGGAGTGTGCAGGTTTCCTCACGATGTTTTCCTTCACCGAAACCAAGAAGAACCAATAATTGCTTTTCATTTCTTTTCATTTCAGAATATTCCTTCTCATGCAGCTTCAGTAACGATAAATAAAAGCTTAAGGCCTTACTTTACATCTTTGGGGTACTTAAGACGTTTGGGGTCTTTCAATTTTATGGATTGAAATGTTAAAACAGGAAAGGAGAGGTGTTAACGCGCAATTTCCCCCGTGCGAAACTTTTTACATTAAGTGTGTGCAAAATGCGTTTGTAGGAAAGGAACGTAACAAATTTTTACATGAGCGTAGACGTGTGCTGTACGTGTGTACCTCGTCCCCCTCGGAAAGTGGCAGAAAAATTGTAATGTCTACTTTATGGTACTAAAGATTTATTTCAAATGGTCTATTTTAACTAAAACGAGCTTGGATAGCCCAGGTAGAGCTTTAAAGCTGACACGAAAATCAACTAGGTGCGCTATAAGCTTAAATTAAGTTTACTTTTACCGGCGAATGCAGATGCTTGGTTATGATTTGGTTCAGCCGCCAATGTTTACGCCCCCGAGGAAATATAAACAATATGCTCTGCAGCAATGGGTACTATTATTAGAAAAACTCAGAGCGTTCATTTGCAGAAAGCAAGATTAGCTTTGAATGGGAAAATTTTGCCTACCTCGCGATGTCTATAAAAAGTCGCAAAGAGTACAAAGACTAGAATTCTCGCAACACACTTGATATTTCAGGCGAGAAGTAATAAACAAAACAATATGGAAATTAGATACAGCCCCCATACTACGAAATTCGAAAATCGAAGTTCGTATCGTATCGTCTCGCTCACTCTCCTATTAAATAATATTAGCTTGAGAGGGACGGCACGATACGAAGTTCGATTTTTGCACTTTGTAGTCGGGGGGCAGAACTCAAAAAAAAAATACAAAAATAATCGTTTTTAACATGAAACTACCGTGAGACTCAAACATAGTGAAATAGTAACTGATCACCCACGTGTCGAGTTTAGCCCGACATGTTTCCATGTGATGTTTTTACTTCACTACCAGCTTATGCCCCGCGGCTTTGCCCCCGTGAAATATTTCAAAATGGACTAGTTCCCTATCCCGTGAGAATTTCGAAAAATTCCTTCTTAGTGCACCTCTAGGATACTCAAGGTATATGTTTGCCAAATTTCAAATGTCTAGGTCCAGTGATTTAAGCTGTGCATTGTCTGTCAATCAATCAGTCAGTCCGTCACGGTACTGTTTTATAGGTATAGATAATCGTTTTCACTTGAAACTTCATTTTAATTTCAAACCATTAAACACAGGAAAGGTATTAATTTTACAACATTAATATTTTCAAGACCATAACTAAATATAAAACAAAATATCTCTCCATACAAACCAATCCGAGCTCTCATGAGCTAAAAACATCAAATATTGACAAATTCTTAAAGTATTTTCAAAAATGTGTTTACTTTGCTCATTATCGCTGACATTAACATAACGTTGCAGGTCATTGGCTTTAAATGTCAAGATATTATATCTTAGATAACGGGAGTAAAATAGGTGTGATGCAAAAAAACAACAATAATGCGAACTATATTTTTTAAACGAGTAGTACGCAAATTTAAAAACGAAACAAGAACACTTCCAATAGATAGCGTTGGTGTTCGCTGGATAAATAATCAGTTTGGTATAGTTAAATTTTTTAGAGGTGAGCTGATCCACTTAGCAATCACAGTGGCATTGTATGTAATACAATGCTATCATCTGCTTTTGTTCTCGTATCCGCCAACCAGTTACTTACAAAAAAGGTTAGAACTACAGTTTGCTTGCTTGCTTGTATATTGAAATTTCAACCTTATTCCTTGTTGAGTGAGTTATCTCATCAACTTAAATATGGTGTTTATCTACTTCTACTGGTCTTCTTCCTTCGAAACGACATTATTTTTTGTTCATCGTATACCTATTCCCGACATCTATTGTCAGTATTTGTCATTTACTAATCAATACCAATCAAAGAAAAAAGTTAAAAAACCCCCGACATTGTCATTTCAAAGTTCCAATATTTCAAAAACGGGTGAACCGATTTTAATGAAACTTAGCTAAGAACCATCTCGATTAAGCTAGCTTTCGATTGAAAAAAACCCACATCGAAATCGGTCTACCCGTTTGGGAGCTATAATGCCACAGACAGATACACAGATACACATGTCAAACTTATAACACCCCTCTTTTTCGTCGGGGGTTAAAAACTGTAATGAACGGCCTGTTCAAGTTTCTAAAGGGTTTTAAAAATCGTTCCTTCACGGTGCGGTAGCTTCTCTTAATTTGACATTCGTCTGTCTAGGATCTAGATGCGTTTTATTTGAACACAAAATTTATTCATCATATCAGGTTCGCATTTGACCTGAAAAACACTTTGACTGATTCGTACTTGGCCAGAAAGCAACATGACACAAACTCATCAGACCAGACACGGACTTGACAATAAACTTGATCAGCCGGAAGAGCATAGGCTATAATTAATTATTTTAACAGCCGGTATTTGACAGCTATCATCCCAGTACAATTTGTCTTTATTGACATATGATGACACTAATTGTATTGGGATGACGGCTGTCAAATGTCGGCTGTTAAAAAATCTAATTATAGGATTCCAGCAGCCCGTTTTATTTTAGTCAGCAAGAATTTGACATAACCCGAATGTCGTAGTTTGACCGTTAGTTTAAATGTTAAAATAAATCGAGTTACAGTGAGAAAAGTCAGACAGTGGACAGTTCCGAACTCATATTGCTGGTCTAAGAGCATTATGAACCCGAACATAAAGTTTAACTTACTTATGCGAAAGCTTTCACAACTAACTTTACATTTCTACACGTGTCCAAACTTTGATATTGAAGAAGCAAAGTTTACGGCTGACATTTACAAACAAAAAGATGGCTCTAGTATCTAGAATCTACTTATATTAAATTGAGGATAAATTAAAAGGTAAAAATAAAATAAAGTTTAGTAAGTTTTCCTTCAACTGTACTGTTTCTTGACTGTATTCGTCTTCCAACTTAAGTACATTACAGTAATTTTTCTGCTTGTATTTTATTTAGTTCTTTTCAAATATACTACATACTTTTTATATTTTAACTATGCTGCCCGTTTTTCAAGCATATGTTTCTATGCATGTATGTCTAATTCTTTGGCACGCTCTACAGCCTAAGCAGTTTGAAGTATTTCAACATATTAGACGTCATTGGATTCGTTTCAGTTGTGGGAGTGACACAGGGTACATTGTTTCCCAGAATTGCAGTCGGGTTTTCTGCTTTTAATTTTAAATTGGTTAGGTTATTTATGTGTGTGTGTTTGTCAAATTTGTGTGAATAAATCTCTCTCATATCGTCCCCCCACACAAACACATCCGGACAAAAGTTACATAAAAGTCTGGAAAAGCCGCCTCCACACTAATCGAGCCTAAGTACCTGCAGCAAACTGCAGCTAACTGATTGGTCAAGCAAGGCATGCGATGAGAGTGTGTTCGTGTTTGTAATAGTACCGTAGGATAAATAAACGCACACTAGAATGGCAAAAAATGGCCGAGTCCCACGCTCAAGCCTTGATAAATAGGTATGCGACTGAAGCGAGTATAAATAAAGTAATACCTCGGTCTTATTCCCGATTAAAAACAATTCAGGGGGGGGGGTAAATAAATGTCTTACATACATATAAAAATTTAAAAACCGTCCGACAAAAACCAATAAGAAGAAAAAATAATTTGGGCCTGATCCTTTAATTAGGAACTATGTTAACGTTTTCGCAGTCGGGTGCCATACGGAGGGCCTTGAAATATAAACATACTTCGATCGGTAGGTCAAAGGCTGTAGGACCACGTGGCCAGGCCAGCGCCCTATTTCACGGTTTACAATGACAATTCGAACTACATTCATTTACCAATATGAAGCGCACTAAAACAAAAGCTCTTCAAGTCAGCAATTGACACCGAATTGTCATTGAAACCTGACACTTGTAATGTTGGTGAAATAGGTGCCAAAGGGAATTGGATGGACTGATGGTCGAGCACGACTTTACGAATGCTGCGTAATATTACGGTTATCGTATCGAGATCGAGAAACCTCATACTAAATTTTAGTTCCAAATACGCTCACGGGCAGGCGCTGTTCCAAACGTCATACAAAATAGACAACGTTTACTATTCGATTTTACGTGACGCAGGTTTCGAAAAGTCGTGCTCGACCCTCTGTACTGCGTAAAGTAGCAATTATAGCAATGATGAGTCATCCAGTTCCACTGTTGGGAAAACTCGTCTGTATCGCAAGAAGTCAACTGAGCTTCAAGTCTATTACGGGAATTTTACTAGACAAGCCTGCTCCATCTTCACCAGCTTTAAAAATGTCAGTCCAATTGACAATTGACAATTCGGTATCAACTGCTGACTTCAATAGGTTTTGTTTTAGCGCGCTTCATATTAGCAGTGAAATGTAGATCGAATTGTAATTGTATGTAAGCTGACATGTGTAAACTTAAAGTTGGTGAAAAAATAAGAGGCCATGCGTAATTGTGCTCAAACGCAAGTCAAAATTATTTTTAAAGACCGGTCAAGGTGCGAGTCGGACTCGCGCACCGAGGGTTCCGTACAATTTTATATAGGTATGTAAATAGTTAATCTATCGCGGAAATCGGGTCTCGAAGATTTTCCCGCTTTGTCAGATACGTTTTAAGTTGTCCAGTGTTAGCAGAACCCTGCTCCTAAACAAATTGTAAGCAATATGGGATCATTTGACATTAATCATTGACATACACAGACAAAAAAAATGTCTTGATAGATAGACGGACAACAAAATGGTCACATAAGGATTTCGTTCTTCCTTTTGAGGCGCAAAAACCTTTATTTTTTTTAGTTCCAGACTGTAGGTACCATTAGGTGTTACGGCAAGCTAAGAATAAGCCTTAAAAGGCAAAATAAATGCTTACTTATGTAACACGATCGCTTTGAGTGGTCAAGGCGTGCGAGTCACCCACATGACATGATTACGTACTTAAAAGTACGAAGGTAAGTAGGTGCCTATCTAATACCAGCACAACGACTCTTATGGCAACGAGCGGATATTCCGTACTAAATCATGCTATTAAGAGAAAAACGCGGGCGCGTATTCTTTATTAAAACACCTTTTTAACCGACTTCAAAAAAAGGAGGAGGTTCTCAATCTGCCGGAATATTTTTTTTTTATGTATGTTCCCCGGTTACTCGAAGACGGCTGGACCGATTTCAAAAATTCTTTTTTTGTTTGAAAGGGTATACTTTCTAGTTAGTCACATTGTCACCAAGTCAGGATCTAATGATGGCATCCCAGGGAAATCGAGGGCAACACTCAGATTTTATAGGGATGTATCATGTGTTTCATATATTTTCGAAAGCTATTCAAGTACTTGCGTCTGGTAGTCATCATCTCGTGTTGATGAGGTGATGATGGAAGGTACAACTCCTTAACGGTTAGGAGTTGGAGGATTATATTTTAAATATTAACGTACTTAACTAAAAATTGTGAAATAAAAAATCTTTTAACAAAAAGTAAAACCGCCTTCAAAAAAAAACATAAAATAATCCCCAAAAAGCCATGAGTTTTATGGCCTAGCAGAAATATGAAGTCGGTGCGGTGCTAGGGAATATTCTTGGAATGAAGCACCAACTTCATATTTCTGCTAGGCCAATAAACTCGACTTATATACGTGAGTGATCCGTTTTTATTTCACTATGATTGAGTCTCATGGTAGTTTCATGTTAAAAGTACATAGATCTACTCGAAATTCTCTGCCTTCCCTGACTAAAACTATGCACGCCATTGCCTGTCATTGCATATTCTACCTGGTTTATAACGAAATAAGGTCTTCATTGCATTGTTGCTTACATTCGGTTTAGTTCGGCTTTGCAGGTACGAAGATTGCCGATGTAACTTATATTTGTGGTCCACCTGTAATTATGTAGGTAGGTATTTCCTTTTATAATACAAGAAGAAGACTGACGCCACAACGTCGCATAATAGGAATATCATTCCAGAAAAACGCAATAAAACGCCGCAAAATGAATAATTCCCTCATAACAGACATAGATAATAAATAAAACATGGCGCCCATCAAATTACTTACGCGTTTTGGACGAAACTGCCCGAACGAGTGTTTTGTTATTGTAAGGGGAAAACAAGCTAGCAGGCCATCAGATGGTAAGTAAAAACCCGGACTCGCACTTCTGAGTTGTTCGAAATTCAGGTACCTATATGTGAAATTCCATTTATAATTTATTTATTTGTAAGTAGGTAGGTATACATACAAACTATTGGATAAATGTGTCATTTACTTTATGACTTTTTCGGCCAAGGAAAACATTGTGAGGACAAGTGAGGACCCCAGCACACTCCTGCGAAGCAATTTAGTGGTGTGTGTGAAATTCCCAATATGCAATGGGTCTGCGTGGAATCTATAGACCAAGCCCTCTCACTGCGAGAGTCAAACAATTGCTGCCCATTTTTTTTTTCTCGTTTAAGTATTACAAGTCAGTCAAAGCTGAAGATGCAGACAACTGGAGATAACACAGCTGAAGACAAAATGCAAGACAGAGAATGCTGAAGAATGTTGAACCAGTCTTATACCATTTCACCAGAATATTGTCACTATACTTTCTAAGCCTCATATTTTACCAATATATTCAATCCCAAAAACAACTGTTTATCAGCACAGATAGAGTTGTCTTTGGAACTAAATATATTGGTAAGATTAGGTTGAGAAAGTATCTTAGTGACAATATGTGAAATCATAATATATCTAAGTTATTACTCATAATGGTTTTACAAGTGGAAGTTTCATTCTATCACCTTTTGTTAGAAATAGACTTCTGCTTGTAAATTGTAGTTTTATAAAACATGGGCCAGGTCCATGGGAACCCATGTAAATTGTAGGCCCTTTATAGTAGAACTGCCAATGCCAACATGAACTGGCCTTTGCTATAGTTTAGTACCGCAATAATATAACAATAAAAAAAATGAGACGGGCTCAAAAAAATAAATTTTGAAATATTTGACCTAGTGTCAAACTAAGCAACTAGACAACAGATAAACATACTTATAAAATATATTAAAAATCGAGGCCCCAAGAACAAACATTTGTATTTATATTCATCATACAAATACCTGCCCCAACCGGGGATCAAACCTGGGACTTGAGGTCATGAGTCGGTGTCATGAGGTTTAACGCAAGAAACTTTTTTTTTTTTTATACAACAAGGAAGGCAAGCGAGCAAGTGGGTCACCTGATAGTAAGTGATCACCACTGCCCATAGACACCCCGCAACTCGGGAGGGTTTGCAGATGCGTTGCCAACCTAGAGGGCTAAGATGAAATGCCTCTTGTGCCCGTGATTACACCGGCTGTCTTACTCTCCACACCGGAACACAACAGTGCAAGCACTGCTGCTTAGCGGCAGGATTAACGAGTAAGATGGTGGTAGCGATCCAGACGGACCTCGCACAATGTCCTACCACCCGCAAACTTATTGGATTTTTAACTAGGCTTCAAGGTATACGTATGTTTCAGAAAAAAAAAGAGGCAGATTACCTGTGCCCAAACTACCTATAGCAATAAAAAAAACACTCCTATTTAAAATAAACATTCTGCCAACACAACAAAAACATCAACATTTTTAAACTTACCAGTATAGGACGTAGAACTGTACGAATCAGCCGAAGACGCGGACAGCGATCTACTTCTATATCTCGCTGATTTTTTTAAGGCCCCTGACTTGACCCTCGGGCCTTCGAACTTCCCGGCGGCCCCCTCGACCGTGGAGCCCCCTCGGACTTGCCCCGGGTCTGTGACTGGACTATCACTAGCCACATTCGCCGCAGAAACACTCTCTTTGCGGTGCTGATTAGGTTCTCCATGGCCATCAGACATTATTGTTTAATTAAAAAAATACTAATTTAATTTACCGGTTTTTGGTGTTTTAATCCTATTAGCGGTAAGTTGGTAGAAATAATATGAGGTTCAAATAGCTAATATTATTTTTATCTATTGTAACCGTTTTATGTAAGCACGAAAAATAAAAATATCAATAATAACACCACAAATTAGCCGCAGTAGTTATTCCTCTGTCATACAAACGAATTAACACAAATAATGGTAATAAATAAATTCTTTGGTATATTTAGTATTGTTCTATTAAAGCTTTTTGCATTTTGGTAACGTAAAAACTAATACTATATCGGAAAAATCGTTTTTCCAGCTTCACTTCCGCCCGTCGTATACACCCCTCCACTTCACCCCCTGAAATGACTGAAATGTCATTTTTCGATCGGGCCAAGAACAAGCCAAGATCCGGCGTTGAGTGTTGTAAACCGCTGTTTATCGATAATTTTATGTAGCTGTCAATTTCTTTACTTTTAAAATTAATAAATAAAACAAATTAAGTATTGGATTCATTTTTATCCAAAAACAACATAAAATTATGAAGCAACTTCAAAGTCTCCTCAGTAGTCCCTAATATTACTTGTTCTCCCCTTCATACGTACTCCTGTTTCCTGTATTATATACCTACCCGAATAGTTTTGGTTCTTAGTTGGTTTTTGTGTGTGTCGTTCTGTGGTGGTTGGTGTAGTTGTTTTTTTTTTGTTTTGCAGTGGTTGTGGCTGGTATTTTACCGAACACGGGCAACTTTACCGTACAAGACCAGAGGTCGTTTGGCAGTGTCTTATCCAACCTCGACATTGGCGGAATCATCGCACTGATCGATGGGACCATTATTATCCCAAAAATTGAATTGAATTGAATTGAAACAAATTAAGCGTGTTGAGTGCTATGTCTACAAAACTTATACTTTCAATTTTTTTTTGAAAACTCAGTAATATACCCATATTTCAGGCCATTATTAAAAGTTCTATTCCGATTTATAACATCGACAAACATCGTTTGGTCAACACTGACATTACCAATATGGCAGTGAAACGTATGACAACTGCCTGCATCTCCACTACACAGCTAGGAAATAAATAAGTTCTTATTTGTTTAAACACTTTATTTGGTGAGTAAAACTGCACAATATTTTAATAAAAACTGTATAAGCAGCCGATGGTTTATAAAAATAAAGTTTGAATTTGATTCATAAGACGTTTCGGAACCGTGTTGAAAGGTCAATTTTGAATTCTGTCGTGTATTTTACCGGTATATAAATTAATTTACAGATGATATAATCCGCCAATACACCTACAACAATGTTAATAGACGTCTTAAAATCGCCATAGCCAGTTTTTGTTGTCATTTTCATTGATTCTTTTGTGTATAACTTTAAATTGCCAAAATGATTCTGATGCTTCTCGCAAATCTATAAAGGCGTATTTCCCCATCTCGCGTTTAAGATGGAACTTTCTTTGTTCAATCCGTGGTCTCTCTTCCTGCTTGTTAGTGTGCTGCTATGTTTTTTTACGTAAATGCGTCATAGTATAATATTTACGCGCGTCCTTATATGTATGTTGCGATTTGTAGTTTATATAGATATTGTTTACTTATGACATCGCCAAGGCTACTTTGTGCGGTTTGTTATTTGTATAGGACGGTCGTCAAAACAATTTTTGTTGTTGCTTACCCGTTTATCTATTTTTATGGAAATAATGTTACTTACTTGATAAATTGCTATCTATGTGTAAGTTTCAAGTTTTAACTTAAAGATGTATGTAAACCAGTAGCTATATGGAAAAATACGAGTATAGTAGGTCCACAGACTCGTCAATCTTCCCTAGCAGGATTTCAAACTCCTGAGCAAAGGTACAGTCGGTGCCCTAACATAAGTATTCACTTTTATGTACAGTTAGTGTGGAGAAATGGATACTTATGTTAGGCAACAGACCCTACACAAGACACTGATCACCACACATCGGTAACTCATGGCATTTAGGTAGCAATTGACAGTATCTAACAGACTAGTGATGTGACAATGTTCTTCTTGTATGAGCTGAGAAAAGGAAGCCAATTAGAAAAAAAGTGTTTTCAATCATTTAATATATGACTATAGCCCAAGCCCTCTCATTCTCATAGGAGGCCTGTGCTCAGCAGTGGGACGTAAAAAATAGGCTAGTGATGATGATGAATATGTGACTTGTCTCATCACTAATCTGTCCAGTGCTACCGAAATGCCACAAGTTACCAATGTGATCATGGATGTAACTGATGCCTATTGTATACCTTACCTGTCCTTATTATAATCTCATTGTATGGTTTTGTGATGTGCAATATAAAAAAAAATACTTCAGCGACACTAATTTCATTCTGTCGGTTTTTTTTATCTGATATTTTAACGAGGGTTAAGCGCACCAAACATAACTATGTCAGCCTCATGGGAAACCTCAGACCTCAGAACTCTCTCAGACCCCAACTCTCTCAAAGGTGTGTCTAACGAAATTGTAAACTAGTATCGCTATCTGACAAAGGCTAACTCAGAATTCTATTTAAGCCACCATTAAAGATACCCACGCCATCCAAATACTTTTCTCTAACATCTTTATTTTTATCGTATTCTATAATAAAATAGATGAGGTCCTCGGTTTGGTCACATCTCACACAAAGGCGATTGTGCAATTTTCATCAAATTAAGGAAACGATTTAGTGGGATGTGACCAGAGCGCACACGAAAAGCCCATACGAGTAGATCCCTAGGGAGGTCTGTTTATGCCAGCTCTAATGAAACAACCCGCAGTTTTGTAACTAATTAACTGCGTTAATCATTCCAGGGTACAATGTCGACTCCGGGGCGCGGGCGCGGCTACTCGGGCCGCCACCACATGCGCTCGCCGAGGCCCGGCGATGACGACGACGCTGCTCGCACCCTCGCCGAGCTCAGCCCGAGAGCCACAGGTAAATGTTATCATATTCATCATGTTTGTATCAGCCAAACGATCATCTATCATCACACAAACCAACTTAGAAAAGTTTAAAAACTCCCGACATTGTCTTTTCATAGTTCAATATTTCAAAAATGAGTGAACTGGTTTTAATGAAACTTAGCTAAGAACTGTCATGATTAAACCAGCTTTCAATTAAAAAATGGGAAGGTGTAAGGATTCCATTTTTTCCTTTTGAGGTACGGAACCCTAAAAACGCATCGAAATCGGCCCATCTGTTCGGGAGCTATGATGCCACAGACAGACACAGATACACAGGTCAAACTTCTTCTAACCCCTCTTTTGGTTGGGGGCTAAAATTAGGCTAGTTCCTTGTCCTGTGCGAAATTTGAAGAATCCCTTCTTAATGCACCTCTATGATCATCAAGGTACATGCCTGCCAAAGTTCAGTTTTTTGTGGTGGTAGGACCTTGTGCGAGGTCCATCCGGATCGCTACCATCATCTTACTACCGCTAAGCAGCAGTGCTTGCACTTTAGTGTTCTGGTGTGAAGAGTAAGACAGCCGGCGTAATTACGGGCACAAGTGGCATTTCATCTTAGCTCTCTAGGTTGTCAACGCATCTGCAAATTCTCCAGGGTTGCGGGTGTCTATGGGCAGTGGTGATCACTTTACCATCAAGTGACCCACTTGCTTCTTTACCTTTCTTGTCATAGAAAAAAAAAATCAAGCATCTATCTAGCTTCAGTTGTTTGGGCTGTGCGTTGATCTCTGGGTCAGTTAGTCAGTCAGTTAGAGTTGTGCCTACTCGGTCTTTAAAGGGAGCGCTCCGATCTCGTTCAATCGGTGAAAGGAACTAGTTCGGACTTTTGGTTCCTTTAGTTCAGTAGTTCAGTGAACGAGTTGGAACTGTTTTAATCTGTGAAGGACATGGAACGGAATGATAGTTGTTCATCTCGCTCCCACTTGCTCTAGAGACACTTTGAAAGAGCGCTAGTTATCTCGTTCCTCGGTTTCGGTCACTCTCACTCGCTCCATTCCACTCAAGCGATTCATCCACTCCACTCCTCTACCTACTGAACTAAAGGAGCGAAGACCGGTTCAAATCGTGCGAAAGAATTTAGTTCCTTTCGGTCCGCGACGGGGATTCATTCCTAACAGTTCTTAGTTCCTGACCGACTCAACCTTCCCCTTTTATTAACAGACTAGCTGTTGCCCGCGACTTCGTCCGCTTAGATTTTGGTTATCGCTATCCCGCGGGAACATAATTTTCCCAAATAAAAAGTAGCCTATGTTATTCCTCAATATTCAAACTGTCTTCTTACCAAATTTCATCTAGATTGGTGTAGCGGTTTTCCCGTGAAGAGGTAACAAACAGACAGACAGAAAGACAGAGAGACAGAGTTACAAAAGAAGGGCTGTTATAAGTTTGACCTGTGTATGGGTGTATCTGTCTTTGGCATTGTAGCTATCAAATGAATGAATAGATTTGGACGAAGCGTTTTTTTTTAATCAAAAGAAAATTTTATGGAGATGGTTCTTAGCTAAGTTTCATGAAAATCGGTTCAGCCGTTTTTGAGAAATTAGACTTTGAAATGAAAATGTTGCGAGTGTTTCAACTTTTCTAAGCTGCAGGGCTAGCACGACTGGCCGCGACTTTGTTTGTCGCGCGAGATTATATTACCCGTCCCGTTACATTCTGAGTGACAGAAAAGGACGGGCAGTTGTTCTCGCGCGAGATAGAACTCGCACTGTGAGTTGTGCCAGTCCTACTGGAGGGGCTAGCACGCGGGACATTTTGTCGCTTGTCGCTCAGTGCGTCCTTCACTAATTCCATCACTATGAAAGGGACGCACTGCGCGACAAGCGACACAATGGCGCGCCGTGCTACATGTGCTGGTTAGGTTACGTATGCATTATCATAATTCACATCATATCATTCGTTAATTAAAAAAATAATCAAAACAATGTAAAGTCCAAATGTTGTCAGATACGAAGACGGAGCCGGCTCCCAAGCCGGAGACGAAGGACGAAGACCAGGAGGAGGACAGGCAGCAGAAGACCGAGCTGAAGTACCACGTCAGCGGCGAGGATGAGGTGGTGCTGAAGGAACTGCTCCATATTGAGGAGCAGTACACCCCGTTGCTTGCACTGGTAAGGGTTTTGTTTTTCATCATGTCAGCCTCAAGACGTCCACTGCTGGCCGGCGGCCTCCCCCGCGGCTCTCCACTCAGACCAGTCTTGTGCTTTCCGCATCCACCGAAGTCCCGCGATCTTTACCAGGTCGTCGCTCCATCTTGTTGGAGGCCTGCCGACAGCTCGTCTCCCGGTCCGTGGACGCCATTCGAGAACCTTCTGACCCCATCGGCCATCAGTCCTGCGAGAAATGCGCCCCATATCAAACGACACACCATGCTAAACAAAGCACCACAGAATTCCAAGTGGAATCGGCACACTCCATAACTCATTATTTACAAAATATTGTTTTTCTTCTACAAAAAATACCCTACCCTTTATAGCCTTACAGTTGACAACATTTCATATTTTTGAGACTGTAATTTAATTAATTGTCTGCATTCTACTTTGAAAGAGGAGCAAACCTTCGGTTTTAAATTTTCATTAGGATTTGTGATTAGTTTATTAAAAGGTACTTATTCCAAAAGGACGTAACTCCGAAACTACGTTAGGATGGATCAATTGCCTTTGTCTTGTCACGATCAAAAAACTAAACCCAAGATGTCAAATCTGACATTGTCAAACATAATATGTGTTATGTCAAATTATTGTTGTGCTTCAGTGAAATTATTAGTGTGCTTTTTTTTTGTGAAAAAGGCAAAGGTATTACACCCATTCTTGCATAGTTTTGGCAGAATTGGTAATTTTATTTTATACTCTTGTATTTAAGAAAATAAGTAATATTATTTTTTTATAAATATAGTGGTGTGTTCAGGAGGCAAAGCCCTTTCGGTACCTATTTTAATTTCCAGGTGTGAAAAATATGAAATGTTGTCAATTCAGATACAAATAGGTACAAGTAATAATATATCCTCGGTAAACATTTTAAACTTCGTCATCTGTGTGCCCAATGAAAATAATCGATTTATTGATTCAGAAAATAGCTCCATCTCTTGCCACTAGTACGTAACTGTAGAAGTTCCTTAGTGGGTGAGCCGCTTGATTAAGCTACTCATAGATGGCGCTGAGGAGAGATCTTCCAAGTAAAATATGACACAGTGCATTGAAAAGTTCGTTTGGTGCAACAAAGTTAAGCATGGCTTAATTGGTGGAGCGTGGTACGGATTACCGAGGTTGCTGGTTCAAGTCCAGCTGCTTAACTGATTTTTCTTTGCTTTGTCATTTTCCTCACATGCAGCCACTCTTGTCCATGTTCTGCCAGCTACTCTAGCAATTTCATCTTCCCAGCGTGGGTTTTTTTTTTATACGACGAGGATGGCAAACGAGCAAGTGGGTCACCTGGTGGTAGGTGATCACCACTGCCCATAGACACCCGCAACCCCAGAGGGTTTGCAGATGCGTTGCCAACCTAGAGAGCTAAGATAAAATGCCTCTTGTGCCGGTAATTACACCGGCTGTCTTACTCTCCACACCGGAACACAACAGTGCAAGCACTGCTGCTTAGCGGCAGGATTAGCGACTAAGATGGTGGTAGCGATCTGGACGACCTCGCACAAGGTCCTATTACCCGCAAAAGTGGAAGTCTGGCTTCGAATCCCAGTTCGAGAATTATTTTTTAGTTCGTAATTTGAACATCCATTTTGTTTTCAGCTGGAGCAGTTTTCACCAGGCGAGGATGGCATCGCGTTCAACAGGAAGCTGAAGAACTTTGAGACCACCGTCACTGGCATGTGCCCAGATGAGACCAGACTGCAGTAAGTTACTTTAATTACTATTTTAGGAAACAAGGAAGGCAAACGTGGTTTTTGTAGTTAATTCAGTAATCATAACAATCATGTCAGCATAAAGCCGTCGACTGGTGGGCCGTGTTTTATAAAGTTACAATTTACAAGCGGGAGTCTCATTATATCACCTTTTATTAGAAAGAGACTTCCGCTTGTAACTTGTAGCTTTATAAAACACGGCGCTGGCCGGCAGCCTCCCCCGCGGCTCGAAATTCCAAATTTTATTCAGTATGTAGGCAGTTGAATGCTTTTTTACACTTTTTTTTTAGTCTACCAGCGCTTTCGGAAAGACCATGATTGCCAAGAAGAATGCGCCGAAAGAAATTTGGCACAAAGTATTTTTTTTTCTAAAAACAAGTTACATTAGCTCTTTCAGTATGTAACCGCAGATAAATTACACAAAGAACACACTACACATTACACTTGCACTGTGTCATTAGAAAATAAAGAGAATAAAAATGACAGTATTTTAGAAACAAGCGCTTCCCTCAGACCGGTCTTGTGATTTTGAGAGAACATAAATTGTAAAAAAACTAAATTATTTGATCGAAGAATAAACTTGCATAATTGTCTGCTTCGTACGGGGAGCTTTTTTGTTCAGTTGTGGCGGTCAACATGTTGACCAGTGATATTTTTTTTATTTGTTGCAATTATGCTGTAATTTTTATTTTCAATTACAGTAGGTAAACATATCAAGCATGTTTTTAAAGTAATTGGGACAGTATCCTGGGAAGTTTTTTTTTTCACAGCCCGATAAAGTTTATTTTTTTGGCTGAAACCACTCATGGTGACCTACAAAATCGATAATAATAAAAAAATGTGTAGTCAGTGGGCAGTTGATTTTTTTGTGATTGGTTAACCAATTAATTGCGGTGTTAATTATAAAGAAATAAATTTGATTGATTGCACAGTATGTCAAAAAAATATTTTTTTATGTCAGCTTTTGGTACCAAGTAAAAAAATCAGAAAAACTCGGCATAAAAAAAAACCGTCACATATTGAACTAAGGCATATAGGCTTCAAACTATTCCTAATAATCTCCTGTATCACCTCCTAAAGTTCCTACATCGTTACACCAAACACTCTGTATAACTGTCGAAACTCCTAACGTTTGATGGAGTGGTGCCTTAGAAAATCTTATTTTAGACGAGTTACCCAGAGGACGTTTCCATGGCAACGAGTGGCAAAGGAAAGTTGATTGACCCCATTACCTTATGTCGTGTCGCAGCCAAGCGTTCGCCGCGTTCCGCGCCGCGGCGCTACTGAGCTCGGTGAGCTCGCGCAAGCTGGCGGCGGTCGGGGCCTCGTTCACGCGGCAGCAGCGGCAGCAGACGCTGCGCCGGGCGCTGCTCAACGTCGTCATGGAGGGCACGTTCTCCAGTGAGTAACGATTTGGCCCAAGGGGGGGGAGGAGGGGAGGGGGGGCAAGTTGAAAATCTCATTACCGTGTGACCACTTTGTCGTAACGTTTAAGAAGCTCCCCTGGGAGGATGACCTTGAACGTTTCTCGACTTCCTCACCCCATCTCACTAAACAAAGTCGTTTTAGTGGCGACACCTATTAAATATCGGTCTAACTTGATGTCACACAGTGTTATCACAAATAACGCGTTTTTTCGAAAAAAAAATTAAGCGAAAACGTAAATTACTTTTAATTTTTTTAAATATTACGAATAAAGGCCTGTGTCCAGCAAATAGGTTGATGATGATGATGATGACGATTATAAAAAAAAGGTATGATAATAACGTTAAACGTGGAACTCCTAGCCTATTAAATTCTCTATACATTGGTGTATGTCACGAGTCAAGGTAATTAATCTGTTTTTTTTTTCTTTTACAGAACTGGACGTTTTGGAGCGAGCCAATCCGCTGTTTCTTATCAACGCGGCTAACCTCATGGGAGATTATTTCGCAGGTAAATACCTGTTAACATACATATAAATAAAATGCCTCTGACATACGGACGGACGGACATGACTAAACTATAAGGGTATTTTGCTTAACTATTAGGGTGGTAGGGCCTTGTGCGAGGTCACCCAGGGGACATCTCCATGGCGATGAGGGCAATGAAAAGTTGATTGACCCAAATAGTCTATCACAGGAATCGAGTCTCGTAGATTTTCCCCGAAAAATCCCCTGGTGAACCTCTAGGATACTCATACTCAAGGTATACGTTTGCCAAATTTCAAGCCTCTAGGTCCAGTGGTTTAGGCTGTGCGTTGTCTGACAATCAGTCCGTCTGTTTTATAGGTATAGATTTTCAGATTTATCTGATAGGTTGTAGAGCTACCTTCACAGTCATTTCAAATTTTAACTGACTGACTGTGTATTTTATGAGTCTTCAACTCGGACGCGGTAGTATCTGGGTCAATCAGCTTTTAAGTGTTGCTCGTTGCCATGGCGACGTCTCCTCGGTCACTCATTAAAAGTATGATGTTCTAGGGTACAAGTACAAACCCACTAAAAGTTGTAACATTTGTAAGCCTATTCTTTCATGCTTTATTATATCCTAAGTATGCTAGTAGTATACATGACAACCGTTTTTCTCAGCAACTGTGTCACTATTGTCTCCTGAGTGCCGGGACATAACATCGACCGGACGACCGGATAGCCTAGTGGTTAGAGACCCCGACTGTGAAGCTTGAGGTCCAGGGTTCGATCCCCGGTCAGGGCAGATGTTTGTATGATGAATATGAATGTTTGTTCTCGGGTCTTGGATGTTTAATATGTATATAAGTATGTGTATCCGTTGTCTAGTACCCATAGTACAGGCTTTGCCTAGTTTGGGACTAGGTCAATAGGTGTAAATTGTCCCATGATATTTATTATTATTATTTATTATTAACAACACTATAAAGTTGATTGTCCCATCTACTTCCTGTTTTTATGTAATATCAATTATGTTATGGTAGTTTTTTTTTTACATGAAATTACAACGGTTATGTAGCTGATAATAGATACATCTCGTCATTGCAGAAGCGCGCTTATGCAACGGTAACAAGGTCCACATTCTCGCGGGGCCTCTCCTCCAGTACATGAAAGCGCTATTGGCCAGCGATGACATCCGCGCCCATAGGAGTCTAGCTACGCAGGTGGGTAGGGCTTCAGTAGCACTAGCACTGCTAGTACACTGCTGTGTGCTAGTGCTCTGGTATGTCTGCTGTAACAGTCGGCGTCAAAATGACTGTATAATCATACATAATCATTTATTTCTTTGCAGGAATGTAGTAATACAAAACTAGGTGTTATTTTTTCCACCTCCAATACTCTGCTTTGTTAAGCATGCAAAAATTATTATTAATAATAATACAAGGCATAATGAGTTGGGCATACATTCGATTAAATTACATCACAATATGCTCATAGTAAAATGTCAAAAATTTAAATGTTCAAATGTCAAAACATAATATAAACATAAACAGCTGAATACAAGAATCATTTCATTAGAACAAAATAAAATCATTACAAAATAATACAACTTCATTACTTACAGAAATGTGTAGTGAATTACCCAGAATTATTTTTCCCCAATATGTTTATTTCCATCAGCGTTTTTTTTTTTTTATTCATTTTATAATTTTACTACAATAGTAGATAATTTCCATCATAACGATCCGATCGCGTCCCAGTAGCTTTTTTCCCCAAACATATTTATGTTTAATTTTAATGTTTTTTGGGTTGTGTATGACAATATCAATTGTTGAATCAAATTTATCTTATCATTATTAGTTATGGAACGTAGTTTTTTTTTTGTTTTATTATGTTTCTCATTTTATGTTGACAAAGATGATAAATGAATTTGATTTTGATTTGATTTTTTTTGTGGTTCGAGATCCTGACTATGAAGCTTGAGGTTTGAATCCCGGTCGGGGCAGATGTTTGTGTGATGAATAAGAATATTTGTTTTCGAGTCTTGGATGTTTAATATGTATATAAGTATGTATTTATCTATATAAGTATGTATTTATCTATATAAGTATGTGTATCCGTTGTCTAGTACCCATAGTACAGGCTTTGCCTAGTTTGGGACTAGGTCAATAGGTGTAAATTGTCCCATGATATTTTAATCTATATTAATGGGTGTTGCATGCCTGTGAGGTGCGACAATTGTAATAATAACATCTTGTATTTGGGTCAATCAACTTTTCTTTGCCACTCGTTGCCATGGAGATGTCCCCTGGGTAACTCGTCTAAAATAGCATTTTCTAAGGCACCACACTCCAGAGAGTCAGGATTTGAATTCCTAGGAAATGAATACAATACAATACAAGAACTCTTTATTGAACACCACATAATAAACAAAACAGAAAAAACAACAAAGAAAATTTAACAAAAAAAAAATCAAGTAAATTGATCATGAAGGAATTGGCATATAACTGTAGAAAATCCTAGCGTTTGATGGAGCGGTGCCTTAGAAAATCTTATTTTAGACGAGTTACCCAGGGGACATCTCCATGGCAACGAGTGGCAATTAAAAGTTGGTTGACACATTTACATTGATTTCAAGCAATAAATAAATTAAATTGATACCTTGTTGTATCGTCTTCTTTAAGTTTTGCGTACGCCGGCGCGCCAACGTTAGGTTTTTTCACCGATTCCGAATAATGGACAACTTTTTACCATAAAACCTCAGAATATAATCTCATGTCAGTTTTCTCAAATTTTTCAGCTTATGCAAAACGGCAGAGAGCTTCTCTCAGTGCTGTCTCAAGAGTTGGACGAGCTCTCTATCTCCATTCGTCTCCGATTACTGGCACCTCCGCCAATTAGCATCATATGGCTGTTACTCTCTGCTGATCTCTGCTTGAACAAGTTCCTTCCCTTACCTAACACATTACAACAGTTCTACGCTGCACACTTAGACCTAGCTTCAGAAGAGAACTACAGCGAAGTTAGCTACGGTTCATGGAAGAAAAGCCCCGAGAAAGAGGACTTTAACCGCTCTGATGTTAGCGCTGATCTCGGCGAGAAGGTAGCACAGAACATATCGCAGATCAGCATCAACGATGATGGTGAAATGAAACCAAAACTCAGACCGATCTTAGGAGCTGGCGCGGGCTTGCTAAGGCAGGAACAAGCCCTGTCCGTAAGTCAAGATAACTTTGACACATGGACAACTAAAAACAGTCTCAGTAAGCGATATGATTTAAATTCCTGGAGACAGGAGGAAGAAAAGAAAGAGGAAGACCCACCGGTGTTCAATCCCACCGTGCTACCACCAAATCTGCAGCAAACTTACCCCATCACCGTACCAGACTACCCACCTCCCAACGTGACCAGGTTCAACAACTTCCCGGAGCAGACATTCCCTAATTACTTGCAGCAAGGCGACGGTGCGTATGTACAAAATTCTTTCACAGGGAATTCTAACTTCAACTCCCAAGGGGACGGCTTCGTCCAGCAATATCAGAATGAGAGACCTGCTCCGGAGAGAGTTAACAATGAGGTACAGAAGACTAGTAGCAGAAGACCGGTTGAAAATTGGAGGAAGGAGAAGCCGGAGGTCGAGGACCCTAACAAGAATAGAGCTAGGAACTGGACCAGACAACGCTCCAAAGACAACGTCAACGAAGAAGACGGGAAAGAGGATAGATATAGATCCAATTCGAGGAACTCCCGTGACAAAGTGCCCGGTAGATTCAGACGTAACAGCATGGAGAACTCCGAAGCAGTCATAAGAGCCCCGAAGAGCCCTCCGAGGAGGCATGTGTCTGATGTCCCGAGAAGTCAGAAATATTGGGACCATGATGACCGGTGTGACAAGGATTACAGTAGTTAGTGTTCGTGATGGAATAAAGGATTACTTTTAGGTTAATAAAGTGTAGTGAAATTTTAAGTGCGAGATGCAGAAACTTCGAGGTTTCACGTTGAGTAAGTAACCGTTTTAGCATTAAAGACTGGTACGCGAAAGATTTTAAATATAGGTTCTGATGAAGTTAGTACTAGGCAACATTGTTATTTACATTAACAATGGTTGTTACATTTTTAAAGCCATTGAGAAATGTTCCAAGTTCACAAAAGCAGCTGAGAACGCTTTGAATGAAAATAATAAGAGTTGCACCGAAATTCGATAACCGAACTTTGTCTCCGGTCGAGTTTCGGTAAAATTTATTTCGGTAATTTCATTTAGATCTGCAGAACTGCGAGCTTAAATAAATACAGACAAAAAAAGTGAAATTTCCGTAAAACATAGCAACTGCCGTAGCAATGGCAACGCTGAGCCGAGGGGTGAAATTACAAGCGACGGAACGAACACAATAAGAAATGATATCTATAAATTTAACTTAGGCTGAAGTTCAGCCTAATTCGACATTCGGCTGAACCCACATTTGGTGCAACTCGAAAAATAATGACAGACATTGGAGTATATTCAAATAGGTGACACAAATATACTATCTTTCATCACTGGCAACACCAATGATATTACAGAGCAAAGATATGTTACGTTCCTAGTTGGCGTTTGGAAATGGTCGCGGTTGCGTAGTTGGTCGTCGCGTCACTTTCGTAGTTTGAAGTCAACTGTCAGAAAGAGTGGTCAGTTGGGTCCACAGAGCAGATACAAAGAAAATTCTGAGTACGTCCCTGTTACATCCTACACTTAGTGACATCTAGTGTGAGGTAGTTAAACTACGTAGTAACATCGACACAGGATGCAGCGAGCAGTTCCGCTATTGTCCGGTAGATGGAAAATAAAGAAGTGGGCGTGATCTAACACCCCCTCACCCCGCAAAATGTCACGCATAGTTTCATAGAGAAATCTAATTACAACACCTCCTCTCTGTATTAGCTCTGTGGTTGGGTCTTTATGAATCTTCGATTCGGGCGCGGTAACATATCTAATTCCTGCTTTATGTCATATCATTGGGCAACACACTGGTTGAACGTTTTGGTTTTTAAGCACTGGGGAATCCTGAACTCTGCCCATTCCAGTTGGATTCGTCGGTCTACCATTACAAAGTTTGAACTACCTAGTAACATCCTTTGAGTTAGATGACTTGTCTTAGGTATAGTTAAATTGAGAAATGTTTTTACATGTCAAAAGTGTTAATGGGGTTAGTCCATAGAATCCATTTTGAGCTCTGTCTTCACAGGGTTCTCAGTTTTTCACTGTAGGTATAAACCAGTACGGGTGTGACATAGACATTGGACATAATATAATATTTTTTTGTCCTATCCAATTTCATCTTATAACCCATAAGACTTACAAACACCATGGACTTTGGGTCTAGTACAAAATTCACGAAAAGTGTGTTCCAGTACAACACGACATTTTTCGATGACAGCCATACGTCGTAGCGCTGTCGTTCGACCGAACTAAGACTGACTGACGCTCGATTAGTGTCTTTTTTGCAAATTAGTGGAGTTTTGGTTTGGACTTTTTCAAGCGCTAACCCTAAGTCCATGATGTTGGTGTTGGTAAGTCAATACTAAGATCCTTTTGATGAATAGGTAGCACTGCTGAGGTCTCCGAGCATTATGCCCAGGTCCTCCAGGGTTTCCACCATGATAACTATATCATCAGCAAATCGAAGGCACTCCGCCTATTGATGGTTGATCACTGATCAGTAAGACAATAAGTCTCCCTGTCATTAGGTACCGTTTCTGCAATTGATAACATTGCGTATTTCTAAGACTATAATTTGATTAGTTGTCTGGAAAGAGGGACACCACAGTAATTTTATGTTTTCTGCATTTGGATAGATCCATTGCCTTTGTCTTGTTTCGATGAAAACAAAGAAATGACTAATGTGACGTCAAAACTCAAAATTTGGGAGTATTTTTTTGCGAAAAAGGTAAAGGTACTTATTTCATCCATTCGTCGATAGTATTGGTAAAATTGTTCGTCTATATTGGTGTGTTCAGGAGGCAGAACTCTTTCGATGCCTGTATTAATTTTCAGGTGTCAAATAAATGCAGTGTTGTCAATTGAAATCGGTTTCGTACTTTGGTCCTATAATCGGATGTTCTGGTAGCGTTTGTATACAAACACTTCAGCACTTCGATATTATAATAGTTAGGGCACCTCTGAAGGGAACTGCTGCGCTGGGCAGGTTTCTACAGAATCTAAGGCCTTTTCTTAGTCCACAAACGCTAAACAAAATGGCCGATTGTACTTCCGCTTCTGTATAATCTGGCGAAGCATAATAGACCACAACCCTACACGGTTGTGGTCTATTATGCTGCATACTTTTCGGAACCCGGCTTGTTCTGGTGGTTAGAAGACATTGATCTAATCGCTAATTCAGGTTCATTACCTGGTCGGCTGTTTCTGGAAGGAGTCCTTCCCTCTCCATGGAAACGACCAAATGCTGTCCCCTGGGTGACCGCTGCCGACTCCAAATTATCCCAGTCTGAGCTCATTGTCTCGTTGACACTTAGTTCAACCAGCTTTGCGTTAAAGTCCCCATCACAAGTGAAGTGAGTCTTCGAAGTATGCATGGCTCGGGATATATCCTCATGCATAATTGCAGGCCCGCGCGGAGCCCAATCCCTCTCATTCTGAGAGGAGGCCTGTGCCCACCTGTGGGACGTTCTGATGATTCATAGATCATGATTAATATTACTAATCTTGATAAGATTTAAGTGATGGTATATTTTGTTTAATTATGTCATTGAAAACGACAAATATGCCTCAATGTCCAATAACTTCACATCACACGATGGCTTTTAATAGACATCGACATAATATGTATTTTATGATATAGTTTACTTTTTTGCTCAAATTCATAAATGGTACCTCCATACATGACACGCTAGATAGATTTTAGATAGATACAATAAAATGTACAAATAAGTTTTCCATTTTTTTACCCAAAAACGCAAGTACCACTAGTCTACTTACAAAAACAGCTATTGTACTAGAAATGGAGAAACATCTCCAATGGTACGATCAGCATCAAAAGTATCTTTTCACTTTTGTACCTAATCGCTCTACAAGTCTACATCTACAGTCGGATACAAAAACATGATTGAAAATATGCCAAAGTGACTTGTTACTTTTTACGCTGTCTATACAATTTGGACGCCAATCTGTTGTCGGGCCGATTATATTAATTGAGAATGGCATAAAAATTCAGATAAAATTATCTTTATAATTATCGCAAGAGAATGTTAATACTGAAAACATTATCTAGATAATTATATTCATAACCACAATATTATCTGGATAATTGGCGCGATTTTTTATTTCGCGATTATTATTTTGATAATCGGGCCGATCAGCTTTTAATTGCTGTTATTCTGTCCGGTGACCCAGGAGACAACAGTAATACAGTTGCTTATAAAATACTACTAGCATGCTTTGGAAACGATGCTTGACGGAATTATAACTGTCACAGCAAAATTTTGGTGGATTTGTATTCTAGTACTTTTAATGGGTGACTCAGGACACATCACAATGCCAACGAGCTACATTGAAAATTGGCCCAATTACACCATGATAATTAATAATTATCAATAGATAATTTTATCAAGTTCCTAAACTCGCGCCAAGTTTCCAATTGCGAATTGAATGCGTCCATCGACTGAGGTTTTTTTTTTTCTTTATTTCTGTTACATCCTATGTTCACTATTATTTATCATTATGTATCTGATTACTTGTCTGATGGATAAAATACTAAGCTATGACAAAATTGCATAGAAACAGTTTTAAATAATTCGCAGTAAATCACATTAGACATTATTCAACACGGCATATTGAATTACCTTAATATATCCCGTGTTGAATACTATTGCATAGAATACACAATTCATAATTCAATGGTGTTATAAATATTGCTCACATAAATTTGGTTCGTATAGCTAATGAAATGCATAATACTAGTTGTAATAAAATAGTTAATATTTAATTTAGTCCATAGTCTAGATGTTTATTTCAAGATAAATTAGTTATAGTTTCGTAAGTAAGTTAGAATGGTGCATTTATAAGTAAAACTGAAAATAATAAGTAGAGACAAGGGTTGTCTCATTACAGGAAAGAAATAAAAAAAACTACACTGATAATGAATAAAAAACTTCACACGTAACGTGACGTACTTTTACGTGATCAAGTCGCGAATTTATCATGATAATGTGTATTTAAAAATACCTGAAGTGCTTCAAAAAATACTTTTTACTGCAATTTAAGAAAAATGTCCTGACAGCTCAAAGGGTTTTCAAATTAGGAAATAAATGTAGGGAAATAAAGCCTGATGTGTGAAGGCAACCCTGAAATTGACTATAAGCTATTAATACATTTTTAAAGTATTAAATAGGTTATGAATAAAAACTGGTATCTCTGTCAAGGGTTTAATGGCTCAATGACACTATATTCTGTAACATTGTCAGAGAAATAATATGTTTTGTCTAAATAAAAAGAACATTGCCAACTGTACACTTCATGTAAATAGTATGATATTTAGAAATTTTAACCCATTACCGCGGGTCCATATTTTTTCCCATACAACGGAACGTCATAATGTAATTTTTAGTTATAATCTTCACTAGTCATAACTAGGTCTTTTTTAAACTATTAATTGTTCATTATTTTTATTATTATAAAATAAACCTAACCTATAGAGTTCTACAGGATGACAATTGCAAAATTCGTGAGTTTTTTACAGTTTCAGTGAAAATAAAGAGTTATGATTAGTGATACATTATGACTTTCATTTGTATGGGAAATATTACCGCTTGGGGTAAATACTTCATCATGGTCAAGCAAGAATTGGCATAAACTTTGATATTTTTAATCAAACTTGCACAGGATTATGAGTTATATGACAAAACTGTAACACGTTAACGGTGAAAATATAACACGTTTTCGAAGACAAATGGGGAAATATTACAAGTACCTAATAACATTTATTAGCAGTATTAATGATATGTTTTCCTCATATAAGTTATTTTAAATAGTGCCTACGTTTTACTTAAAAACTTCTGCTAATTTGACCGTAAAATTTCTAATCTTAAAATAAACGGCGTATTCTATTTTAAAATTTTGTGCCAGTTTGACAGTAAAAAATATCACTGGATAAAAGGAAACAATATAGTACCTAGTAAATTTTATAAAAGTGCATGTCATTGATACATTTTTTTATAGTTCTGCAGAGTTTTTGCCTATTTAATCTAATTTCTCGTACCTGTATAGAAAATATTGCACAAATTTGTTTTAATACACAAAAATTAGGATAGAACGGACATTTAGAATAAGTCGTAGGCAACTACGAGAATTTATATCATGGACAAGGAAAAGTTAAAGTTAATGTCCAAAAAAAGAAAAATACTTTTTCCTATTTGAGAACAAGCACTTGAATGGATTCGCAACCGTAATAAGAAATCGGTGGAGCGAACGAGAAATGTGACTAGGGTCGCCACCTCATACTAAAAATTAACTCTATTCACCTATAATAGAATTCATTTTAGCATAAGGTGTTAATTACTGGCCACGTTATACTAACTTGAATTCTGTTTGTAGGGGTACAGAGTTCATTTTAAGTATGAGGGGGGCAGTTATTCAAGGGTAACCAGTTACTGGCGATTTACCCTATGTGAATTATACATTGTCGGAAATTGGACTTGCAGCTACCTGAGTTAGACACTAACCTCGGTTTAACGGTGCTTTATCCGTTAACCCGGGTCAGTGCAAGTCGGCCTTAGACTTGGTCTTGAAAATGGGTCAATCAACTTTTAATTGCCACTCGTTCAAAGAATATTACTAACGTAACAAGAAACGACTCCGACACATGTGTACAGTAAACGAGCTCGCGGTCGCCACGCCACGGCAGTGACTCGCCTGTGACTCGTTGCCATGGAGATGACCCTTGGGTAACTCGTCTAAAATAATATTTTCTAAGGCACCACTCCATCAAACGTTAGGAGTTATGACAGTTGTACGCCAATTCCTTCTTGTTTCGTTCCTGATTTCAAATCCTGAGTTTCGGCTGAGTGGGGTGTTAGAAAACCTTAGTTTAAACGAGTGACCCAGGGGACATCTCTATGGCACCGAGTGGCAATGAAAAGTTGATTAACCCAAATACTAAAATCAGCTTCTGTAGAAAATTCACTCTGGAGCAGCGTTGCGGTCGTTCAACGTGATCATACAAACAGGGTGGCAAGTCACGTTTCCTTGTACAGCCAGCAGCTGAAGTAGCTAAGCAACCGAAGCGGTCACAATGATCTGCACAAACTCTTATGTCTATAACAATAGAGCCGTGCTTAGATCATTGTAAACGCGTCTGTTGCTTAGCTACTTTGGCTGATGACTGTACAGTACAATAATATCACGTAAAGTTGGCGCTGCGTCATATCCGTACCGTAGCTTGCGAAAGGCTTCAACTTTGTAAAGTTAGATAAGGTGCTCAAAGGTGAGCTAAAACCTTTAGTCCATGGTGTTCAAGGGTGTTTGAATGTTTTGAACACTTGGCGCTATAATAGATGAAAACGAGTAAGATGAAAGCTAAGTAAATTTTGATCTGCATCGTTATTATCTGATGCAGCTTCGAGAGCTTTTCGGTACTGAATGAGAACCGATTTGACACGTAAATTCTGAAATGATCATGTTAGGATACCACCATTAAAACCAAGACCGATTTCCACCGACCTGAGTTAACTCTAACCTAGGGTTAACGTAACGTCAGACGATATAAATGGGTCAATCAACTTTCAAGTGCCGCTCGTTGCCATGGAGATGTCCCCTGGACAAGTCATCAAAATACTATTTTCTAAGACCCCTCTCCCCCGAAAGTCGGTTTGCACGCTTGGGAAATGAATGAAGGAATTTGCATGTAACTGTCGAAACTCCTAACGTTTGATGGAGTGGTGTCTTAGAAAGTCTTAGTTTAGACGAGTTACCCAGGGGACATCTCCACAGCAACGAGTGGCAATTCAAAGTTGATTGACCCAAATACGTCGAGCTATCCCCGGATCAGCGTCTAAATCAGATTGGGTCAAGTATGCCTAAGAGACGAAGGAAAGCTGTATGTATCGATTTTCATGCTTTGTAGTGTGAAATTTGATAGTTTACTAATCCTTGAAAAGATCTAGCTGGATATGGTTATGTTTTACAAACGTTGATAAAACAGACTGTCATTTCGTAATGAGTTTGTATCTAATTACAGGTGCCTAGATGTCAGTCATGTTTTGAAATAGCCATAGGAGCATAGATAGGTATATCACAAATTTGTCATTTTTAGAAACAATGGGAATGCAATGTGAATGAAACAGTGAGGTCTATCTGTCAATTTCCTCCAATCATGACGACCGGATAGCCTAGTGGTTAGACCCTGACTATGAATCTTGAGGTCCCTGGTTCAAATCCCGGTCGGAGCAGATGTTTGTATGATGAATATGAATGTTTGTTCTCGGGTCTTGGATGTTTAATATGTATATAAATATGTATTTATCTATATAAGTATGTTTATCCGTTGTCTAGTACCTATAGTACAGGCTTTGCCTAGTTTGGGACTAGGTCAATTGGTGTCAAATTGTCCCGTGATATTTATTTTTATTTATTTATCATCAGCCATTAGCTTGACTCTATGACAGATAGACCTCACTCGACACTGGCGAAAACATGACAATGTCATTTAAACACTGGTGGCGCCTCTAGCGGGAAAACATTGCAGTTTCATCTGCTATTTTTGAATATTCAGAGTGGACTCCAGATGGCAATGTCAAGCGGAGTCCATGGTAGTCCGAATTGAGTACTTCCGATTCGTAAAAACTAAAAGTAGACTAATGATAATTAGTTACATTATAAAATAAAGCGTAATTTTGCATGAGCAAACTGCTAGAGTACCTATAAATTAGCCGAAGCGTAGATTTTATAAGAATTGCTATAAAATATTAGGGAATTCTTAGCTGGTGATTATGACGGCATTAGCATGATTTGATTTTATGTACGATTCGGAATAGTTATGCCCGTGCAGTGTAAATATAGTAGACTTTCATATTTTGGCCGAGTTGTACCATAATTGTACAATAACAAAATGCAGTACTATTTTACCTCTTCAACGCCAGAGGACGTTCTCAAAGTTGCAACTTTAGTAAGGAGACTTCCCCTGACTAAAGTTGCAACTTTTTTTCTTTATTTGGCGTGGCATAATGCAGAGATAAATAAAGGTGCAAAGTACGGGCATAAGGAAAATCTTTGTAGAAAGAAAATTGAACTTCGATTGAAATGTAGAACGAAAATGTTATGAATTTAGTTAATAAAACGACTGATGTTCAGTATAATTAATTTAATTAATTACATAAAGACGGCGGCGGACGCTGCGTTACGAGTACTTGGAAATTATGTAATCTCAAATAAATTGGAATTTAATTTCATTACCTTGTTTTATTTTGTATCAATAAATACAGTTAAATGCGGCGGGACGGAAAAACTAATTTATTATATTATTACAACAATGTGTTATTTTTAACATGAAACTACCGTGAGATTCAATCATAGTGAAATAAACGGGAAATAGACGTGGTGAGTTTACGTCTCGCCACCGGCGTGGTGTGTGCTCCCAGAGGAAGGACTACGGATTAGTCCGAAACATGTAAAGCAATACTCTACTGACATACGTGAGTGATCCGTTTATTTCACTGTAATGTGTTATTTAACAAGTTTTGGGACAACTAAGGCCGCGCTCAGTCACTTCTAACAAGTTGTTTTAGAAAAAATGGCATATCGCCGCGTACACCATACAATTACTTATTTACTCACAAACGTCTCTGAGTGCGGTGTTTAACAATGGTAGTCTTTATTCGCTAAATCTAACATCACCAGTAGAAAGTGGTTCCATTACACATAATGTAATACTATTTCTAATCAAAACGGCAGTGTGTCCGGCCAAGTTCGATGAAAAACCGAACGATACTGCCATGGGTGTATTACGCAAACCCTTTTTGCGTTGTTTCTAATTTAACAGAAAACAATGCATCATCCAATTTATTAATTTGCTAGAATTTAAAAACAGTGCAGTCACTCTCAGATGGCCAGAAATACCTACAATAAATTCCGGATGCAATAAAAACAGTGACTTACTTACGTTATATCATAATACACTTACAAGCTTATATTTAAACATTAAATGGGTCAATCAACCTTGCCACTCGTTGCCATGGAGATGTCCCCTGGGTCACTCATAAAAAATACTATTTTCTAAGATCCCACTCCCCTGAAAGCCAGGATTTGCATGCTTAGGAGATGAAGCTTTAGGAATTGGCATATAACTGTCAAAACTAACGTTTAATGGAGTGGTGCCCTCTCCCTTATTTTAGACGAGTTACCCAGGGGACATCGCCATGGCAACGAGTGGCAATGAAAAGTTGATTGACCCTAATGAGAAATTTTTATTTAAGTACTTAATAATTATTCAATTAGTGCGCTTTGACCTCTTATTCTAGAAATACCTATATTAATCTAATATTCGTAACTATGCAGTTTATTGCAAGCATTTCGACAAGACAAAGTTGAACTGACTATAGTATTAAGTATATTAAAATTATAATTATTCAGATACAATAGCTATCAAATGTGTGAAAATGTATACCACGGTAATTAAGCATTAATATTTATACCATAATAATTATTCATAAAGAAAAGTCTACCATTATTTTGTGAGGTGCCACCATTTTGCGGAATTTCTATGGAACTAATTTATCAGACTGGTATCACTTGTGCGGCTGGCAATGTCAAAATGTCATCGCGCGATTTGTTTAAATTGTCAAAATATTTATAAAAGGAACTACATAATTAATCTATCTGCTAGAAACGCCCTAATGAAAAACGAAACATTGATAACATCTAGAAGTATTTCGCTGAAAGAAAACGTGCAGATATCATATAGTAGTTTATGCAACTGCTACATAATGAGGGTCCTTAAAGCACGAGTGTGTTTTTATGAAACGAGGCGAAGCTGAGTTTCATAATAGGATCACACGAGTGTTTTAAGGCCTATAGCAAACCATAACACTGCAAGAGCGCGGGCGTCCCGCGGACAGTTGCCAGCCCGCTATAGGGAGGAATAGCGCGACCGCTATCGCCGTCACGCTCATACGATTGCGCCCGCTTAAAGCTCTATTACAAGTCCAGTTGTGCTTGACGCCTCGGAGCGGCCGGTCGATTTTATATTATGCACGCGCGCTATTTCGCACACCTATTGTCCTTGCATTGTTTGTGTCCTTTAGGGCAAGAATCTGTGTACCTAGTTTACATATCTCGTGACTTTTGTAATCATACTGACAATAATTACGGTCTCAGCCACTACTTAGTGTGTTTTATTTCGTCTTCTTTGAGGTTATCCCTCATAGGCCTAATTATGTGGAGTTGCATACATTACTTTATCTACACACATATTATAAGTACTCTAAGATGGGTTCAGAAGCCGAAGGCATGTATCATACCCATACCTGTCACGAATTTGATTTTTTAAATCATAGACAAACATACCGAGCTGACGTTTCGCAAACTGTTTTTTTTTTTTTATCACATGATTAATTATACATGTCGGACTGAACTCGACTTATATACGTGAGTGATCCGTTTTATTTCACTATGATTGTAAATTACGTTGGTTGTCAAATTCGAAAAATCGAATTCGATATCGAAAAGTCATTACGACATCGAATTCGATGTCGTAATGACTATTACTTTACTGCTGGACCTGCTGGTCATGGTGAGGCGACGATGTACTGCAAAGCAGGTCATTTTCTACGGTTTCTGAACGCATTATAGAGGACTTATGATATGTGTGTAAATAGTGTTTTACTAAATAGTGACAAAATGAAACAGGCCCTATACTACGAAGTGCTAAATTCGAACTTCGTATCGTGCCGTCCCGCTCACACTAATATTATTTAATACGAGAGTGAGCGGGACGATACGATACGAACTTCGATTTTCGAATTTCGTATAGTAGTCCCGCAGACTAGTGACAAGGCGTCGATTCTCGTAGTAATCGATATTAATATTTAATGAGGTTGTGTGTCAAATCGAATGGTAATTCTTTGGAATGTCAAAATCTGGATACTTCACGATTACCACTAGAATCGAGGCCTACGTCAAAGTTCGTAATTTTTTGGGTTACTATATTATCAATGTGTAATAAACGTATCACTCACGTATGTCAGTCGAGTATAGCCCGACATGTTTCGGACTAATCTCGCCACCGGCGTAGCGTAGCGTGTGCTCCCAGAGGAAGGACTACTGATTAGTCCGAAACATGTCGGGCTATATTCGACTGACATGCGTGACTGATCCGTTTATTTCATTATAATTGAATCTCACGGTAGTTTCATGTTAAAAGCGTCATGTTAAAAATTGAATATTAACACAAAAATAGCGCGCTCATGACAGACCTCACAAAATATTACTCCGTCCGGCTTTATCCTTGTCGTTTGTATGTACTTACGAATGAGTGTCATCGCGAAAAAAATCCGCTAGTCGTGTGAGGTCTATCCTAATTTCCACCAATCACAGGCCAGTAGTTTGTCTCTCATTGGTGGATAATGGCAGATAGACCTCATTCGGCACTAGCTATCCTAGCGGATTTTTGGCCGCCGTTTTGGCATGAAAAATCCGTTTCCCAAAACATCCGAACTTTGCTGGTAGGTCACCGCTGATCGCGCCAGTCTGGGATACGCTTAAAGTGGGCATGAGAAACTGATGTATAATTTAATTTGGTTTACAAATAGTTTACACACTGTTTACATAATTCAGGAAACGGATTTTTATTACCTAAGCGCTGTGATGTAACTAATTGTACATTTCTAATCTTAATATACTTTTAACAATCAATACTGTTTATTTTAATTACTTCTAGCTTCAAGTTTAAATTACGTACTAAAGCGTAACATTTAATAGCAAACCGTGCTAGCATGTCGATAATAATATGATAAAGCAGTTTTAACGTTCTTTATATCACTGAGGGTGTGTCATCTTAAGGGTCAATCATCTTTTCTTTGCCATTCGTTGCCATAGAGATGTCCACTGGGTAACTCGTCTAAAATAAGATTTTCTAAGGCACAACTCCATCAAACGTTAGGAGTTCCGACAATTACTTATATGCCAATTCCTTCATCCTAAGCATGCAAATCCTGACTTTTGGGGGAGTGGGGTCTTAGAAAACCATATTTTTGGTGAGTTACCCAGGGGACATCTCCATGGCAAAGAGTGGCAATGAAAAGTTGATTGACCCATAAACAGCCTAGGTACTTATTGACATTTGCAATAGCAGAAGCAATCCATCTTATTCGAGTTGGATCAAAATTGGAACGCCAACTATTCTTACAGACATCGATCGTTGGCAGTTGGACCAAACGTCAAAACGGTTTGACTATCTGTCACTGTCACTGTCAAAATTAAAGAAAAAAAAACAGTTCCACAGATAAATTCCAACGGAAAACCTCCTTCGCACGTGTGCAATGTCTAAACGCTGATGCCAAAAGAGCAAGGGCGAAAGCCATAAAAAAAACCAACGCAAGGCAAGTAAGTCTAGAATTATTATTTTTTTTACAATTAAGTACATTATTAGACCATGCCATTGAAGTAAAAAAAATTACTGTATACAACAGGTTATAGGGTGTGTTAGCAAATAATTGAGCACTATAGGTGTCCCGGCGGCAACTTCGAGCTCTAGACTCGGGTCGTGCTCCGGCTCGGGAGAGACAGAGCACACCGATAGGGACTTCTCTTTCGGCTCGTCGAGCAGCATGTCAGTTGAAGTGTTGTCATCTGGTACCGTGTCGACGAATACCTGAAAAAAAAGTAGTGTCCGTCATACCAATAGCCTACCGCGGTCGCCACTCTAAAACCTTACGGCCCTAACGGCCATCAGCTCTGCGAGCAATGTGCGACGCCTACTGCCACCTCATATACCTATGTTCGGTTCAAATCTTGCAAGTTAAATTGCCTGTCTATTCTTCAAAATGCACAGGATTAAAATTACAGACAGTTAAATATTTAAAGGCTAACAAAAAAAAACTATTACCTCATCATCGTCGTCGTGCTGGCACATATTCACCATCTGGCTCGCGTAGTACTGCGCCGCATACTCATACTCGTCGTCCTCCGACGAATACTCATCCTCGTCGCACTCGAAGTAGCGGCTCTGCGGACAACAGCGTTAGGCTCTTAAGCTCATGCCAATATTAAATAAAGATGGCTGTATGGATGTCATTTCCTTTGTCTTATATCCCAGTGGGGATGAATTTAATAAAAGTATTCTACGCGATTCGACGTAGTGTGGGGCGTCCTGAAGCACGATGGACGGACGACCTCAAGAGGGTTGCTGGCGGCCGATGGATGCGAGGGGCCGAAGACAGTGTTGTGGCGCGCCATGGAAGAGGCCTATGTCCAGCAGTGAACTGCTGTGGGCTGATGATGATGATGACGCGATTCTGCTCCCCGACTACGAAATGCAAAATTCGAACTTCATATCGTGCCGTCCCTCTCCAGCTAATATTATTTAACACGAAAGTGATCGGGACGATACGATACGAACATCGATTTTCGAATTTCGTAGTATGGGGGCTGTTCCCAATTTTTAGGAACCTTAGCAATCTTTGGTGATATCAATAGATTAGTAAAGTCAGTGCGTTATTTTAATCAATAACATTATTATTTACTAAAGTTTTCAGCGAACAGTATAAAATCTAATCTCAAACGAACCATCCGTGAAACGAAACGCAACAAAGCTGCCTACTTGACAAAACGAATTCCATCTGTCAGTGTCAGGGTCACGTCAAACTAGATAGCTATAGCACAGTAAATTACGCCCATATTTCTACAAAGTCAATACAAAACACAATGGGAAATCCTCTCTTATTCCATAAGAAATAGAGACTTCACACGGTTCTTTATTGCAGAATTACGTCACAGTAAATAATGCGTATTAGCGTGTGCGTAGTTAAAAAATGACGACACGGAGAAAATATTTTCAATTGGTCAAAACAAAGGGATTGACGCTACAAGACGCACGAACGGGGCCGCGTTACGTAGTAGCTCGCGACCAACACGAAAGTGTAACACAGTGTAGTGTACAACTATAGTGATTTGCTAAAATGGCTGCAGCTTTCGACTCGCCCAAATACCAGAATAGTTTAATATGCTGCAGTCCACGCACGGCCGACGCTTGCTCAAAATCATCGTCTTCAACTTCTGGGTGCGTTTCTGCAGACGATAGCTACGATTCGCTTAATCATATACCGAAAACTATCGCGACAAAGAAGTTGAAAATTCACAGCACAGCGACACGCGAAGAAGTCGAAAAAGCGATAAAACAATGCAGAGAACTTATCCTTAACACCCAGCAGTGTTCTGATGAGCGCAAATGGTTGGTCAGGTACCTAGTTGAGTTGCGATTGCGTTTAGAAGACATAAAAGATTCGGATGGTCAGCCCAGACTGGGTGTTTCGTTAAAAGGTCACCATTTCAAGCAACAGACTACGCCGCAGAACAGAAAACAGTACTGTGACCATTGCAGCGGTGTTATATGGAGCATAGTTCAAGGCTCCTACATTTGCAGCGACTGCGGGTACCTCAGTCACTACAAGTGTGTGGATTATGTCTGTAGAGTGTGTGCTCATGTTGTTATGACAGACAAAGGCAGTTTGGAGATGAATATTTGTCCTGAAAAAGGGCTAGCATCACAGAATTATAAGTGCGCCGAGTGTGAAACAGCTTTGACTTTCAAAGATGCGTGGAACGAGCCTCGTTTGTGTGACTACACTGGCTTATACTTCTGTGCGACATGCCACTGGAATGACCAATCAGCAATACCAGCCAGAGTTGTTCATAATTGGGATTGGGACAAGCATAATGTGTCCCGTCTAGCCTTCCAAATGTTAAACTTAGCATGGAATCTTCCATACATAGATGTAGAAAGCATAAACCCGAAACTATTTAACTTCATCGCCGAGTTGGAATGGGTGCACAAGATGCGAAAGGATCTAGAATGGATGAAAAAGTACCTATGCGCTTGTGCGGAGGGCACACGTCTTCTATCACCCCTGTTCATGCAGCTAGGGGATGTCAATAAGATGTACAGCATGGCTCACTTGCAGTCGATAAATGACGGGACCTTAGAAGCCCAACTGACAGTATTGACAGAGGCCTGTCGAGCACATATTACAAGTTGTCCGTTGTGTTCTGGAAAAGGTTACCTATGCGAGGTCTGCAATAACAACGAAATACTTTATCCATTTGATAGTGGTGCGATCATGTGCGAGAAGTGTAATAGTATGTACCATAGAGGATGTTGGTTGCGAAAAGGACAGAAATGCCTTAAATGTGTTCGATTAGAAGTTAGAAAGAAATCTCAAGTACCTACTGATGATACAGATTCTACTTTAGAATATGACATAGACAAATTCGTTGAATGATTACCGTTTTTACGTTATTATTATGCCTTGCATTTTTTTTACATACCTATGTTATAGTAATAATTTGCCAATTTTGACAAATAAGCCATACATGTGTTAATTAAAATTATAATAAAGTTGAGCACTGACTAAATGTTGTAATTTCAAAATAAATGCATAACTTTTATGACATTGGTGCTGTAAATTTTATAGCATTAACATATAAAAAGCTTTAATAAATGGCGTAATTCAAATAAATAATGTATATTGACACCTTCAATTATTTAATTGTAACAAATAAATATTATCTCAGTGACATTATGTATTTTAAAATTTAAATTAACATTCATACTTCATTTTTTTTGTTTAGTTATTCTGACATTCTAAACTTTTATTTAGAGTAGAACAACACTTTTGACTTTTTTATTTAATGTTTTTCATATTTTATTTGTAATTGACATTGTTTTTGTCAGCTTTATAGTATTTGACATTTAATTTATTTTACTTTGTTTTCGACTTTCATTAATTATTAGTGACATCATTAGTTATTAGCCAACATGGTTTTGGCCCTGAAATTTATTTTAATTTAGGACACCCATTTATGTATCCAGTTCCAACAGTCGATTTGACTTGAAATTTGGTATCTGCATATAGGTCCAATGCCAGCCAAAACAGGTGTTCTAAAAATGGCATTTTCAACAAGAGCTGCTTAAAGAAAATTACCTTTTTTCAAAGCCTTAGTACATATTTTGCCGTTTTTCTTTGTTAAAAAACTTGAACCAACCAGTTGTCCTGTGAATTCGTATGTTCAATCTGTTGCTACGCTAGTATTTAAGTATTTGCATGTTTTTTACATTTATATTTAGATTTAAAATATAATTATATCATTGTACTGATAACACGTTCGTTTCATTCATTCAGTAGATGATAAAACAAATTCTACCTAAAATACACTTTTTAATCTGATGCAACATCATTCAAACATTTGGTATTTCATTTTCATTTTTTGGAAGGCAAACGAGCAAGTGGGTCACCTGATGATAAGTGATCACCACTGCCCATAGACACCCGCAATCCCCGGGGGTTTACAGATGCGTTGCCAATCTAGAGAGCTAAGATGAAATGCCTCTTGTGCCCGTAATTACACCGGCTATCTTACTCTCCACACCGGAACAACAGTGCAAGCACTGCTGCTGCTTAGATTTGACCTAAGGCCTCACAAGCAGAGGGTAGTGGGTTCAAACCCCGGCTCGCACCTCTGAGTTTTTCGAAATTAACGTGCGGAATTACATTTGTAATTTATCATGGCTTTTCGGTGAAGGAAAACATCGTGAGGGTAACCTGCACACTCCTGCGAAGCAATTCAATTATGTGTGTGAAGTTCCCAATCCGCACTGGACCCACCTGGGAACTATAGCCCAAGCCCTCTCATTGTTAAAGGACGCCTGTGCCCAGCAGTGGGACGTAAAAAAAGGGGCATGATGATGATGAGATGAATTTTAATGTAAATGTCACAGAACTATTAAAAAGAGTGGCACAGTCGCCTGCAAAGAGAATTATATTATAATCACTATGTTGTCGCGTGACCTTGTAACTGCGCTTGTGATTGTGACGCATAAGGCGCTCCCCTGAAGACGCTGAAATGGCTGCTTTTTAGAGCCATTCTGTACATTATGTAAACTATATAAACATAATAAGTATCTATAACATCTCAACTTGTTTTTCTACGTTTAATTTTTTTTTTTCGTATTTAATACTTATCAAGTCGCAATTAAAATTCTGTTAACTACAACATTAAGCATAATTTACTTTGACTTGTGACATACACCATTGTATAGAGAATTTAATAGGCTAGGATTTCTACGTTTAACATTATTAAAATACCTTTTTATAATCATCGTCATCGGCCTATTTACGTCCCACTGCAGGCCTTAATTTATAACATAATTTAAAAAAAAAAAAAAGTAATTTACGTATTCGGTGCGAATTTTGAACGATTTTTTTTTCGAAGAGACGCGTTATTTGTGATAACACTGTAAAATGAAGTTAGACCGATATTTAATAGATGTCGTCACTAAAACTTGTTTAGTAGAAGTGAGGTGGGGTGAGGAAGGCGCGAAACGTTCAAGGTCATTCTCTCAGGGGAGCCTCTTAAGTAGATACGCCACACCACAAGCAACACAAGTGACCGTGACCCGTGAACCGTGACTCAGTATTAAGTACTCGTAATACATGTGTTCTATAACCTAACCAACTTGGAATAGTCGAAAACCCCCGACATTGTCATTTCAAAGTTCAATGCCTATTTCCATAACCTAACCAACTTACGAAAGTTGAAAACCCCCCGTCATTGTCATTTCAAAGTTCAATATTTCAAAAACGGGTGAATCGATTTTAATGAAACTTAGCTAAGAACCATCTCGATTACACTAGCTTTCGATTAAAGAAAACCGCAACGAAATCGGTCCAACCGTTTGGGAGCTATGGTGCCACAGACAGATACACAGATACACAGATACATATGTCAAACTTATAACACCCCCCTTTTTCGTCGGGAGTTAAAAATGGTGTTTTGCTGCAAAGCTAATTTAATCAAGTAAGTAGGTTCTTAGCTAATTTTCATAAAAATCGGTTGAGCCGTTTTCGAGATATTAGGTTTTTTTTTGTACTGTGTTTAATGTCAACTCCACAGCTGATTTTCGTCTTAGCGCGCTATGAAAAGTCCGAACTGTGCTTATTACAATACCTACCTACTTACAATTTAATATTGCACCATTGTCTGTGGTATTGTATCTGGCTCAAGTATAGAAGAAAAAAAAATTGTCTTTGATCTGAACATGGCTGGGTATCATTGCGCTCCTTTCCAAAATTAATTTAAAATAAATAGAATCGTTCAAGCCCACCAAAACCCACAACCCAATAACACAATCATTATTCATTTAACTCAAGGCTAAACAGATAACCCGGTCAGAAGCATTCAATCGGGAATACTCAATTAGGTATCGTTTATTTAATTAAACTATATATTAGGTAAATACTAAATACGCAGTTAGCTAAGTTGCCTTTTTGGAATTAGGCCGCCTACGCCTCAATAATCATTTGAATTGAACTAGAACCACTCGTGCAAGGCAGCTGCGTGTTTGCGGCCAATATAGGTATGTCTTCGTTTTGATGCTCATGCAATTCCCACTCACCTCCGCTTCATCACAAATATGGACTTCAACGGTTCGTAACATAAAAAACTAATGAGCTATTAGGTACCAGCTGAACGACCAAATATCGCCGCTAGTTTTAAAAAAGCTCGTATCTCGAAATCGACAATCTTACCAAAGTGAACTTTATTTGGTTTGCTTAAGTTTCACTTTGTTTTACACTTTACATTTCAGATTCGACGTTTTTTCAAAGTTGTGACGATATCTGAAGTTTTTTCTTGAAAAAAAAAATCATTATCCCATACGTACTTATTGCCAAATTGTATTGGAAGATATCTTTTTTACCAAATAAAAACTATATAGGGGTGTTCATTTAGACAATCAATCCCTGGCTGAATTCTTGACGGTCCATTAAAACGCATTATGTATAAGTATTATGTCTTGATAACAATAAGATTAGACAGCTAGACAGTCATCAGACACGTGCTAAGATAAGGAATATGTAACTAACATATAAGATAACGAATACACTTTGGATCTGCTAGTGCAGTCTTATCTGAAACGTATTTAGTTCACACGCCATTTTCCAACACTTGAGGTCGCTAACCTAAAGCTAACGTCACTCAAGCCTCCATTACTTAAAATAGGTTAGGTCTTCTGTCTTCTTCTTACTAACGGAAATGTCAATGTGACAAAAAAGGACAAACGAACTTTAACGGCATTTTAGTTGAAATAGGTTTATGAATAAATGGGCTACTCGTTCACTATACTTACTTGGCAGTCCAGGCACCAACTTCTCACGGCAGAAATAAGTTTTGACCACAAAATTTCCTTTTTAGGGTTCCGTACCTCAAAAGGAAAAAAACTTAACCCTTATAGAATCACTTTGTTGTCCGTCTGTCTGTCTGTCTGTCAAGACCCTTTTTCTCTGGAACGCGTGGAGGTAGCATGCTGAAATTAATATCAAATACTCAAGCCTGCGGTCCCTTGAAGCTGTGAAAAAATTAACCTTCTGTTCTAAGTCAACGCAATCAAAAGATACCTACAGAAATTAAAAAGACCAATTCCATACAAATTGCCGATTTCCAAAAACCTAAAGGGTACTTCCAGTTGTCCTAGAAACTTGAAATTTGGTATGAAGGTAGCTCTTATAGCACAACCACCCCGAAAAGTCTCAAAATCTTAAATTTTTATGTCTATCTGTAGATTTCACAGACCAATATAAGTTGACCCCACACTGCGTACATTTTGCTTAGGAGTAGGGCTCTGCTAACACTGGACTTCTTAAAACACTGGAGAAAAGCGTTAAAATCTTTCTACGGAACCCTCGTGCGCGAGTCCGACTCGCACTTGGCCGGTTTTTTATGTTTATGTAATTGAAACAACTAAATTAATCACCTATTAATTAGTGATCGCTTACATAGTGACCACTAACACAGTGACTGATGACATAGCTAGTGACCGTTGACATATTTTGTGACCATTGACATATTTTGTGACTGCTGACATATTTAGTGACAGCTGCCATATTTAATGACCACTGGCATATTTAGTGACAAATTGCCAATTGACATATTCAGCCACCACTGACATGCTTAGTGGCCACTAACATAGCTAGTGACCGCTGACATGTTTAGTGACCATTGACATATTCAGTGACCACTCATATACTTAGTGACCACAGACTCACCTGGCACTCGAAGCAGCGGCAGGACTCGCGGTACGTGCAGGTGGTGAGCGCGAGCTCTAGCCGCTTGAGGTAGCACGCGCTGTGCGACTGCAGACGGCGCTTGCGCCGAGCGAGCGACGCGAGAGCACCGAGGAGCGAAACTCGCCGCCGGCCGCCCTTCGCTTTCGGTGTGCTAAGGGCGAACGAGTTATGTACAATACAATACAATTCAACTTAGTATAAGGCCGCGGATTGGACACTGCTGCTTAGCGGCAGGATTAGCGAGTGAGATGGTGGTAGCGATCCGGACGGTCCTTGCACAGGTTCTACCTCCCGCTCAATAAATTAAGATGAAATGTTCACCTGTCCGGAGTGGCGTTGAGTTGCGCGGGTCGCATGTCCTGTTCATCGCATAGTGCCATCTCGCTCGGCCGCCGCTTCGCGCGTCGCTTCACACCTGAATCGCTGTTGTCATTCACTGGAGCAAACAAAAAAGTTTGAGATATCCTTTTGTGTTTTTTGGGTTCCATATGGCAAAAGAAAAAACGGAACCCTTATAGTTTCTTCATGTCCGTCTGTCTGTCTGTCGGTCTGTCTGTCTGCAGCTTAGCTCAGAGAGCAACAAAGTAGTCAAACAAAATGTAGAAATATTTTTTGTTATAATCCTAACTTCCTAACTAATATTATAAATGCGAAAATAACTCTGTCTCTCTGTTACCTCTTCACGGGAAAACCGCTGCACCAATCTAGATGAAATTTGGTAAGAAGATAGTTTAAATATTGAAGAGTAACATAGGCTACTTTTTATTCGGGAAAATTATATAGTTCCCGCGAGATAGCGATAACGGAAATCTACGCGGACGAAGTCGCAGGCAACAGCTAGTAATAAACAAATATGTTATGTTTAATAATGTTTTGTTAATGGTTTTTGCAGTCGGGTTTTTCTTTTTTTCATTTATCACTATCAACTCACCTACAATTTCAGGAGTATCATTGTACCCCCAATTGCTGTGCTCCCCCGTGTATTCCACTTCATTGTTCTGTGCGTCTGTCTTGTCTTTGGACCAGAGCTCGTTAACTGCAGTCGAGTTCTGGTATATGGTCTCTGATGAAGCATTGCCATTTTCCACATCATAGGAACGGTCGGGTTGCTGAAGCACCTGAAAAAAAAAATCATTTACTCCACCACAACCAAATGTGCAAGACAGCTATGACTGCGACAAATGTGCTTCTAATGTATATGTCTTCACGGATGCCGCATGCCCCGTCTCCACTACTCCCTGAATCAACGGATGTCATACCTATAAACCCAACTAAATATCACCACCACTATATGCTGACGCGTTTCAAGCAAGGAGGAATATTTTTTTCATTAATGAATATGGATCTTCAATAAATAAAGCCTAATTCTGACAATAACCAAAACAACATAGTAATATGACACAAGACAGGTTTAACATGATACTATGGTGACATTTAATTAGCGAAAGTACATAAAAATGTTAAATAGCAATAAGTGTAAGTATATTTTATTTGTGCCTTTTTTCTGTTTTGCTTGTTATGTAGAAGAAAGAGTTATTGTATTGTATTACCTGATAATGGGCTCTGGTCCCCAAAAAGAACACTGCTCCAGAATTGCTGGCGTTCATAATTACTGGAAAAAATATAAAATACAATACTCAATATGACGGAAATAATGGTGATCTCAAACGTAAAATGAACGTTGCCACATGGCCAAGTTGACCTATTTTCATGCAATTATCGATCACTAGTTAGTAATATATAGTAGTGTTTTGAATTACCTACCGAAAAACTTGAATATGCAAGCATTAGGTAAATAATGAAAAATAAATCATATAAAATAACACGCATTTAGATTTAAGTCATGTCAAAACTATAACCAATGGTTAATAATACATCAATGAATGGAAAAGAATAATAATATTTAAGCGTTATAAATAGCTATACCTTCGCTGTTTATTCTTCGTTGCTTAAATTCTTCTTACACTATGCGAATTACGTAATATTTTAATATTTTTTTGTTATTCCAATATTTTTTGGTTTTGTTGACAGCTAGCCGCAATGACGTTTGAATTGCGCGCGCATGTCCGGTGCTGCCATTGAATTAGAGAGCCATTTCTAGGGTAGATTCTGCTATTGGCCCAACAGGTAAAACATAAAACGAAAATACTGTTATTCAAGTCAAATTTACTTAAACATTTTCTGGAATTTTTAAACAAATTACAATAATGCAATTGAGATTTAAGTCAATGCGTGTTTGTAAGACGTGTTTAATTTATTCAAAAGTGGGTACATAGAAACTGGCAAAAATTCAACTGCGTTACTACGGAACTCACAAATCGATCGATAAAGTTCAATAAACAAGATATAATTACAACCCAAATAATATCAACCACTCAACGAATATCACATATAGGTGTACCTATTTTATTATGTGTTTAGTCAAATAATTGCATAAAAATAAAAAAATGTCGAAAGAAATAGCTGAGAAATTATTAAGTATGTCTATAGAAATTGTGGAGACGAGTTTTCGCAATGATGACCTTGGAAGTAGTTATCTATGCTTCATATAGTTCTATTTTATATGCTCCAAAAAGTTATGCGTTATGCGTACTTAAAGAACGCAAAAAAAAATCTTAAATGAATTTATGTATTTTACTAATATTTTTAAACTACTTCAACAAAATGCGACCAAAGTTTCGTACATATTCTCAGAGCAAATACAAGAAGTTCATCCTAATTAGGGCTCTTAGGGTTCATTCCATATGTACTTAAAAAAAGTCAGACTTAAGTGATATGAACCAACCCAGCTTACAACTCCGCGATCACAAAATTTTGGTTTTTGGCAGTTTGGCAATTGAAATAAAGGTAAAACCCTTAAGTCCATAAGTCAAAGTGACATTTGTTTTTTTTTGGCATAAAAAATAAAATCACGAAAATTCCTGTCACCTACATAGGTCCACGGGAGCAGACGGGTAAGAAACTCAAGTTTCTGAAATAAAGCATACTGAAAAAAAAACCCCAAAAAGGAGTCAAATCTACCTCACCGGTGCTGTAAGCAGTCATTCTCAAGTTCAAGCATTCGTCATTCTAGAGCGTCGCGGGTATCCAAATACAGTCTAGCAATTTCTTCTAGTCGACAGAATGGCAAATGTTGAAGTCAACGCAACATGAGACAGGGTCGGAATTTGGGTGTTTGTGCACTTGTGTGGAGTGGCTGCACAGACCGCTTTACCGTGAGGTATAGGACTCCCCGTAGTGTCTGTTCGTCGTGCTCTTATATACGGAGCAAGCGCAGAAACTTCGATAGCGCGATGTAGAACAACTGGGTAGGGTGAGAATACAGAGGCTGCAGAAAATGTAATAATACGTGAAGCGAAAACTTTGGATCCACTTTTAGGAATAATGCGAGCGTTGAGGAATGTGAGATTTAAGTTAAATAGAAAAACCACGCAAAACTGTAGTTCCTTGATTATAATTACAAATATATAGATTCATGTATTTATGTGCAGTCAAATAATTTGAATCCTGACTCCTGACCAACCGTAGTACGTTCTCAGAGTAAGTGTCATAACGATTTTCCTTGTCAGTAGGCATACGAAGTTACCGTGACATTTTCTACGAAAAGGTTCCACAGTGGGTTACGATTCAGTGGGTTTGATAGTACATCAAGTCCGTATACAACAATTGATAAAATAATAAATAAAAAAGTGAAAAAACTTACTCTCCCAGCTCAATCAGCTCGCACTTTAATAGAGAAAATCTTTTTAAAGATTTCTGTCTAATGCATAACCAAAAATTTAACAGTAACGTCTCAATAATGTCAAATTTAACCCTTAAAATGACTCTACCTGCTCTACGATAAATTAAGTAAGTAGGAAACGGTGGTTTTGAAGAAACTATGTTGTATCTGGCCCACACTACTCTGCTGATCCGTCTGTGGAGGGGTTGGATCAGGTTTCTTCAATGCACTGTTAAGGGGCTTGTCTGATTGTCTGTAACAGTCCTGTCGTGAACCTTATTACAAGGTGACTTATGGAACACGAATGTTCTGTTAAAAACTTAAAAGTGCTGGCGACTGCTTATGAAAGACGTAATGTTTTGTGCTATTATTATGCATAACGAGCCACAACCATAATAAAAAGCTCACCAAAAAAAACATCTCTTAGTTAAGGAGTTAAGGATTACTATTACATTTAAAGATGGATTGATGTGCTCTATCGAAACATAGACTAGCAGAAAAAATCTTGTCACTCGATCAGGGTATCTTAGGACCTTAGAAATCCATACTAATATTATAAATATGAAAGTGTGTTTGTTTGTCCTTCTTTCACGTCGAAACTGAGCGACGGATTGACGTGATTTTTTGCATGGACATAGTTGAAGGGTTGGAGACTATAGGCTACTTTTTACCCCGGGAAAATATCGCATTCCCACGGGACAGACGTTATAACATAGCCCTTATTGGTGGTCTTGCGATGGATTGATATAATTACATTTTTTTATATATGGAGATAGTTGAAAGGCTGGCGAGTGACATAGGCTACTTTTCACCACGGGCAAAATGTCTCATTCCCACGGGAAAACACGTTATAAATCTTATAATATAACCCATAATCATTGTCGTATGTATATAGTTCCTCTAACCGACCATAGATGGCGCTACTGTCATGTTAAAACGTGTTAGCTTGCTTGCTTGCGTGTGTTTCCATGCTTACATACTTGCTTGCATGCTTGCTTGCATGCATGCGTGCTTGCATGCTTGCTTGCACGCTTGCTTGCATGCTTGCTTGCATGCTTGCTTGCATACTTGCTGGCATGCTTGCTTGCATGCTTGCTTGGATGCTTGCTTGCATGCTTGCATGCTTGCTTGCATGCTTGCATGCTTGCTTGCATGCTTGCTTGCATGGTTGCTTGCATGGTTGCTTACATGCTTGCTTGCATGCGTGCTTGCATACTTGATCGCAGGCTTGCATGTTTGCATGAATGATTTCTTGCATGCTTGCTTGCATGCTTGCATTGCTTGCTTGCATGCTTGCATTGCTTGCTTGCATGCTTGCATTGCTTGCTTGCATGCTTGCATTGCTTGCTTGCATGCTTGCATTCTTATGGCTCATCATGATGCATTAACTGTACGCTTGCATGCATGATTGGTTGCATGCTTGCTTGCATGCTTGCTTTCATGCTTGCTTGCTTGCATGCTTGCTTACATACTTGCTTGCATGCTTGCTTACATACTTGATCGCAGGTTTGCATGTTTGTTTGAATGCTTGTTTGCTTCCATGCTTGCACGCTTGCTAGCATACTTGATCTGCTTGCTTATATGCTTGCTAGCTGGCGCTGTTGCATGCTTGCATGCTAGCACGCTATCATGCTTGGTTGCTAGGATGCTTGCTTGCATGGTTGCTTGCTTTGTTTGCATGCTTGCTTGCGGGTAAAGCCGCGGGTAAAAGCTAGTTAATTAATAATCCTTGAAATTTTGGACCACAATCATTTGTGTGTCTTGGACTACAGTGAAAAAGGGGTTAAGTCGAAAGTAAATTAAAACCTATTTATTACTTTTGTGATAAGGCCGTTAAGTCAAAATCTTGTGTTAGAATGAACTCCTTTTTCAATAAGACCCCTATTTTTCTCTGGTTTTTCATTGAGTTGCTCTACAGTGCAGCGTACTAATTACTTAATAATTTTCCTTAATTATGATGCATGTATACTTAGTGAGTAATGTAATGCTCACGTTGTACCTACTTAAATACTAAAATATTTTTACAGTAAAGACTTATGTTATTCCCCTTAACTAAACTGTGTACGGTTATGCTCAGGCATCTAGTACTGCATGCGTTCACGCTCGAGTAATATTTTTACGATGGACGATACAGGCGTCGCACGCAACATAGAGCGGAATTTGATGCATTTTGTTGCTTTTAAAATACTTAGGTATTATATTGTTATCAAAATACGCATTTTTATTTTGCATCAATTTAAACGACTATTGACAACGTTTAGTAAAGTATCTTGGTGTTTGGATTTTGGTGGTCTGGAATCTGGAAGACATCGCTGATTGTTTACATTATATGTTTTTTAGTTTGGTAATCTCCTTGTACTGTTTTGTGGTGTTTAATAAAGAATATTTGTACTGTATTGAGTATTTTCATGCTCAACAGTTCACAGTTTAATTTTATTTTCTTTTAGGTTCACAAATAAATGTCAGGAAGTTCATGGTTACTTACTTTTTCTTTTATGAAATCAAACATGCAACGGTGACCTACTCAACAAGAATAATTACTATTTATCACGAGTTATTCAATTTCTTTCCTACATCTATCAATCGAAAAGGGTAGCTAGATGCACTATAGTTAGGTTATTTGTATTTACTATAGGCTCATGTTTGACCAAAATCATCGCTTAGATGGAAGGTGAAAATATCGAATTTTAATGGTAAATAAGTAAACCAATCCTATACTTAGTAGTGAAATAAAATAAAACAGATCCCTCACGTACATAAGTCGAGCTTAGCCCGACGTGTTTGCATGTGTATGATTGAGCCTCACGGTAATTTCATGTTGAAAGTAGCAATCCTATAGTAATTAATATTTTAACTTTCTAGCTTCCTTATCAATAATTACCGCAGTTAATGCTTAGGTAGTTGGACATTTTATGTAGAGCGGAAAGTCGTGTTTTCTATAATGTTAACATTTTCTTTTGACATTATATATCACTTTTTGTTGTCCGTTTACTAGATAATTTATTTTGGGTGGAAATGAATTCGAATTGACATTTTGATGTATTATTGCTTATTTCTGTACAGTGTACTTACCTCGGAAGATAGAAGAAAATAGAGTAAGGGGAAGGCCGAAGATAGAGTATTCAGATCAAATAAAAAAGGAGATAGAGACGTGTCGCATCAGGAGGTGTAAGAACTCGCATTCAAAAGAACGGACTGGATTGAAATGCATCGACAAGATTGATACTCTAAATTAAATAATTATATACTGATCTTTGGTACTGCATTTCAAGCTTCGGTTTTTTCACATTCTTAACTTTTCATGATTAGGTTTTTTCTTTTTTGGTATTATAGTATTATTTGGTTGAATATACATCGATTTAATTTAGTTTTCATTAAAAAACATGTTTTTTCCCCTTTTTATAATAATTATATCATCGTTTTGCTAATAAGTAGTTTATTATTATGTGATGTACCTACTTATTTTGAATTGGAAAATATAGTTAATAAAATGAATCTATCTTGTACAGTAGTTTTATGTTCAACATTCGAGTTTTGTTGTTTCTACGACTAGAAAATCACAGGAACTAGCAGAACCTAGGCAAAATTTGAGTAAAAAAGTCAATGTTTTCAATTACTAATTATTCAGTAAATAGCTCTAGTTCCACTTAAAGTAACAAAGTACTTAGCAAATATCAGTTGTACATTCTGATCGATCAAGTCGTCCATTTAAACGTCATTTGTATGCGGTTATTGCATCGATATTGAGTTTATTTATAGTGTTTGAGATGGATTCCTTTTACGTGGAGCGTGCCGTAGCGACGTTAACGGTACGTGGGTGTAATAGCTAGCCGAGTTATACTAAAAAAGGAGCAACGTAATAAGAGGATATTTCTAGTTTTAAGGTTCTCAGTAGCCCCCAACAAAAATGCTCTGTACTGAACACACAACATAATTTGAGAGAAATATTATTAACAGCACCTAAATTCGAAATGTTTTGGAAAGGTACCAGAGGTGGGCTGATCCTTTAGCACTGATCTCTTCCAGGATGACCTTCGGAAAGATAAATAGTGAAAATAATCAATATGAAGAGGACAGTTAATGAAGAGTCTCTTTTAGAACCAATTTAACTAACTACATGATCGTCAAATGTTAGAGGTTTCCTCATGGTTTGAATTATTGATAAGAATATTGTTATTGTTCTACTGTAACTTGTCTAGGCTAAAATAATGCACTAATTTTCAAAACCCTCTATCGTTCCAATAAATTAGATAGAAGGAAACCTTCAAGAAGTTCCCAGAAACATGACGTTATAATTTCGACTTGAGGACTTACACACCTTTGCTTACCGGCGCTCCTGACCCACATTACCTCACAGCTACGTCACAGCAGCCAGCCAATCAGAAGTCCGGGGCTACATCGCGCTGACGGAGTTTTTCAAGTTGGTGGTATAAATACAAAATCTAATGACTCTACATCGGGGAGTCCAATGCTACACGGGAAGCTGGTCGTGGTGGGGGGCCGGTCTAAGCCTCCACCATCTGAATATGTCGTCTCGTATGGGTTCGTCATGTATGGGTTTAATATAAAAATGATTTAAAAAAATATTGACAAACAGCAAAATGATGAAAATGGGACTTGTTCCCACACATACCGATGTAGCGGCTTTGACTCTCTTTTTGCCTATTTATGCTATTTGATAGTTACAACATTAATGCATATACGTGTAATGATATGGTCATTTATTATAAGACTGTCCTTACCAAAATAATATGCCGTTTGTTATTGTATTAGGTTGACCTAAATTTAAAACAAAATATGATTACAAGTCTATCTAAAACAGGAGAAAAGAAAGTACTATACTTACTCATTTACGTAACTTTAGTTTAAAATTCTGGACTACTTTATTTGTTTGAGTAATTTGTAAAATATAGAAAGAAAAACAAACATATTAAGTTGCGTTACAGTAACTCACTTATAGTGTAAAAAATCTAGAGTCAGTTGAGAAACAAAGCGTATTAGTTCACAATTTATTTAGTTTGATTTTATTTACGTAGCGTCGATGTAATATCATTAAGGAATATACTCAGTATAATTTCTTATGCCTAAAAAAAAGTTCAACAAAGTTGACTCTACAACTCCATGTTGCATAAAAGAGGAAGTCAAATCAGCTACTACAGTGTGGGTGAGACCGAAATCTCTCTTTATCATTTTTCTTGACATTATTTACCATATATGAATTGCTTAATACGCTTCAACATATCTGATGGCAAGGAATTAGACCGGCTCCCTGCCAGCACCGGCTCACAGAGTAGCTACGGACCTCCCGGGACGAATCTCTAAAAGCTTTCTTATATATTATAGCGCTTACAAAACTCCGATAGCGCGATGTAGAACGTAAATTTTAAACATTTTTGACGCACGAACAAGAGCCAAAATGAAAAAACTTCTTCTATATTTGAACAGATAACGTTACAAAGTATTCAGCTTGCGTTTTTATTTTTAGTTTTGTAACGTGCTTGCAATAAAAAAAGGATTAATAATTTTTTTGGCTTGTTCAATAGCGTTTTCTGTAAGATAGAGTGAGATAGAGCAACCGCTGTGTATGTTTATTATGCTTGGCCAATCGCAAGTGTTAGGTAAAAAGGTCAAAGTTTAATTGATTTTCAGAGGAAGATAGAAGTTTTGTTGGTCTGGCCTCGCTGTAAACTGTTAAATAATCGATGAAATGTATCACGGCTTCCCTTACTATGACATCGGTATTCACTACATTGTCATTTTATGCAGATAAAAACATCCCTGGTCTTGCTATCGTAAATATGCGTATAATTTATTTTTCGTACTCACATCTTTGAATAAGATAAGTATCATAAAAGTAAAAGTGCATTTATAGTGAAGTAAAGGGATCACTCACGTACAGAAGTTGAGTTTAGGAAGGTCTACGAATTAGTCCAAAACATGTCGGGCTAAACTTGACTTACATACGTGAGCGATCCGTTTAGCGAATCGATGAAATGTACCACGGCTTCCCTTACTATGACATCGGTATTCACTACATTGTCATTTTATGCAGATAAAAACATCGGTCTTGCTATCGTAAATATACGTATAATTTATTTTTCGTACTCACATCTTTGAATAAGATAAGTATCATAAAAGTAAAAGTGCATTTGTAGTGAAGTAAACGGATCACTCACGTACAGAAGTTGTGTTTAGGAAGGTCTACGAATTAGTCCAAAACATGTCGTGCTAAACTTGACTTACATACGTGAGCGATTCGTTTATAATTAAAACGCGATTAGAATACAATTAAGCACATAATTATGTCGTTTCTGAATTAATACATGATTCAATGGTAGATTGTGCAGATAAATCAAAATGCTTATTTTTGTACGAAGAAGTTATAATGCTTGGGAAAAAACATAATTGATATTACCTACTTAAAACATACTTTTATGCCTTTAATATTATTTTATAAAACAAATGACACAGCATTTACCAAGAACAGGCAGAGTTGTTATATGTGCTGTATGATTATAATGAAGTATTCTTTGTAAATCTTTTATCTATAAGTGTCTGCAGTTAAACTATGAAGATATCATAGATTAACGTATAAATAATTATATTTATTGATGATATCTACTTTTGTGCTAACGGTACTTCCGAAGCGTATTTTAATCTCGGATTGATAATAATCTCCCTATAATTTTGTCTCATCTCAAGGTAGACTCATGTTAAAAGAAAAAATTACACTTTTTAATTTGTTTGTAATTATGTAAGTTTAATTATTTTTATATTTTATCTCAAAAATTAGAACCGTCTAGCATAAAAATACTTTAACAATACAATAGGTACAATACAAGAACTCTATATATTGAACGGCACGTAATAAACAAAACAGAAAAACAGGTTAAAAAAAAAAAAAAGTAACAATGGGCGGCCTTATCGCTACAGAGCGATCTCTACCAGACAACCACGGTGGAATAAAAGGATTGACATAAAGTACATTGGTAAAAGTATGTTTTAACGATAACTGCTAGTTCTTTATTACACAATTTATAAATAAATACATAATTAAAAAGTTACCTGTCTCGTGGGGTGAAAAAGAAGTGAAGTGAGATGGGCTCGTAGTACCTCCGATGAGTCATGTTCCAATCTGTATGCCGTGTTTGAGTAGACGCTTTTATCTTATTGTCTTTCTTTATTTGACGAATAGTACAGAGGGACCACAACTCACCGGATCATTGTATTTTGTAATATTTTATCATTAGAACTTTTAAATTAATTAAACTTGTTTTTTTAATAAAATGAAATGGTGGAATAAACAGGGTAAATTTTACTTATTTACTTACTGGCAACACTGACATTGTGGTAAAATCGCAAATCGTTGCACTAACATACATTGCGTTGCGCACCTATAGATTTTACCGTGGTATGTTCTGTAATGGCGGTGTATTTCAGCTATTTTTATTGAAATAATCGTTGAATACTTACTTTCTTCGTGGTGTAAAGTTTACATTTTACTGTTCTTGATCAAACATCAACAGAAATCAATTGTTGCCATCAAAAGTAAGTAGATTGTTGCAATAATAATAAAATTAAAACCGTCGTCATGTAGAAACACCGATTTCATTGGTGTTGCAAGATTTTTTTTGAGAACATTTTGACATTTACGCACTAGATTATTAGTGTATTGCAGTATTATTTTGTTAGATTTTGCTAATCTTTGTTATTTACTTAATTATTTCTATGTGTTCTTTGGAGTTTCACTGTGTTTGTGACATAACCAATATGTCGAGGTGTGTGACTTCTGTGACATACACACATACCGTTCTAATTTCCTGTAACTTACGCTAAGTTCACCACTAAAGTCTAAAGTCTAGCTAGAGACTGCTTGCCTTACTAAATTCACTAGATCCTAGTCGCGTGTCTGAAACGCTTTATTTAAAACAACGTGTAATTAATGGATAACCACTTAAATATCTACAACAATTGTATGAGGTTTCCTTTAATTTCAGGTGGATAACCACTTAAATATCTACAACAATTGTATGAGTTTTCCTTTAATTTCAGGTCTACTTCTACTGCATCATGTCCGACGAAGATACAGTCATTACGGAGACACAAGTTCTACATGCAGATATTAAAGATGGTAAATGAAATTTATAATTGTTAATACCCGGGATCGGACATTTAATTGCACACTGAGATGAAAGTGAGCTATGGTATTGACATCAGTTTGTCTGTCTTTCCGCTAATATGTTTGTCATCAAACACCCATTGCAAGTGCACTACACAACATTGTAGCTCCTATTACGATTAACTATAACAAAGAAAAACATATTTCAAAGAAAAAAGCTTGGAGCCTTATTCATAAACGTCACTCAAGCCTCCATTAGCTAAAATAGGTGTTGTCCTCTTCTTACTAATGGAAATGTCAATGTGACAAAAAAGGACAAACAAACTTTAACAGCTTTTTAGCTAAAGTAGATTTATGAATAATATGGTTATATTTTGTTTTTTTTTTCAATTACTTTTTAACTAGAAAATTTCGAATAATTTTTATTAAATATTTCTTGAAATAGAACCGATTTTGTATCTTTAAAACGTTTTCAAAGCTATTTGTGACCGATAAAAAAGGTAAAACCTGCTTAAACCATTTCTGCCATAGTCTGTGTTCAAATTTTTTTGACATTTTAAATTTCCAGGCCAGCTGGAAATAGTGGAGGTGACACCCTATGACAACAATGAACCAGGTGGTGACCCGGGCCACATCCTGCCTGATATGTCAGAGGGCAGCGAGGACACAGAGAACAAAGACTTGGAGTACCAGATCCTGGAATCCAACAAGGGCCTTCTGAACCTGGACGTTCTGAGCCTCACGCTTGTCAAGTAATGCCATTTTCTATTTTTTTATCATTCATCACCAGCCTTTTTTTACGTCCCACTGCTGGGCACAGGTCTCCTCTCAGAATGAGAGGGCTTGGGATATAGTTCCCCGGGCCCATTGCAGATTGGGAACTTCACACACAAGAAAGACTTAGACAAGACATAATGAAAACGGGATATTGACCGCGATTACCCTATGGCAAGGACCATAAAACCAAGAGGCCTGCCAGTGTTTGTATGATGTCGCGTTCCTTTGATAAGCCTGCTGTAGCTAGTTTTACTACGGAGGGGTCTCTGTACCATTCATTTGGTATGACATTTAGACCTCTGTCTAACACAATAGCGCCATCTAAATTAGTTTTTTCTTTCAGTTCATAGATGGCGCTATTGTGTTAGCCAGAGGTCTAAGTGTCATAGCAAATGAATGGTACAGAGTAGACATGTGCGCCGCGCCGCCGCGCCGCCTCCGCCGATGGACTTGATCGGCGTATAATCGGCGTGGCGAGTATTTTATTAATTTAGTACCAACTTCTTTGTTAATTATTCGCCAAATTTCAATACCACAGTTATAATTTTATCCCTCCTTCCATATTTTCTATTTCTAAACGGCAAAATTGTTCTGTCAAGCAGTGCGGGATACGATGGGGGGATACCTGCAGTGTATGGCACGAGGAATCACGTGACTAGTGCGTGTGCGGCGGCTATACATGCCACGCGGTCCTTTGCTTTGGCTGGCGGGGCTACTGGTGCCATTGTTGTTAAGGTTGACATCAAAAATGCATTCAACTGTGTTGAAACTGTTGAAAGGGATGTCGTCTTGAAAGAAGTACCTATTAGATAAACTCCCTTCGCGATATCCCTTTAGAAAGGGTATTTTCGCAGGTGTATGATCAGCATCGTCGCGATGCACAAGACCTTCACAGATTCGTACTAATCGTACTCACCATTTAATGTGTAGCATCTGGATGATTGCACAATAGGCGGTGGGCCGGATAGGTAGGTACTTTGTTTTGGTCGAAGAGGGAAAGTTTTTGTCTGCTTTAAAAGAGATACGGCCTGAGATTAACTCGGGGAAATGTGAACTTGTGGAGCACTGAGCAGGGAACCTTTGGAGGGCTTTCGGTCTTTGGTTTCGGTGATACCTAAAGCTCTTAGAAAAGTCCGAAATTGAACTTGCTTGGTGCACCATTTTTTTCCGGAAGGGGTTCTCCCGGTTCGGTATGGCGTGGCGGTCTAGGTGTGCGGCGTGTTCGCAATGTCGGCCTGGTCGCGTTTTTGGCTGGCGTTGGTGGCGTATGGTGTGGCGGATCTTTTAGTAGCAACGGGGTTTCTTTGCCGATTTTATCGGGGGTTCTCACGATTTGGGAAACGTGTTTGCGATGCGACTGATCAGTGGGTTGTGCCAGGTGCGAGGCTCTACGATCCTACCAGCTTGGCACAATGCTTGACATCAACTCTATCCAGTCTCTCCATCACCACGTAGCCGTTGCGCTAAGATTGGATGTTTGGGTGGTAAGTGTTGCCTATCTCTGCACAGTTGCCTATATGGGATAATCATGGAAGAGGATCGCTACCAAGGCCTCAGTTGTCAAAGGTGTGCTAGGTGTTTCTCGAGGCACCACTTGTTCAACGGCTTTATCCACAGAATAATGGTGGCTGTTAGTGTGCCGTGCATTTGAAAGCCTCCGGGGTTAAGCCGTAGTGACGGTAAGAGGCCTGAGAGGCTGACGTTGGTCCTTTGGCAGGGCGCTGTGTCTGTGTTTGCGGTCGACGGCCACCCCCTGGGAGGTGGACGCCAAATCCTTTTTGTGTGGAAGTTGAGCAGTTGGCTGCAACCCCCGCTCGTGGTCGTATTTGGTTCAGCAGATCGCTCTAGCCATACAGCGTTTGTTGTTAGTCTTTTTTTTCTATATTTTATTTCATGATTTTATTGGTGTAATTTATAATTGAATTTTTATTTTAGTGTTAATATCTTGTTGAAATTTTGTGTGACTGTAATTATGACCTTCTATTTTAAAAATCTTTATGATTAACTGTACACCTGAAACAATCTATGCCAAGCCGATTTCACGCCGATCACGCCGCCGCCGCCGGTCAAAAAACCATCGGACGCCGCCGCCGACAATTTTGCCATCGGCGCACGTGTCTAGTACAGAGACCCCTCCGTAGTAAAACTAGCTACAGCAGGCTTATTATTTCAAAGGAACGCGACATCGTATAGACACTGGCAGTCCTCTTGGTTTTATGGTCCTTGGACAAGACATAATGAAAACGGGCTATTGACTGTGATTACCCTATGGGTTTGATGAGCTCCCGATATTTAAAACTAAAAACTGTTATCGTAATAAAGGCTGCTGCTGATGATGCGACTTGTTCCAGATGCGGTGATGGTGACGGGCAGGAGTCGTACCGGCTGCTGAGCGCGCAGGAGGCGGCGGGCGAGCTGGGGGAGTCCGTGACGTGTGTGCTGCAGTCCAGCGACGGGGAGGACGGTACGTACAGACAGACATTAACATTGCACATTTTCAAATTTTTCTGAGTGGTTGTGCATACCAGATTTCTAAATTTAAAACTTTGTTCAGCAGGCAGTTGAATGCTCTTTTACATGTATTTTTTTTAATCTACCAGCGCTTTCGGAAAGACCATGATTGCGGAGAAGAATGCGCCGCAAGAAACTTGGCACAAAGTATTTTTTTCTAAAAACAAGTTACATAGCTCTTACAATACGTGATACCACAGATGAATTACACAAAGAACTCACTGTATCATTAGAAAATAAAGAAAAAAAAAAATTGGCACGGTATTTTATAAACAAAACTAATATTATAAATGCGAAAGTAACTCTGTCTCTCTGTCTGTCGGTTTGTTACCTCTTCACGGGACAACCCCTGCGACAATTTAGACGAAATTTGGTAAGAGGATCATTAACATATTGAGGAATAACATACCTTTTATTCGGGAAAATTGTATAGTTCCCGCGGGATAGCGATAGCCGAAATCTACGCGGACGAAGTCGCCGGCAACAGCTAGTCACCTATAATTGCTTGTCCGCGCGCGATGAAGCGGTGACGTACTTGTCTATTTTGAACCCCTGACCTGACGAAAAAGAAGGGTGTTATAAGTTTGACCTGTGTATCTGTGTGGCTGCGTATCTGTCTGTGGCATCGTAGCTCGCAAGCGGATGGACCGATTTCGATGCGGTTTTTTTTATTCGAAAGCTAGTTTAATCGAGATGGTTCCTAGTTGAGTTTCATTAAGTAAGTAAGTAAGTAAACACTTTATTGTACAAAAAATAGGATAAAACACAAGTTACAACAATAACATTTGAGTACAAAGGCGGACTTATCCCTTTAAGGGATCTCTGCCAGTCAACCTTTGAGTGGTGGAGAGGAATAGTTCACTGGGGATCGAGACAAAGTGAGTTCATAATTATAAATATCGAGAGACAATACAATCATTAAAATCAAAAAAACAATCAAAAAAACACAATCAAAAATACAATCATTAAAATCGGTTCACCCGTTTTTTGAAATATTGAACTTTGAAATGACGATGTCGGCGTTTTTCTCAACTTTTCTAAGTTGGTTGGGTTATTGTATATCGATGCTATAAATGAAATTTAAAAAGGAAACATTTTTCACAGATGGCCGAAACTCCTATGCGGGCAAGAAGCAGATATATCTGACTGAAGACCAACACCAGTATGTGATAGTTAACAACGGTGAGGATGGGCCCATGGTTGTGCACGAATCTGCACTGGAGCAGACTGTGAGCAAACAGAAGTCTAAGGTAAGATTACTTACCTCCGACTGCGTAGGAGGGTTATAAACATCATGGGACAAATTGACACCAATTGACCTAGTCCCAAACTAGGCAAAGCCTGTACTATGGGTACTAGACAACGGATACACATACTTATATACATATTAAACATCCAAGACCCGAGAACAAACATTCGTATTCGTCATACAAACATCTGCCCTGACCGGGATTCGAACCCGGGACCTCAAGCTTCATAGTCAGGGTCGCTAACCACTAGGCCATCCGGTCGTCGTTATGTATAACAAGCCTATGCCATAAGAATAAATAATAACATAGTAGAACGCAATCTCTTTTGACCGAGTCCAAAACGCCGCCATTTATATACCTACTTCCCCCTTCACGTCGTTACACCCCTCTGTCGTCCAGGTGCGTTGCTAGGGTTGCTTGCTGTTAAATATTAGGTACTTACGTCTAAAGATAATATCACTAAGATATAAGTTTTTCTTTACTTCGAAATCATTATTATGTTTCAGTTTTACAAAATATTAGATTTATAAATCATTACGTACCTACATAATTATAGACACTTCTAAATAAGAAGTTATTATAAGCGCCATACCTAATGACGCCATTTAAGGTGATTTAAGTAAGTATTACTTACCTACAAATATAAAATAAAATACATACATCATCATCATCACCAGCCTATTTTTTTATGTCCCACTGCTGGTCACAGGCCTCCTCTCAGAATGAGAGGGCTTGGACTATAGTTCCCACGCGGGCCCAGTGCGGATTGAGAACTTCTCACAGATCATTGAATTGCTTCGCAGGTGTGTGCAGGTTTCCTCGCGATGTTTTCCTTCATCGAAAAGCTCGTGATAAATTACAAATGTAATTCCGCAAATAAATTCCGAAAAACTCAGAGGTGCGAGCCGGGGTTTGAACCCACGAGACGTCTCTCGAGAGCGAGTCGAGAGCGGTCTCTGCTTGAGAGACCATACGTCAAACCACTAGGCTGTCACGGCTTCTGCCCTGGATGTAATATGTTGTATTTTTATTTATTACAGAAACAACTGTCTGCCGTGGAGTTGTTAGAAAAAGCGAAAGCTATACAGAAGGGCAAGTAAGTTATACTCTGAGCACTACTTGCACTGGCCTGGGTTAAACACAAACCCGGGGTTAACTTGACTTACAAATCTTGATAATTGCATTTAGTTAGTTAATACATATAGCTAAATCATAAATGCTGCCACATATGTACAGTCAGCAACAGGAGTAGCTAAGCAACCGACGCGTTCACAATGATCTAAGCACGGCTCTATTGTTATAGACATAAGAGCTTGTGCAGATCATTGTGAGCGCTTCGGTTGCTTAGCTACTATTGCTGCTAACTGTACACAGTTCGAACAATAAACTATTATTCTTCTTGTTCTCATTCTTATTCTGTTTTTATTTTCACTCTTATTCTGTTTTTGATCTCATCCTTGTTATGATTTTATACTCATTCTTATTCTGTTTTTTAGTCTCATTCTTATTCAATTTTTTATTAAATTAAATCAAATACATTATGGATCAAGTCAAAATTAAATGTTGAAATTAATATACAAGAATAAAATAAAATCGAATTCATTATTAAACAGATGTCATTGTTAAAAATTTCATTATATTTTTATTCCTATTATATTTTTATTCTCAATTCTATCATATTTTTATTCTCATTCTTCTATTTCTATTCTCATTTTTATTCATTTTTTTAGTCTCATTTTTATTCTCATTCTTCTATTTCTATTCTCATTCTTATTCATTTTTTTAGTCTCATTTTTATTCTAATTCTTATTCTTAATCTTATTCTTTGTCTGCAGAGTCCTGACGTCACAGGCGCGGCGCGGGCGCAAGCGGCGCGGCGGGGGGCTGCCTAACGCCCACGAGTTGCTGTCTTCGCCCAACTTCAAGCTGTTCCTGTACTCCTGCAAGCTTTGCACCTTCAAGTGTAATGCCATCAAGGAGCTGACGGCTCATAAGGTGAGCTGGGAAACATTCTCTATTAATTCTTATAAGAAATATAATTGAGCTTGTATGGGAATATAATAAACAAACTACAATTTATCATAATAAATTAGTATAGTGGCTATGAGAGCCGTAGACCTGTCCAGCTGAATTTTTTCGATTTTTTTTTTCTTTAAAATAATATCAAAACTGATCACAAAATCTCACGGGAATCTGCTAAGTTTTTGTTTCCTCCTTTCCTTTTTCTTTAAATAAAATCCTAAACTCGAATCGACAATAAAATCAAAATACCTAAATACTACATAAAACTGCAGTTACTGAGTGACTGACAGACGCCGGACAGCCTAAACCCTTGGCCATAGAACGCCGTATTAAATATGTGTTCGTTTGTCAGACGGCGGCGCACAGCGACGGCGCCGGCAAGTCCCGCGGCGGCGCGCGCGCATCCAGCACCACGCTGCAGTGCGCGCGCTGCCCCTTCCGCGGCGGCACGCACACACAGGTACCCCCCACCACCCCATACATAGGACACCCCCCACACACACAGGTACCCCCACCACCCCATACATAGGACCCCCCACAAAAACACAGGTACCCCCACCACCCCATACATGGTACCGACCCCCATACACAGGTACCCCCACCACCCCATACATAGGTACCGACCCCCATACACAGGTACCCCCACCATCCCATACATCCCATACATAGGACCCCCCCCCACATACACACACAGGTACCCCCCCCCCCCCCCACAGTTTAAAGGGGGATAAATCAAGGAGAAGGTTATGGGTAAAAATCGGTAGTCTTGACGTGTACGATACCTGTACTCTGCTGCTGCTGGGAAGTTCCCGCGGGATAAAGTCACTTTTAGGATCACACCACACATTCATGTAAACTCGTACTTGTTTGTCTATCATAGGTCAGTGTAATACTAGATTATCAGAGGGGTGCAAGCTGGTGGCGGAGGTGCAGGGCAAATGAGATGGTTCATTTTGTACACCCCCCCCCCCCATGCACAGGTACCCCCACACATAGGTATCCTCCCCACACAGGCACCTCCCACACACAAGTACCCCCTGCACTGCCCCTTCCGACTTTAAGCAACAGACCTAAGGGATAGGCAAAGGGAACTAAGTCTATACGACAAATGAAATGAATTATGTATAGAAAAGTTGACTCTGATTAAAGTTATCATTAAAAAATATGTTTTTTCTTTCGCAGTTAATGAAACACGTACAAGAACAGCATTTGAACGACAGCGCGACCAGTGAGTATTATTATTGTTTTAATTACTTTTTTAGTTAATCAACTACTTAGATACAGTCAACCAATTTTCGATTCCTACTCCGCTATAGAACTTTGTGGCTTTGACGGCCGGATAGCCTAGTGGTTATAGACCCTGACTATGAAGCTCGAGATCCCGGGTTCGATATTTGTATGATGAATACGAATATATGCTCTCGGGTCTTGGATATTTAATATGCATAATATATAAAAGTATGTTTATCCGTTTGAGTACCCATAGTACAGGCTTTGCCTAGTTTGGGATTCGGTCAATTGGGGTCATTTGTCCCATGATATTTATTTATGGACCAGGAGACGAGCTGTCGGTAGGCCTCCAACAAGATGGAGCGACGACCTGGTAAAGATCGCGGGACCGCGGTGGATGCGGAAAGCACAAGACCGGTCTGAGGGGAGAGCCGCGGGGGAGGCCGCCGGCCAGCAGTGGACGTCTTGAGGCTGACATGATGATGATGATTTATTTATTTATTATTTATTTCCCAGCCGAGGTGTACCTCAATTCGGCGGAAGCGGAAGCGGCGGATGTCTTAGTCTGCGGCGCGTGCGGGTTCGAGTCCAGCTCAAGACCAGAGTTTAGGAGACATATCGAGCAGAAACATAATGCCAGTTGAGAGCTTGACTGATAAGATGTACACTTGTGCAGTGAAGGTATTTCGGAGGGGTTAGCTGGGTGCACTTCAGTGTTATTAGCAAGCACTGTCGCCCGGTTTTTCTTAGCAAGTCCTATAAGTATGAACTAAAAAACAATTACTTTGCTCACCCGCGACCACTAATGACAAATAGTTATATCTGTGCGGCAAATGTATGTTTCCATGCAACACCTCCGCCTCCACTGCTACACGAATCAACACATGCCACACAGACCCAACTATCACCACCACCACTATACTAAACGCTGACGCGTTTCGGCACTCTCCACGAGGCCATTTACGAAGCACAACAACAACCGCTCAACATGCCACCACTTCCACTACTGACATATGTAAACCATGTACTCAACTTAGTTAATTCAATAAATTAAGTCCTATAAGTGTTTAAAACTTTCGCTTTAAACACTTATAGGAGTGATCTGTATTTGTTTTACCCGACTTGTCTACTAGATGGTTTGTTCCGTGGCGTACAGAGCACGACACTGCATTCGTAGTGTGGCGGTCAAGAGGTTTAAATCGGTTAACTAGTTTTTGAAATATTGAACCTTGAAATGACAATGTCGGGGGTTTTTCAACTTTTCTTATTCTAAGCAACTGTATCACTGTTGTCTCCTGAGTGACGACAATAACGACATTTATGCCCTTATTCATAAACGTCACTCAAGCCTCCATTAGCTAAAATAGGTTTTGTCTTCCACTTACTAACGGAAATGTGACAGAAAAGGACAAACGAACTTTAACGGCATTTTAGTTAATATAGGTTTATGAATAACAGGGTTAAAAGTTATATGATCCGGTGGCCGGTGGTGATTTGCCCTTTTACCGATGATTCGCTAAATTGTAAGTACTGTAATTATTTATTACTTGATTAAGATTTGCTTTATGTTTACAGCCCACTTTGAAAGAGGTTTTTCTTAAACTAGAATGCATTTTTAAGCTTCTAAGGAATATCACTGGTTTAAGTTTAATTAAGTATCAGACTAAATATTTGTAAATAAATAATTATTTCATTGTATCTCGTTGTTTTAAATTACCGAAATTTGCCCCTTGTTTCCAACTATAATATTATGAATGTGGAAGGGAGTTTGTTAACCTTTCACGCCCGAATCACTAAACTAATTTTGGTATACATATAAATATATGGGAGCATTTAGTATGGGACATAGCCTAATTTCTATCCTAGAAAATTGTAGTTGCCACGGATAGTAACTTGTAAATAACAGGTTTAAAAAAAATACTGTATTTCAGTCCATTATTTATTTCATTACAATTATACACATTCCAATCATACATCTTTCATTTACACAACTATTAAATCTTACAGTAAAATTAGGTGGTAAAAATTCAAGCTTTGTTATGTTCGGGCATCTGATATGAAGTAATTTTTGGTGTAAATATTTTTTTCCATAAAATAAAAAATAACATGCTGAACCCTTATTCAGTAGTACTATTTAAAACGTTACAATACAAAAGTCTTGATAATCCAACACTATGATTTTGTATACTATATATATATATGATAATGTACAGGGTTCGTTTTACTCAGAGGCAAAATTAATCGGCCACCATTTTTTCCTTGATTAATGTAAAAACTATTATTGAAATAAATAATACTTTTACAATAAATAGTAAAAATAGGGTGAGCGAATAATTTTGTCTATTATATTAATGAAAACGTGATTGACAATTTTAAGTACTGGAGATAGATTGTTTTATCTCACCCGGTGACTAAATTCACTGATTTCTAAAGTTCGTATTGTTGAATCTCATCGGTAAAATTCTCATGCCCCCACCCACTCGTAAACGAGATCACTGAGTGATTTCTTGACTACTGGCAGTGACAGCTAACCTCAATCTACAATGTTGACTCGCTTGTCTACGACAGAAACGCAAATTAGCAGCATGTAAGTAGACGGGTATGACATTCAAAAATAAGGCCTTTGGCAAATAGTGATATCTATTGTCATGGGTGAGAATTAAGTCACCAAGTGAGATTTCAAAATCTATCCCCTGTTGTGCTAACGGTACTTTAGCATCCCATTCTCACTGCGGATTGCTGGATATAGTCTACATCTCTGCTCATACGACCCGCCTACAACATAACCTATCTATACGCTAAATACTGTATACTAGATTTAAGGGCATTTCCTCTCGAGTTGCCCCTTGCCGCCTTCGTCATACTCCTGCGAAGATATCCACATCTGCTGGAAAGAGCCGATGGAAGCCAGGATGGAACCGCCTGCGAACAAATACGGTGGGTAAAACATTTAGACGAATCGAGAAGCTCCTTTTTTGAAGTCGGTTAATAAGAATGGGCAATTTGGGGTGGTAGGACCTTGTGTGAGGTCCGTCCGGGTAGGTACCATCTTACTCGCTAATCCTGCCGCTAAGCAGCAGCGCTTGCACTGTTGTGTTCCGGTGTGGAGAGTAAGACAGCCGAGGAAATCGCTGGCACAGGAGGCATTAATTTTTTTTTATGTAGGTATGTTCCCCGATTAGTGTAGGACGGCTGGATCGATTTTGAAAATTCTTTTTTTTTTGAAAGGGTATACTTTCTAGTTGGTCCCATTGCCACCAAGTCAGGATCTGAGGATGGGTTCCCAGGGAAATCGAGGGCAACCCTCAAATTTTATAGGCACGTATGCCGTGTTTCATATATTTTCTGAAGCTATTCAAGTGTTTGCGTCTGGTAGTCATCATCTCGTGTTGATGAGGTGATGATGGACGGTATAACTCCTTAACAATTAGGAGTTGGAGGATAATTCTTTAAAATATTAACGTAACTTAAAATTGTGAAATAAAAAATCTTTTAACAAAACTGCCTTCAAACAGAAAAAAAAACAAAATAATCCTCTAAAGCCATCAGTTTTATAGGTAGGTCGTAAAACTTCTGCCACATTTCGAGCAGAAAAATTGTAGTGCACAGATAAGCCAAAGGCGCCTCCCAGCTCCTTGCCGAGGCGCTCAGGCCAGCCGGCGCGTGGCTAGTGTGTGTCTGTGTGTCTCACCGAGCCAGGCCGCGAACCGGCGCTCGGCGGGGGAGGGCGCGGCGTGACTCTTGAGCCGGTGCGCGGAGGGCGCGCGCGCGGCGAGCTCCTTGCCGAGGCGCTCAGGCCAGCCGGCGCGTGGCTAGTGTGTGTCTGTGTGTCTCACCGAGCCAGGCCGCGAACCGGCGCTCGGCGGGGGAGGGCGCGGCGTGACTCTTGAGCCGGTGCGCGGAGGGCGCGCGCGCGGCGAGCTCCTTGCCGAGGCGCTCAGGCCAGCCGGCGCGTGGCTAGTGTGTGTCTGTGTGTCTCACCGAGCCAGGCCGCGAACCGGCGCTCGGCGGGGGAGGGCGCGGCGTGACTCTTGAGCCGGTGCGCGGAGGGCGCGCGCGCGGCGAGCTCCTTGCCGAGGCGCTCAGGCCAGCCGGCGCGTGGCTAGTGTGTGTCTGTGTGTCTCACCGAGCCAGGCCGCGAACCGGCGCTCGGCGGGGGAGGGCGCGGCGTGACTCTTGAGCCGGTGCGCGGAGGGCGCGCGCGCGGCGAGCTCCTTGCCGAGGCGCTCAGGCCAGCCGGCGCGTGGCTAGTGTGTGTCTGTGTGTCTCACCGAGCCAGGCCGCGAACCGGCGCTCGGCGGGGGAGGGCGCGGCGTGACTCTTGAGCCGGTGCGCGGAGGGCGCGCGCGCGGCGAGCTCCTTGCCGAGGCGCTCGAGCCAGCCGGCCGCGTTGGCGCCGCCGCCGCACGCCACCACGGCGCCCCACAGCGCCGGCCGCGCGTCCGCGTCACACGCCTGCGCCGCCGCGCACGCTGACAACATAATACATTCATACAGTCAAGGAATTTTATTCCCTACCAATTTCGTTTTTTTTTTTTATAAAAGAGGGGGCAAACGAATGGGCGGGTCACCTGATATAAAGCAATCACCACCGTCCATGGACACCCGCAAGACGGGGGGAATCACGGGTGCGTTGCCAGCCCTTTAAGGAATAGGTAGGCTCGATTTTTAAAGATTCCTAAGTTGTATCGCTCCGGGAATGTTGCCGCAGGAAGCTGATTCCATGTCTTCGTCGTTCGTTAAAATGTTGTTAGACATTCGCTGTGCATTAAGGTCGAAAATGTCAACGCAAACGCGACATGTCAAAGCAACGTCGTGTTCTATCTAGCTCTTATGGTGACAGTTTGCTATACGATATTAATCCTTAGGTGGGTTGGAAATTAAATTCCTTGACTGTACATATATCACGCCTTTTTCCCACGGTGGTAGGCTAGCCCCTATTTCACCATCTTTACAATTGTCAGTTTTATATGACAATTCGAACTACATTTCTGAAGCATTATGAAGCGCGCTAAAACGAAAGCTCTTCAAGTCAGCAGTTGACACCGAACTGTCATTGAAAAGTGACAATTGTAACATGTCATTTTTTTCTAAGAGTCGACATCTTTCAAGGTTTCCGGGGGTGCTGATTACGAAAATGACACCCATTTTCAAATCCAAGATGGCGGGCACATTTTTTTTGCTCAAAATCGATATGGGTAACTATCTAGGTTTCTGGGGGTGCTGATTACGAAAATGACATCCATTTTGACATCTTTGAAAATGATACCCATATCGAGTCATATGCGATCTTAGCTGAAAAATACTGTAGACGTGTACTTTTGTTGTTCTTCGCATGCTCCCCGTGCCTTACCAAGATGCGGGGCGCCAAGGCTCTGCTCGAACAGGCACTCCGCCATCTTGAACCGCTCGACGCCGAAGTCCTGATGGTAGCCGCCAGGGAACTCGTAGTGCACGCCCGGCACCAGAGCCGCCACGCGCTCGTCGTACGCCGACTCTGACACCTGATTTTTTTTATAAAATAGAAATAGGCAAAGGAATCTATGTCCATACAGCCAGGCCCTATTACACCAACTTTACAATTGTCAGTTTTCAACGACAATTCCGTGTCAACTGCTGACTTGAAGAGCTTTTGTATTAGCGCGCTTCATATTGTCAAAGACATGTATTTCGAATTGTCATAAAAAACTAACAAATAACTAACAATAGAGGCCAGGTCTGTTTTAAAATTTTCTGTAAATTAAAAAAATCCGCTGTGATCGCTAGTGTCGTATGAGGTCTCTCTATCCATTCTCCACCAATGAGAGACAAGCTACTGGCCTATGATTGGTGGAAATTGACAGACAGACTCGTTGGTGTCAATTGTCCAGTAATATTTATTAATTAATTTATTATTATAGACAAACTCACATGGGCGACGCAGTGACAGAAGTCCTCATACTGCCGTTTGAGCATGTACTGTTGCCAGGAGTGAGTGAGACCCGCCGGCAAAGTCTTGAGAGTATAGCGCGCTCTTTCTCTCTCCCGGATCACTTCCTTGCTCTGCAAGACAAACAGGAAGTCCCAAATACCATTTAGGCTACTGTGGACTAAAGGAAAAATTACGAAGTGTAATAATGACCACTTGATGAATTACGTTGTAGTATAATTTTGACAACATAATATTGTATGTCAAAGCATAAGAATCTATTTCGTCCTAATGCGCCCGATAAAAATTCAAAATTTAAAATTGTATTCAACAAATAGGCAGTTGAATGCTCTTTTACACATCATTTTTTTTAGTCTACCAGCGCTTTCGGAAAGACCATGATTGCCAAGAAGAATGCGCCGCAAGAAACTTGGCACAAAGTCATTTTGAGGGTTCCATACTCAAACGGGACCCTATTACTATGACTCCGCTGTCCGTCCGTCTATCTGTCTGTCTGTCACCAGGCTGTATCTTATGAACCGTGATAGTTACACGGTTGAAATTTTCACAGATGATGTATTTCAGTTACCACTATAACAACAAATACTAGAAACAAAATAAAATAAATATTTACGTGGGCTCCCACACAACAGATACGATTTTTTAGGCAATGACATCTGTGAACGAGTAGTGTAACTAGGCAGCTATCTCATTGAGCTTGACTCTTAGACAAAATAAAATAACTCTAATACTACTGCTACTCGCCACTAGATAGCGCTGTCAATCACTGTGCTTTGTTTTTTTTTCTAAAAAAAAGTTACATAGCTCTTACAAGATATACTTCTGTGGTGTCTACTATACCTGTATGCTGTATACTGGGAGCATCTGTATGTGCATGTTGTTAAGTAGATTCTTGGCCTGCGCTGCCAAATGATCGCCGCCGATCGGCGAGCGCACCGCGGCACTCACCAAGGCATAACTAAAGTAAAGAAAAGAGAGAATTAATCGAGCCCCATATAATTATTAATTATCAAACATGCTCACAAAACCTGTAGTTGGAGAATAGCTGAACAGAAACAAGAAATATTTCTGTCCACGCTGAAATGGAGACGCTTCGCTCGCTCCATCAAAAAAGATAAAATGTCATGATAGCCTAATCGGTTAGTCTCTGAAGCAGAGGGTCGTTCCTCCGAGTTTTTCGGAATTTATGGTTTGTATACGAAATTACATTTTTTAAACTCACCCGTCTACAACGGGCACAGCAGAAGTCTGACTTGCCCCCGCATCTACAACCAATGCAGTGCTCTTCCCGTTAGCAAATGCACACAGCACAGCATTCTTCACGAGAAAGAAGGCAGGTGCTTGATACTTCTCAAAGAGTAGCTCGGCTAGCTTCTCACGGGCCGGCCGGGACGTCCAGACTGCCTCGGTGAAGAGTGCTGGGTGGTGCTCAGATGGGGAACGAATGACCTGGAATAAAATAGATCATGAAAAATAAGTATATTTTACCGAGTTGACTGAATCCTACTAATATTATAAATGCGAAAGTTTGTGAGTATGTTTGTTACTTCTTCACGCTGAAACGGCTAGACGGATTTGGATGAAATTTGAAATGGGAATAGCTTATACCCTAGATTAAAACATAGGCTATCTTTCATCCCAGAAAATTGTATAGTTCCCATAGGTTAGCGATAACCGAATTCTACGCAGACTAAGTCGCAGGCAACAGCTAGTAGTCTATATATAGATAGATTGAATAGTATAGGTACCTTAGCATAGCAATAGTCAAGCATCTTCTCGAACAAGTCCCAGTTGTCAACTTGGCCGTCCTTCATGTATGTCTGCACTTCCATCCCGGGCCGCGGGACATGCAGTTCAGTGACATCAATGTAATGTCGGAGCTCCGAGCCCGCTTTGCTTCCTGGAAGGACCAAAAGCAATGGGAAAATGTAGGTAATGTATGTTAGTATATGCAGTGAAGATTATATTAAAACCTATTTTGAATAAAGCCAGTTCGTTTAGAAAATAAATTCTGTAATTTTTTTATTTTATTTAGATTGGACAGTTGTACAACTGAGATGTTAGAGGCATTTTTCTAATGTAAGGCGTAACATGTTGAGAACACCTTCATTTTTGCCACCAAGTCATTGAAAAAATTGAATTCAAACTTCAAGTGTATGAGTATGCTCGGGTAACAGACGATTTTATACATGTTTTGGTTGAGTGCGTCCAGAACAAAAGCATCAGACACAGATATTTGAGGTGCTTGGACCTGAGTAATGGAGGGATTACTGTTGTGTTGGCCAACCCTTTGTCCGGAGATGATGGCCAAATTTACAAATTTGTAGAGAGCTCCTTCATTGCTAGGGAATATAGCACTGGAGGCAGTGCTTCGTATACTATTAATACCTAGTCGTCCAATGAGGCTGACATGGTAACACCAGGTGTACCAAAGCCTCAATAAAATATAAGATAAGAAAAAATGTTTTCTCACTCAGAATACCACTTAAATTAGCTCTAAAACGATCGTAAACTTCAGTCTAATCAACAATAGTATTGTCGACTATTTTAGCAAAATCGCTTACCGGTCTGCGTTACATTGCTATCAGGGACCTTTTCTTCGCTATCCGGGATATGTGTAGCCGGTCCAACACCAACTACAGCCGGTATATCTGCTTTAGGAGTATCTTCTTGAGCATAACCTACTCGCAAGCTGTGATGGCCCGGGTCAAACACTAGGGCTCCAATCTCGTCTCCGCCGTACAACATACCATTCGGACCACTCATTGTGCACCCACTTAACTTATAATTACTCGAGTAAGTTTATTAAATTAGGTTTAGTTAGAGAAATTTTACGCGGTGTTTTGTTCGATTAATCACAAACTAGCGTTTGGTTGCCTTTGGTTTTGTTGAAACGGAACGTAATGAATTGTCGTTTGGCAGGCTTTTTCTGAGTTTTTCTGAAACATGCTGCTTTTAACACATTTGAGACAATAAAATAGTGATAAGATACTTTGATGAAGCAGTTCCTGAATTAAATCAGTGCTAAATTACTTAATTTAAAGCTTAAAATTATATGCGATTTGTTGATGAAATGTGTGCTAAGGAACGTAGTTTATTGATACCATAGAGTAGATAAATTTTTTGACAGCGTTCAAGTAGACTCATTATGGAGCGGATTTTTTTATAGAGTTAAATTATTTATTATTAATACATACGGACACGCAAAGAGCTTGATCCTTTTTACTTAAATCATATATTATTTTACGATGGGAGTTAAATACAAATTTAAAAATCGTAAATAATATTTAATAGTAGAATAAGCTTTCCAAATAATTTGTAGCATCCTTTGCATCTCATCATCATCAGCCTATTTACGTCCCACTGCAAGGCACAGGCCTCCTCTCAGAATGAGAGGGCTTGGGCTATAGTTCCCACGAGGGCCCAGTGCGGATTGGGAACGATGTTTTCCTTCACCGAAAAGTTCATGATAAATTACAAATGTATTTTCGCATATAAATTCCGAAAAACTCAGTGGTGCGAGACGGGGTTTGAACCCTCGACCCTCTGCTTCCGAGGCGATAGGTCAAACCACTAGGCTATAACTTGCATCTACTTATTTTAATCAAATAAAGAATTATTATTATTATCATTAACGAAATATGTTTTTACTAACACAAATAATTATCGAATATTTTAACTAAAAATTCATTTAAATACCTACGACATACCTACGAGGTTTACGTGGTACATTGTTGATTTTATAGGTACATGTTCGTTCGTTAAAAGCGTGTGATTACGAAGTAATAAATAGATTGCTTTTATTATGTAAATAAATAGATTTATTTGTTTTTTTTTTGCCATTTCTAATTGAACTACCGAATTGTATAATTACACATTTGAATAGTTAAAAGCTTGTGTGAATAATGAATGATTTAATATAATGATTTAAAGTAAGTATTGACTCATAGTGAAATAAACGGATCACTCACGTATGTCAGTTGAGTATAGCCCGACATGACGTTCGATGTTCTAATAATTATTTTTTACACTTGTTTCTAAAATAAGTACGGTATTCTTTTTTTCTCTTAATTTTTTTAATGATAGAGTGAGGTTTCTTTGTGTAATTTATCTGTGGTTACGTATTGTAAGAGCTAATGTACTTAACTTGTTTTTAGAAAATCGTATCTGTTGTGTGGGAGCCCACGTAAATATTTATTTTATTTTGTTTTTAGTATTTGTTGTTATAGCGGTAACTGAAATACATCATCTGTGAAAATTTCAACCGTGTAACTGTCACGGTTCATAAGATACAGCCTGGTGACAGACAGACAGATAGACGGACGGACAGCGGAGTCATAGTAATAGGGTCCCGTTTGAGTATGGAACCCTCAAAATGACTTTGTACCAAGTTTCTTGCGGCGCATTCTTCTTGGCAATCATGGTATTTCCGAAAGCGCTGGTAGACTAAAAAAAAATGATGTGTAAAAGAGCATTCAACTGCCTATTTGCTGAATAAAATTTTGAATTTTGTTTTTTTTTTATTTTACTATGATTGAACCTCACGGTAGTTTCATGGTAAAAGTAGGTAGCTATTGTTTTTTTAAAGGGAATAAAAAAAAACATGTACGCCACAGTAATATTTATTACAACACAAGTATTTGTTTAACGCATGTTAATGCTGACTGCTACAAAACACCGAATACATAAACTTCGCTAAACATAGTCATTAAGTCCATTTCAGGCCAATATTCCACACCATCAAAGTATTAAAACCGAAGGAAAAGTACCTAGATGCTGTTTTTTTCTACTGTAAGTATTATAATTACATTATAACACGACACGTTGTCTTTGAAAATTGATCCCACTAATTGGAAAAAAGAGAGTCAGAAGATCGGGAACATTGGAAGAAGACCATAGGCGAGGGCATGGTTGCACACGACAACGCTTGGTTCGACTACCTATTCCTTAAAGCTTTAAAATACCAGCGCACTGCTCTTCCTCCTGTAGGGCTTGCTAAGACTTATTTCCCAACTATGCAATAGTAGCTGTCGCTCCTGTATCGGCTTTACAAGTCTCGTACGTAAGTACTGAGTTATTATGGACGCTGCTTAATTAAACCATCTTCCACAAACGAATACAGGTCAATGTATAACGATAAAGTGAAAAACAATTAATTACTTTTCACTCCGGTGTTAAATCACTTGGATGGTGTCAGATAAGGGCTCTGCAGAATGCTACCAATATGAATAAGTACACATAAATAACTAGCTATTACATGATTTTATGGAAAAAATGCGCTAAAGTAAACTAAAGGTTCAGATTATCACATTTGTTTTCGCTGCACATTTCTTTCATAAAATCCTGTGTAATCCCAACGAAATCTCATTCATTTTTCGAGACAAATATTTACAAATACAAGTTCATTGAAGTAAAATTGTAAATTCATAGGTACCAGTGAAGTAACTAATGACGTTAAGCACCAGGTTGGAATCTGAACGAAATAAAAAGTGACAAGACTGGGATTTGATATTAAAACTTGGCTAAATAATGATGTAAATTTAAAACTAGTGAATATAACGATAGCAGAAATTGACTAGGAACTTACCAAAAGGCTGCAATATTATCATAAGTTCATTTCTTCTTATAAATAAGACAAGTACAAAAATTTCCATTATAAATTACTTTACCAAAACATATAATTACACGTACTAATCGTCTAAGTATTTTAGTCTTAACCTACAAAATATATGTTACAGTATTTTGTTTACCCTTTCATTTTAATGTTCAGTATAAATTGATGTACATGTGAAGTGATTTTCAAAACCATGTTTGATATCATTACAATCTAGCAGAAAAATGGCAACTAAAGTGTCAATCAATTACACACATGGAGCACTTAAAAGTCAACTATTGTAGCGTAAGATTGCGCAACGACATTAAGCTTACGATCAAAATTGTGACTTCTACAAGTCAATGTAAGTAAGCATTATGCACTACTCGTCTGCTTTTATTTGATCAACAATTATAATCGATGCCTGAATTAACAAAAATAGTATACAAGAGCATGAAATCTCTCTTTATTTCTTTAGAGAGTGCTATACCATGATTTATTTATTAAATTGCATTCTTTAAAATAGACAAATCCCTTTAAGACACGTTTTGCTTTTTAAGATATTCTCCTCAAAATATACGAAGGCAATTTATGCCCTAGATCTAAAATACGTGCCTTACATTTTTAGCATCCATGACCTCATCTCATCTCTTTGCAAAGAAGTTAGTAGCGCAAATTATTCTTCATCGCACGTGACTGTAATCTGAAGTAAGATGTAGACACATGCGATATTGATTACGGACGAGCTGTCAAAATGCTATCCCTAGGGACAATCTTCGAACCGTTGAACCTGTGATCTACGATTTTTTGTTTCTATATTTATATATGCTAGAATCATCTAACATCAAGATCTTTTAATATTAGGTAAAAATAACCTAGTTTCACTAGCGATCAAAAATTCATCGGTGATTTTCGGAATAGGTATTAGGTAGCTTAAGTAGTTTGTTGCTATAAAGAATCGGTTGTCAGATTCAAATAGAAATTCCAGCGACCTTCCGGAAATTTCAGCGTGGTAGTGCTCTTCAAAATTAGATATCAACGCTAGTTATTGGAAATAGTTCCCAACTCAGTAGATAGTATATACATTTATTGCAATAAGAATCTATCATAAAAAGTGTGTTGGCGATATCAAAACGGTTGAAGCCTCAAACAAACCAAGGTGATTAGAACCATTAATGTATTTGCACATGTTAAATTTTATGTTGCATTTAAGTCTCAGTGCCCGCTGCTTCAATCGTTGGTACCAATAAAGCTGACAAAGCAGGGTGTCACATAATTAGAATTAAATGTCAGATATTGAGACATTTAATTTACATACGTTAAAAGGGCCATGACGCGTCTACATAGCGATCGGTTGGTTTGTGCGGAAATCGCAGATTAGACACAAGCGGTCAACTTTTGCCTTGTCTGTTCAATGCTACGTTCACTGCATAAAACAATGTTTGGTAGCTAGATTATCTGATGTAAAATGATGTGCGTCAATCGCATCGCGTTCAAAGTAGCGTTATGGTTCAAAATTAGCCAATTGAACACACGATAACTTATACCTTTGGATGTTAATAGCGTAAAAGGCCGAAAGGAAGGCTACATTTTCAAGAATAGGTGAATAATTTATTTGATTTGAGTAGTTCAGTTCCAACGAAAGTAATGTTTCTATTTGGATCTCTATCTTCCTCTATAATTTCATGCGGAAGACCAACTTACCACCTTACCATACCGATATAACTCTGTTCGAATTGGAACTGAAGAAGATCTTTCATATAAAAACTAAAACTCAGAAATATATGGTTTGTAAAATGGTAAGGTAAAGTCATAAAGAAATTCGATTGATTATTGGTGTATAGGTTTTCTAAGCTAAGATTTATTTAGTTACTTAGGTCCTTATTTTGTATTCAGTTCGTTATGCTTTAGAATCCGTACACCGGATAACAGAGAGTTTAGACATAATTTGTAAGATCTACATCTAAAGGCTACTGACCATCTTTGTTGACCTTATAGCCTTTTGATTATGCTTTTTTCATTGAACACAATGAATACACTACATAATGTTGCTCTAGCGGTCTAAATAGCGTCGATTTGATCCATGAAATTTGTGTATCAAATGGTCAGTAATATTATAGTTCATGACTTGAATATGCCAAAACTCTCTGCACTCTCTTGCTCCAAATGCATTCTCAATAAATAACAGCTAAAGACTCAAAATACAGTTTTATAAATTGACAACGAAGTGTTGACAATATCGAATATTTAAGTACTTACACTATATTCTAGCTAACACCAAATGTTATCTGGTTTGGTGCTCAAAAGGTACGGCAAATAAACAACGTCAGCATCAAAGCCGACGAAAAGATCCAAGCATCAACACATCTCACACTCACTCTATAATTGTTCGAGAATGTCAGTATCCATAATACAAAGCATGCCGATCTAAGATATCAATACAATTACCAAACTAGATAAGTATCTAATGTACCGATCAAGTTACTTGACAAGGTGTATAATACATTACAGACATACACATTTACTAAAATACGTACAGTGTTTTAGCTAATGCGAGAGAGAGTACATTTCGATATTACCTTAAAAAGTTTCATGTAAAAATACTCTTTTTCTTTTACAAAAGTACCTATTCAGACATTTCAGACCAATATTGGCACAGTCATAATTTTTTTAGTTAGTAATAAATAAGATAAAAAACAGGGATCTTAAATCAAACATTTTTTAATACGAAAAGAAAAACTTTGACGCTTACTGCACTGCAATGCAATGCTATCAAGTACCAAGATCAACAAGAGACACACATTTAATTTTCGGGCTAAATCTTGAAGATACGTTTGAGGAGATCTTTTTCAACGGGATCTTTTTAAAGTCTAGTTAAGTACCTAGTCTATGGTTGTTCTCAAGGCGCGTAATTCGCGTAAAACAGAATAATAACAGTAACTTATTAATTTAACTAAAATTTATTGTTTGCTCGAATCTGCTCTCAAAATGTAAGTCAGCATTTTACAGCCTAATACGTCAACTGGCGAAATAAGTCGGCTCGAGTTACAAACTCATTAGCCAAGCCTAATGCAATATAATACACAAAGAGGGTTGGAGGTTCGGATGTATGGGAAGAGAGCAGTGGCGTGCATTAAAAATATAGACGGAATATCTTGGGACAAATTGTTAGCCGTGATAGCCTAGTGGTTTGACTTATGGCCTCTCAAGCAGAGTGTCGTGGGTTCAAACCCCGGCTCGCACCTCTGAGTTTTTCGGAATTTATGTGCGGAATTACATTTGTAATTTATCATGTGCTTTTCGGTGAAGGAAAACATCGTGAGGAAAAACCTGCACACACTTGCAAAGCAATTCAATAATGTGTGTGAAGTTCCCAATCCGCACCGGGCCCGCGTGGGAACTATAGCCCAAGCCCTCTCATTCTGAGGGGAGGCCTGTGCCCCCAGCAGTGGGACGTATAAAAGGCTGGTGACGATGATGATGAAATTGTTCAGCATGCAAAATTATAGCTTTCTAGTACCAATAGTCTCTGTGCGAAGCCGCGGACAGACAGACAGACAGACGGACATGGCGAAACTATAAGGTTTCCGATTTTGCCATTTTGGCTACGGAGTCCTAAAAACTAGGTCATTGTTACCCTCGCCAATTGAATCAATCAGAACCCTGACGTTATATTATTATTTGCCGTAAGGAAATTAAGTACGAACGAAATATTCTCATTCGCTTCGACAGATAAAACTCAATTTACTACCAGAGATATCGGCTTGCCGACTTTACGCATCAAATTCGTAACGAATTTTGGCGAAAGTGTTCTAAGTTTAGACAAAATTGATACTTGGATTTTGCCGTAGTTAGTTAAAACAAGATTACATTCAATAGGTAGCAGTTTCTCATGATTCGCGGTTAATTACATTAGACATAACGTTAATACGTATTGCCCATATTTGCGTGACTCGCTGTCCTTCCAATTAATTTTACTGAGACGTTGATTTTAATAGAGTTAGTTTCAGTATACATAGCTGAACTAAATATTCTTAATTGGTAGCTATAATTAAGCCTCAGACACACATGCTACGAAACAGGGTAAGTAAATTGCCTAAGTACTTAGTATATCTGTAATTAAGTAATTAATATAAATACGTTCGCGTTAAGAATGCAGTGAATCATTTGTCGGCAGCTACGTCAAAGAATATATAAATTATACTTACTAACGTAAAAGAGGAACAACAGTTCACATGTGTGCAGTAAGCGACCTCGCGGCTATGTGTGCGTTGCGGGATGCGAGCGGGGGCGAGCGCGGGGCGCGCGGTGTGTGGAAAAGCGGACCGCGGTCCGCCGAGACGCAGTACCCACCTCAGCTTACCTCGAATCAATTCGTCCCGTAACCAGCCAGGTCACTCAAAATACACCTTTGAATACATTTTTTTTATACGACGAGGAAAGCAAACGAGCAAGTGGGTCACCTGATGGTAAGTGAACACCACTGCCCATAGACACCCGCAACCCCGAAGGGTTTGCAGATGCGTCGCCAACCTAGAGAGCTAAGATGAAATGCCTCTTGTGCCCGTAATTATACCGGCTGTCTTACTCTCCACACCGGAATACAATAGTGCAAGCAGCCTGCTTAACGGCAGGATTAGCGAGTAAGATGGTTGTAGCGATCCGGACGGACCTCGCACAAGGTCCTAACACCCGCAAAACCCACAACACTACAGCGATGACTTACCATTGACTTACCAGTGACCCACTTGGTTGTTTGCCTTCCTCATCGTATAAAAAAAAAAGAAAAAAAAAGTGTATCTACATATCATATCAAGGCAGTCCCTGTAATTTATTTTGAATATTCTAATTCTAATGCCGGAACTACTTAATTCGAAATACTTGAGTAGATTTTGAGAAAACAAGACAAAAGTACTTATCAAGTTTCTTATTTTTTATCCGATGTCACCTTTGTGCTAACGTTTTTAACATAAAAACTCAGTCAAACGGCTCCTCAAACGTATCGTATGCCTCAGGAGTCTGACCCCAAAAACGTACTCCACAACTACCTGCAGACATCTTATGAGTTTTACTGTAACTCATGATATATATACTGTATATCACTAATACCTTAAGACTTAAAAAACTTAACTGCCAATTCATTTAACCCACCTAACGAAGGTAACTAGGGTGGATGCAATTTATACTTAAGTAAACAAACATAAGTTTTCTTTTTATTACCACCTAAAATGGGCGTGGTTCCCAATAGTTTTCAATTCCTGGATCCCTTCAAAATGCGTTTGATCCCTAGCTCGACTGTGTACCCCTTACGTTTCGGCTAAAGAGAAAGGTATTTCCCTTTTCTCACCGATGCCATGACAGAATACAACTGGCGTCCAAATCAGTTACCCCACTGGATCGCAAACCCCACAGGGGATGCAGTCCCCAACCTGTCTCACTCTACGACCTTTACCAAGCACTAAGCTCTGATGCAGTCCATAAGCAGGCTACAGAATAAAACCCTTTTTCTCGCTGATGCTGGCTCAAATTCTCGACACTGTTCGAAATTCCCTACGTAGTTGTCCCTTCACTGGATAGCGCATCCAACGCTGATAGCACTGAACAGGGGTGCAGTCCCCAAGCCCCCGTCTCCATCTGCGACCCCCGCCAAGTACTTAGCTCTGGTGCAGTCGACACACGTGCAGTTGTCCGTCAGGGTGCAAAGGCCGCGCGCTGTAGCGATTGCTTCCCATTTGATCTGATCGTCGTGATTGCTGCTCCGACTTAGGAGGTTCTGATGGAAAATGGATTAGTGTAAAGTGATTAAAGTGTAATGCTAATGAGGGTTATCGCGAGTCAAAAATTCGCTATGATCGCTAGTGTCGATTTCCTTTCCACCAATTATAGGCACTGGCCTACTGCTACTGAGCTTGTCTCTCATTGGTGGAAAATGACAGATGGACCTCACTCGACATTCTAGCAGATTTATGACTAGCTACTGACTGAATAATAAAAATTACAAGCTTGTCATTTCCCTACAAAATATCAGTGACATCAGTTTCGTTTGATCCATTCTTCTTGTGAAACTCATCAATACTTTAAAAACTCTACTTAGACCAAGGAGCTTCCAGTTTTATTTCCACTGCGAGTATTGATATTGAACAGGAAAGCAACTTATAATTGAAAAAGTTGCTTTGCAGGTCGGGAGCGCAGTGCTAATATAAGAAAAACTGTTTACTAAAAGTATCATTGGTTACCTTTTTTATACACAAACTTTAGGGGACAGCTTACGAATAATAATATATTTATAGTTCGCTGGGAATAGCGTAGCACATACCAACTTTAAATACTTTCTGTTATCTGTACTTATTGCATTGTCCTCCAATCCGCATCACACCAAATTCCAAATCAATTCGGTAACTGACAAAAGGCTCAAAATTAACTTAAAAATGTTGAATACAACACATACGAACATTGCAGGTTAACAAAATGGCTACCCTACCTGCATAACCTCAACATCGCTCGCTCTCCACATATCCATGTCCCGCAAATGTCTGATCTCCTTAACCTTCCTCCCATTTTTCTTCTTCTTCAAGCAGTACACAGATAAATCCTCGCTTGGCGCTATGGACGTCTCGTCAAACTGAATGGAGTTGGCATCGCAAGAGGTCGACGCGTCGTCGTTGTCTAAGGCTAATGTGTCGTCATGTTGGTACTCCATGGAAGACTGGTTGGTTAGGTTGTGGTAGTTTATCTGTGGAAAAAAAAACATATTGTACTCCGTTTATTTCAAGTCTGAGGCATTTTTCGTTTGAACTGAACCGCCATATGTGTGTAATGCGGCTTAAAAGGTGGCCCTCATTATGTATGTAAGTACGTATAGATAATTTTGTACGCATGTAGACGGGGAAAAAATTGTTCCGCTGAGTACCTATATTTTGTAAGGGAGAGATCATGTAATTACAGTACCCAGTATATGTGAGTTAGGTACTGTTAAGTCTAAGCATATAACATAACGCAATGTTTGACAGATGACGTTTGGTCTACATCCGTTTCCCTTTGATTGTCTTCGATCTTTGTGCTAACCTCCGCATGAATGAATGGTGTCTCGCGAGTGCCCTTATATTACATTATTAATTCAACATACAATGACAATGCAAAGAAAAATCTGTTAAGCAGCTGGACTTGAACCAGCAACCTTGGTAATCCGTACCACGCTACACCAATTAAGCCATACTTAACATTGGTGCACCTAACGAATTTTTCAATGCATTGTGTCATATTATTATTTGGAAGATCTCTCCTCAGCGCCATCTATGAGTAGCTTAATCAAGCGCCTCACCCACTAAGGAACTTCTACAGTTACGTATTAGTGGCAAGAGATGGAGCTATTTTCTGAATCAATGATAATAATCGATTTATTGTTTTAATGTTAAGTATGGCTTTAATTGGTGGAGCGTGGTACGGATTACCGAGGTTGCTGGTTCAAGTCCAGCTGCTTAACAGATTTTTCTTTGCATTGTCATTGTATGTTGAATTTCATACTATGAATGTTTCATAAAAATAAAAACAAAAATAATCTATAAATCGATTATTTTCATTGATATTATTAATTACCTATTTAAGGAATCTTGACCTGTACGTGCTGTGTTTATTGTGAAAATAAATGTGGCCACGTTACAGAACCAAGTCATATCTTTATTTTTCTCCGAATTCAACATCGTTGTGCCCAACGGCATAGGACACGTACTTCAGTCCATCGGACCTCATTTCAGCTCAACAGGTACAACTTCAAAAGCTACTCGGATTTCTTCCTGAAGTTTTTAGAATCTGGCTGTCTTCCATAAAAGTAGCTTTTAGACCGATGTAATGTAACAAAGCCATGAAGCCATTTTCGAGTTGTATAATAGGTAAGTACATTTCCACTATTAAGCATGGTAAATGACTGAAACGAGTGCTCACAAGGGGGTGAGGATGGAAAGGTCGTAAGCAGAAAGTTTGACTTCGGGACTTTGTTTGCACTAGTTGGAAGACAAACATATTAAAAGTCCCCACCCCTCGGAAGTAAGCCCTAGGGGGAGGCACAAACAAGTTCCCGTTTTTAGGGGTTCTGCACCTCAAAAGGTAAAACGGAACCCTTATAGGATCACTCTGTTGTCGTCTGTCTGTCTATCAAGACCTTTTTTCCTGAAACGCGTTTAGGTAGCATGCTGAAATAAATACCAAATACTTCAGCAAGCAGTCCCTTGAAGCTGTGAAAAAATCAAGCTTCTAAGTTAACGCAATAAAAAGATACAGTAATTAAAAACCGGGCAAGAGCGTGTCGTACACGCCCAGGACAGGGTTCCTAAGCCATTACGAAAAAGCCCTGGCATAGATACCTAATTTAAAGGTATTTTCATCACACCTATTCGAAACCAGTGTTAGCAGAGCCCTATTACTCCTAAGCAACCTGTACGCAGTGTGGGGTCAATTTATATCGGTTACCGATACAGACAAACATAAGTTATTCAACTATTACTCCCAAACCTGTTAAGCCTACTTATCTCTGATAGTTTTCCTTTTAAATTCACTATATGCACTACTGCTCTGATTTTTTTCACATTTCCAAATAAAACAGTTTCTCTGGACACTTGACTCCAACAAAAATGCGCACTTCAAAGCTAAATACCTATTTCGAGTTAGACAATAAGCACGCAGTTTACTTTTAGTTGTGTCAAAATGTATAGAACTGTCTGGCTTAAACCTGGTTTTAAGACCTAAACTAGATTTAGTTTTTTGCTGCAAGTGGCCCCAAGTGATTAATTGATGAATGGCAATTACGGTTTTACGTTTTAATTAAGATTAATCACTTACCAATGGATCCTCTAACGTATTACAGAAGTTCGCCCGTTTCGGTGAAGTTTGCCTGTCTGAGGCAACCTGTAACAGATTAAAGCTTTTAATCATCATCAGCATCTCCATCGTATTTACACCCCACAGCTGGGCACCGGCCTCCTCTCAGAATGAGAGAGGGCTTGTTCTATGATGTCCACTAGGATCACTTATTTTGATCCCCCTAGTACAAATTTTGTATGGAGGGGATCAAAATAGGTAATCCTAGTGGACAAGCCCTTTGCGGCAAGCTCATTATGAAACTTACTGTAAGAACGTTCTACGGTGGGTTAGGAACATAGGAATCAATTTGTTCAACCGTACATGCACAGTAAAACCATTTGATTCCTAATCCACCGTAGAACGTTATTAACTAGCCTATGAGCTTATGCCCCGAAGCTTTGCCCCCGTGAAATATTTCAAAATAGGCTAGTTCCCTATCCCGTGCGAATTTCGAAAAATCCCTTCGTAGTGCACTTCTACGGTACTCAAGGTATATGTCTGCCAAATTTCAAGTCTCTAGGTCCAGTGGTGTAAGATGTGCGTTGTCTGTCTGTCAGTCAGTCAGTCACAGTACTGTTTTGTAGGTATAGATTTAACTGAAATACCTACAAAGCCTTTGATCATTCAAATATTGACAGGCTTATTGTTTGTCTATATCAGATCCGAACACACATTCATTTGATCCTTTATAAACAGAACTTCCACTATTACGAGGTCTTACACACCGCTCGGTGTACGGGAATATAACCCTTGTTGAAAGAAGCTAAGGGTTTAAGGTGGATTAACTTGAAAATGCGATTTAGGACCTTCTTTCGCAAGGAGATTGTGGTCAGATAATACAAGTCCCATTTTGGGCGCCAATAAAAAGTTTTATTTGCTAAGTGATCTGATGCTTTTGAAATGGATAGGATTAAGGAATGGAGTTTTTTGTGAAAGAGAAAAACGAGTATAATACAAACTGTCAAAGAATGGAATCCGCTCCTACCGTCTGTATTTCCGGAGTAGATACAATCTCTTTAAGGCTAGAGTGTATATAATAGGCGTTACTGAACCAGTGAGTGACACCTTTGGCCTCATCTGCACTTTCTATCAGGCTGGATAGGGGTCAATCGCTGGTCAGTTATTTGTAAATGTTATAGAGGTAATATATCTTAGGATAAAAGCAATACTACGAGTAATATTGGATACCAGTTTTCGCCCCCGGTTTCTATTCCGTGGGAAATTCTAAAAATCCCACCTTACCCCGGGCGTAGTTTATAAAAGGAACCTCTGTGCCTTTCAGATTACTAGGTCCAGGGGATCGATTTTTGAATCTCATTTGGTGACTAAATTGTCACCCATGACATTGATATCACTATTTGCCAAAAGTCTTATTTTTGAATGTCAACTAACATGCAGCTAACTTGCGTTTCAGTAGTAGACAAGCGAGTCAACATAGTGGATTGAGGTTAGCTGTCACTGCCAGTGGTCAAGAAGTCACTCAGTGATCTCATAGACATGATCATTTTAGTCACCGGTGAGATTCAAAAATACGAACTTTTTAGAAATCACTGAATTTACTTAGTCATCGGGTGAGATTCAAAAATCTATCCTCAGGTCCCAATCGCTTTCCGCGCGACGTCAGGTTTTAAAAACAGCATACCTTGTTGTTCATCAATCAACTGTTCAAACACCACCACAACAGTTGGAGCTGTTGATCGAGGTATTTCCTCACTAAATGACATTCGTGACGTCAAAATACCTACGCAAAATGTTACACGCTCGGTTCCCATGCAAATTGATGAACTCTACCGATACAGTTTTGAAAAGGGCAAGTTCAAAAAAAGCTTTGGGCGCATAATGTCCCACTCGCAAAACGTCCCTCCAACAAAATTACGTCTTATTCGCAAAACGTCTTCTTTGCAAATGGCCCCTTGTGCAAAATACCCCGTTCGCATTACGTTGTTTTCTCAAAAGAACCCTTTCCTCTTGCAAAATGTCCCTGTAAAAGCCTGAACGTCCCCACTGCATAATGGCCTTTTCGCAAAACGTCCCGTATGCTAAATGTCTTATACGCAAAATGTCCCGTCTGCAAAATGCTTAAATTTGACCACGTCTTTATCGTAAAACGCATTGCCAAAGTATTGCGAACGGGAATTTTTTTCGAAAGGGACATTCTGCATAAAGGACGTAATTTATGTAAAGAGACATTTTGAGAACGGGATTTGCAGAAGGGCCGTCTTGGGAATGGGACATTTATAAAAGGGACCAAGGGACATTCTGCATATGGGACATTATGCGCCCAAACCAAAAAAGAGTCACTCGGCTTCGAGAACGATACTGTTTTTCCAATTACTTTAAAAGCTTTCAGACATCTGATGGTACCTAAGTGCCTAAGTGGTTATTAACGCCGCTGGCCTTGAATACAAGAAAAATTGCATTAGAAGCGTCCCCAACCAAGATTGCCTCGCCGAAACACGACAGTCGTTCCCCTTGTAATGGATAAGTAGGGTTTTTTAGGGTTCCGCATTTCAAAAGGAAAAACGGAACCCTTATATGTAGGTTCACTTTGTTGTCCGTCTGTCTGTCTATCAAGACCCTTTTTCTTTGGAACTCGTGGAGGTAGCATGAGCATGCTGAAATTAATAAAAATACTCAAGCCTGCGCAGTCCCTTGAAGCTGTGACAAAAACAAAATTCTAAGTCAACGCAATCAAAAGCTACCTACAGTCATTAAAAAGGTTGTTTCCATAAAAATTGCCGTACCGTGAAAACCTAAAGGGTAGTACTTCCAGTTGTTCTAAAAACTTCAAATTTGGTATGAAGGTAGCCATTACAGCCACTCAGAAAATTCTCAAAATCTACAATATTTATGTCTGGCTGTAGATTTCTGAGACCAATATAAGATGACCCACACTGCGTACATTTTGCTTAGGAGCAGGGCTCTGCTAACACTGGATAACTTAAATCATTGGGGAAAAGCGGGAAAAAAACTTCTATAGTCTGGACTCGATTCCCGTGATAGACGAACTATTTACATATCTAAAAACTCGTACGGAACCCTCATTATTTTTCGGACAACACGTCACGATACGCTGCGTGCTCGGAGATGACTGCGCCAAACTACTCTATTTAAGAGTTTTAGTTGCCCCACTTTTATTCGCGCTCGCGGGTTCTGGTTTGTTCTGCACATGTAGCATGGCGCGCCATTTTGTCGCTTGTCGCGCAGTGTGTTCCTTTCATAGGACGCACTGAGCGACAAGCGACAAAACGGCGCGCGTGCTAGCTCCCCTGAGCATACAATGTACAATAAAAAATGTAATATTCTCTGCCGTCTCGTCCGCCACAACTTATTGGAAACACGAAATTCCGCTGGTGAGAGCTAGTTGAAAACACAGTCCGTTACTTGCCGGCTTCGCTCATCTCGTTTCTCCAATTACTTTAAAAGGTTCTCAACAGGCTATGTGAATTAGGTATCCCTTACGGGCCTTTTGTTGCCAACTGCTATGAAGCAAATAAACAAAGGCCTTGGGATTATTCGGAGGAGATGACCGTGATTCGACCTCTAGCACAGTATACATATATATAAAGCAGTACAGAAACTAGGTGTTTTGTTGAGATAAATTACGTGAAATCGACACCCATGATCATTTTTAGTGACGATAACTTAACCAACTTAGAAAAGTTGAAAACCTCCGACATTGTCATTTCAAATACGGGTGAACCGATTTTAATGAAACTTAGCTAAGAACCATCTCGATTAAACTAGCTTTCGAATAAAAAAAACCGCATCGAAATCTGTCTATCTGCTTGCGAACTACGATGCCACAGACAGAATCACAGATAGACGGTCAAACTTATAACTTATAACACCCCTCTTTTTCGTCGGGAGTTAAAAAATGATAAACTGTCATCCGTCATCTTGAATTAAAAAAATTATGGCAAATTTGAACTACTGCAAAAAAAACATGAAATCGACACCCATGACCATTTTTAGTGGCAAAACTGTCATCCGCTATCTTCGATCCAAAAAGTAATGTCAATTTCGAACTCACCGCTGACGAAATTTCATGATATCGACACCTATCTAATAACTAGTACTAGGTACTAGGTAGGTTTTAATCACGAAGAGTGACCACTCATCTCGACGCGGCACCCGCGACTGACAGCACTGCGATGTCCGCTTAGTCATTGTCATTGTCGTGTGTCATTTCGAACGTTGGTACGTAGTTGCTTTACTGCTTTGGCTTATATATATACTGTGCCTCCAGTCTCAAACCACAGAAGACACCGAATATCCTATTGTTGTAGGTTTAGAGTTTTCTTTAATTAGAATGGTGCAGGGGCAGAGGACTAGACCTCAACCCGGCAAAAACGAAGGTGGTGCTATTTACCAACAAAAGGAAGATAGCGAAGATGACACCAATTAGCATTCACGGTGAGAACCTTGAAGTACTGAAAGAGATAAAATATCTGGTGGTGACACTGGACAATACCCTCAGATATAAGACACACATAAAAGAACAAGCTGCAAAAGCTATTAGGACACTGTGTCAATGCAAAAGGGCAGTGGGAAGGAGATGGGGCCTCAAACCGCTAATGGTAAATTGGATATACAAAGCGGTCATACTGCCAAGAGTGCTCTAAGGAGCTATAGTGTGGTGGCACAGGGCCCGAATCGAAGAGTATCAAAAAGAGCTGAACAAGGTGCACAGACTAGCATGCCTCATGATAACTGGAGCGATGAGAACCACCCCCACGAAAGCAATGGAGGTTATGCTGGGTCTCAAGGCCTTACACTTAGAGATAGAAAAGAGAGCCATGGAACAGTGGCATAGAATGAATGCATGCGGGGAGTGGAAAGGAAACCACACCGATAAGAGGCATGCACTCATACAGAAGGAGGTGGCAACGAAGTTAGGAATGATGACTGGAAACAATGACCTCATTAAGAAACAGAAGACCTTCGACAAGAAGTATCGAGTACATATTGGAGAAAGAGAGAGCTGGAAGATAGAGGTCGAACGTCCGACAACTATCTGTTTCACGGATGGTTCAAGAAGGAAAACGACCCAACTTGCCGGAGCGGGTGTAATTATACCCAAACTAAGAGCAGGAGAGTCATCACCACTAGGCAAATACGCCAGTGTTTTCCAGGCAGAAATATGTATATGCGGTGACAAAATGCACCCATATGATACAAAGTCAGGCAGCATTAAAAGCGCTGAAGAAACCAACAATCAGCTCCTCACTGGTGAGGGAATGTAGAGAGGCGCTTAATGGACTGAGCGACCGCACAAAGGTTACGGTGGCCTACCGGTGGTACCGGGACATCAGGGAGTAATGGGCAACGAGAAAGCAGAAGAACTCGCCAGGGAGGGAGCTGGAATGGAATTTATAGGCCCAGAACCAGTACTTCCAATCTCAGCGGACGTCACCAAAGGAGTTATGGACAAACTCAAGGAGCAGGAAGCAAACGCAGAATGGAGACAGTATGCGGGCTGCCGCCAGTCAAAGATGATGATGGGTAGTATCAACCAAAGAAGAACCAGGTATCTACTAAACCTAGGTAAGCTTAAGACTTATGACAGGTATAATCATTGGACATAATGTATTAAACAGACATCTAAGTATCATGGGAATTAAAAGCGACTCCTCCTACCCACACTGTGGGAAGGAGGAGACGAGCAAGCATGTCCTAGCCGAGTGCTTCATGTATGCGGCTTCAAGACGCGAGGCATTCGGAAGCGATGAGCTGAGAGAAGACGAACTTAAAGATGTCAACCTAAACGATGTCCTTATGTTCAGCAGGAGAACGAGGAGACTCGAGGAGAGATGCTGCGTGGGAGCGCCGCTGGGGCAGTAACCGTCGGCTCCAAACCACGGGGAACTGGGCTGAATGAACGCACAAGACGATCGACAGCCCGCCTGATCCAGCCAGGCATCCCCACACATAATCATCATCATGGTTGTAGGTTAGGTAATTAAAAATAATGGTTTGAAGTTGGCAGTTCTTCAAGTGGCAAGTACGGGTAATTTTGACAGGCCGGGTTTTTTTCCGCCGTATTTGTTGGGTTTCCGAAGTCTTTCATGCTGGCTACCTGGGCGCCACTGGCGACCGAAAGCTTAACAAAACATGCCTACATTTTGCCGAGGACGTCATTACGACATTTATTGAGAAAAACGTCCCGCAGTGGGTCACGGACAAACTGGAGTGGGGAAAATATCATAAAGATAAGAGGTTTTTATGACAACTCAAGAGTTTGTTATAGGTAGCGAAGTTTATTGCCGAGCGCCTAGTGTAATCGACAACCAAGATGTAGCTATTTAGAAAACAAAAACTCGGCATCCCAAACAATGAACTTTTGTACTACATAATTATGTACATTCTGTGCTTAATGCTTGTACATTGTAGCGAACCTAGCGCCACACGCGGATGACGTCATCACTGTTCTACATCGCGCTAACGAAGTTTCACAAGTCAGTTAAATACAACTTTTAACTCGCTTCCTTCGGAGTTCGGTCCCCAGGCATAACCATCTGCCTGGAGAGAGATATCTCTATTGGAGTCCTCCCCAAACTGGTAGGTGGCACACGACATTGAAAAAAAAAACGCTAGCAAAATAAGGCCGACTATGACGCAGTCTCACAGCAACGCCAGACTACCACACTGTGCACCACTAGAAACGTTGCTGTATCTCCATGCCTGGTGTCTACGGTGTGCAAACCCCTCTCCTACACTGCTACGCACTCCGACGAGGATCCAGAGTAGCAGCATCTCAACGCATTCGCCAGCACAGTGGAGCAACTCAACGCTTGCCACCGAGGCTAAGCAATGCGCCCACACTACGCTTAGGGGTTACATAAGTCCGGTCCCAATGATACATCTGCATCTGGAACTCCATTTATTTACTTTTTACATGTAATTACATAATGGCGGGCGAAAGACTACTGACGCTCCGAACTGCATAGTAAAAAAAGTAAAAATGATTTATTACCAAAAAAGGACACACAACTTTGACAATAATTCGGCGACACCCACACTAGGCTGGGCCTTTATCGTGGGATCATAGCTGCATAGCAGGCGCATGATAGCGATATCGCAAGCTAAGCAATCCTGTGTCGATAAACTACGCACAGACTGCACTTTCACACCGACCTCTGGTCTAAAAGGGGGGCTGGTGTAGCGACCCTAGCGCCACACGCGAGTGACGTCACTGTTCTACATCGCGCTAACGAAGTTTCTCAAGTCGGTTGCATAAATACAACTTCCAACTACCTTCCTTCGGAGTTCGGTCTCCATCAGGCATAACATCTGCCTGGAGAGATATCTCTCTACTGGAGTCCTCCCCAAAACATTGTAACGTAGTTACGTTACATAACCTAGGCTATAAAAAAATAAACAAGTAATAAATCCTAGAGCCTAAGCCTTACAATAATACTTACCTAATAAAAAATACAAACACGATAAAACTATACACATATTTATAAATTTAAAAATAATTACATCAATCCTACATCAAATTAGGTTATTTGTACATCGAGCGTGTTATTTATTACTCGCGCTGACCGTACTCCACTCGAGTTCTATTGTTCGAGAACCAGTCTCCTCCCCTTACCCCGACTGCCCAGGGCGCGACCGTCCCGTCGCGGCCGGCCGGCGGAGCGCCCAGACAGACTTTAACACCGGCGTAGGCGCACGTTCACTCTTCATAGTGTCATCACACGTCGCTTTGCGCGATCTCCACTTGTTTTGGTTTCCAAACTCATTTATCAAAAGTTCCGGCCTAAACTTAAAAATATACTTAAATACATAAATAATATATAGTGTTAAACCCCGATATTGGGTAAGTGTTGGACATTTCTTATGCTTTAAATGTGTAACGGTAGATTTGAAATTTAAATGTGTGCACTAACGGTTTTAACCGTTGCCAATTGTATATATTTTGTGAGCTTGCTTGCTAGTGTTGCTGTTTCCTTTCACAATTCCATTGTTCTGATGCAAGCCTAATTATAAATATTATAACGTAAATTTTTAATAGTCAATTGTTTAGCGCACATCATCATCTGTAATTGTAAACTCCGTCTGACTGTGACATCTGCACTTCACCAAGCCATTTCCTATCACCATACTTAGTGCACATCCCGCTTCTGCTTAATGCCGGTCACAGTCAACGGAGACGTCCACGTAGTGAGCACATATAACAGCGGACGTAAATTCCAGGGTGCTACGTTGCGGCTCGAGCCCACCATCACTGTCTCCGGCTTCCCCTGGCGGAACATCTGCCCACTGTTTCCATCTTCGCGGCAACGGCAACAGCAGGGAAGTGCTAGTTGGTGTGCAACACCCAGCGTAATTAAGGGGGGCTTAAATCGGACCGGCGTAATTCTTACCCTCACCCTACGACTTCATTCGTGTGCTAGCGACGCGGTTGTGTTGAATAAATATTGTAAAACGTTTATTCTTGTTTAATTTGTTCATCCGCCACCAGTAAGCGTAGCAACATATAGGCTTCTTTTTGGCACGCAAGGACGTACACTTTTTCCTTCTATTCCGATGTAGTTCCGCGATCTGGCCCCTGTCTCACCAACTTTACAATTGTCAGTTTTCAATGACAATTCGGTGTCAACTGCTGACTTGAAGAGCTTTTGTTTTAGCGAGATTCATAATATTTTCAAAGAAATGTCGTTCGAATTGTCATATAAAACGGACAATTGCAAAGATGGTGAAATAGCGGAATGACATCTTCAAGCGCAGTAGAAAACTTCAGAACATTTCTCATTTGTTATTGTTAATTCATCGGGAAAAAAATGGGAAAGTGGAGAACTTCGTCGATTTATTAAACTTGACTGTTTCCGGGAATGGCGAAGTTCTTGTTTTGTTTGCAAGCTCTTAGCTAATTAAGGTAGTTTTGGAGCTTCTCCTAAATAAGGGGTTTTTATTTTACCTTTATCACGTCGGGAATACGGGATTTGAGGATCGTAGCAATAAAAGCTTGTTGTGGTGATGGAATCGTTGTTTATATATTAGGATAAAAACGAAAAGGCACCTAAAACAAACACAGGAGCTGTTAGCTAAATTGATACAATAAAAACTGATAAAAATGCGTGGTATAAAAACATATGGGTTAACACTTACGATTGTGCCTTTTGCAGTATTGTAGATAACAGAAGATTTAACTTTACTTAAGTTGTATAATACGAAAGTTCACGTAACAATACTTCACTTATTAGCACTAAGCCTTTGGCTATAGGCTTACAGAACTTGAAAAACTGGTAAGGACTCAGACACACGTCCACAAGTACGACCGTACACTGGTAAAACTGGAGAGCGAATGAAATAAAAGCCAAAGGATCAGAAACAAGAAATGAATTTTGAATTTGAAATTTAGAAAGAACAGAAGTCAATATGAACTAAAAAACAAATTACTTTGCTCACCCGCGACCACTAATGACAAATATTAACTATTTATGACAAATAACTATTTGTCATTAGTGGTCGCGGGTGAGCAAAGTAATTGTTTTTCAGTTCATAAATATGGACCCCCGCAAAGTAACGCCTGATTCAATAAATGATTCAATAAATTATTTAGAAGTCAATATGTTTTTTTTAAAAAGTAAATCGATAAGTAGACTAAGGTTTGTAACGGCTATACTAGCCTCGTTACACCTTTCTGAGCCTCTAGTGATCTTAGAGCAGGATAGGAATGGAGATGTTAACGCTCGATTTCCCCTCTGCCAAATCTCTAACATTAAGTCTGTTCAAAATGATCAGGGTCTGTTGATTGTGTGCGTGTTTTTGGCATTTGTGTGACAGTTTTGTTGTGTGCGTTTGTAGGAACGTAACAAATTTTGACGTGTGCTGTACGTGTGTGTTCCTCGTCCCCCTCAAAAAGTGGCAGAAAAATTGTAGTGCATAGATAAGCCAAAGGCGCCTCCGTCTGTCTGCATTATGAGTGTATCGATGGCCAAAAAATACGTCTCGAACGTGTTTGCGTTAAAGCATAGTGTCTAAAACCTAGTATGAGAATTGTTTGTCGTCGATATGTGCCACTAGTGGCGCTGCCAATTTGCCCATAGCAATTCAGACGTAAACGCGAACGCGTACAAGACGTTTTGTTACCGTTGATAAAACTAGATGCTCAGAGCGCCTAGTGTAATCGCCGACCAGGCCAAGAAATATGTATCGATCGCGTTCGCGCTTAAAAATTCTCATACTATTTGACACTTTAACGCAAACGCGATCGAGACGTATTTTGTGCTTTTTGATTACACCAAGGGCACTGAATGTTTGCAAATGTTTTTAAGAGCAAAAAGTGCTCGTAAAAAGATACCTCCTCATTCTCACATGGCCATTTTTATTTTACGCTTTTGTCTATTTGTCCCAAAATTAACGTATGTTATGCGCTGTTGCCCTTTTTGGAAATTCCCAAATTAATGTGAAAATTTTGACTCTTGCATCCATTCTCATTTAGAAAAAATCATAAACGTCAAAATTGACAGCCGACAGTTTCTGCAGGCAACACTCCCCATAAGGTTCGGTGGCCTTGGTGTGAGGCAAGTTTCCAGCGTCGCGCTGCCGGCTTTCCTTTCCTCCGTACACAGCGTGCTACATCTAATTGGTAAAATTCTCATCCCATCACTAAGTGATTTTGAGGTAGCATGCTTGTACGAGGCAAAAGAGGCCTGGAAAACCGCCTGCCCGGGAAAAGATCCTCCCATAGCCGCCGCGACACAGAAACTCTGGGATGATCCCATAAGCCTCAGAACCCACCTTATGGACACCTGTGTCACCCAATCTGAAAAAGCCCGCCTCTTGGCCGTGTCCGAGCGGAGGTCCGGCTTCTGGCTCCATGCCTACCCATCGGCATTCTACTATACCCTTCTGGATAACGACTCATTTAGAATGGCTGTTGGACTTAGGTTGGGTTTAAATATAGTAAGCCCACACTCCTGCTCTCTATGTGGATCGGAGGTGGACTGTTTGGGGGTCACCACGGGTTAAGTTGCCCTAAAAGCGCCGGTAGAATTTCCCGCCACGCCTGCCTCAACGACACCATCCGTCGGGCTCTCGTCAGCGCCAACATTCCCGCAGTGCTGGAGCCGAATGGCCTCACTCGCGGCGATGGTAAGAGGCCCGACGGCATGACCCTGGTGCCGCGGCAACTAGGACGGCCCTTAGTATGGGACGCTACGTGCGTTGATACTTTGGCGCCGTCCTACCTCAGCGTTACGGCATCAAAGGCGGGCGCAGCGGCTGCGTCTGCGGAGACTCTTAAACGCCGCAAATACTGTGAACTTAGTAACAGTTTCAGTTTTGCGGCGTTTGGTGTGGAGACGCTTATCCCGTGGGGACCCGACGCACTCAAATTTTTTAATATATTAAGAAAAAAATTAATCAAAATTACAGGTGATCAAAGGGCTGGCGCGTTCCTCGGCCGACGTATAGGCATTGCTATACAAAGAGGCAACGCCGCCAGTCTTTTGGGCACCTTGCCCCGATGTAGCGGACTCGGGGACGTTTTCCATTTTAGGTTCTAAATTTAATTATTGTTAAGTATTATTATTCTTTTTGTTTTTGTTTGTTTTGTTGTACTTAATAAATCTTTAAGCCTCCAAAATAATTCTTAGATTTATGTTTTCTGTCCAAAAAAAGATATACCTATCTCTTACAGAATAATTAATGTCAATCCTAAAATTAATAGTGACTTAAGAAAGTCTTTTTTTGTTACATATGTATTAGAAATCCCTGAAATTGATTGACCTAATGCCGATATACGAGTACCTATCTTAGGACAAAATACCTAATAATTAAAATACCTAACGAACATTTCACCTAAGTTCTTATTACCTAATGGATCGAAACAAAATACCTAATGAACGATTTACCTAAGCTCATTAACCTAAGGTAGATATTCCTATAATTGAAATACCTAATATACAAACCTATTAGTGGTTGAGCCGCGGACATAATACTCAAGAGCAATAAAAACGGGTCACTTTGTATGAACAATTCCATACAAAGTGACCCGTTTTTTTTTAGTGTATTATGTTTGCGTTTCGCTACCGTCAAAGCGTGTGCTTCCAGAGGAAGGATTACGGATTAGTCCGAAACATGTCGGGCTATACTCGACTGACATACATGAGTGATCCGTTTATTTCACTATGATTGAATCTCACTGTTGTTTCATGTTAAAAGTGATTTTTTGTACGACATGGAAGGCAAACGAGCAAATGGGTCACCTGATGGTAAATGATCACCACTGCCCATAGACACCCGCAACCCCAGAGGGTTTGCAGATGCGTTGCCAACCTAGAGAGCTAAGATGAAATGCCTCTTGTGCCCGTAATTACACCGGCTGTCTTACTCTCCACAACGGAACACAACAGTGCAAGCACTGCTGCTTAGCGGCAGGATTAGCGTGTAAGATGGGGGAGCTCCTACCACCAGCACAGATTGACAATAAATGAGCCTTTGGCTCTGCCATTCTGCTGAAATGAATTATTTGTTCACCTTTATGTCCAGCACATGTAGCACGCGCGCCATTTTGTCGGTTGTCGCGCAGTGCCTCCCTTTCATAGTGACGGAATCAGTGAAGGACGCACTGAGCGACAAGCGACAAAATGGCGCGCGTGCTAGCCCTCCAGCAGTGGTCGCGGCTGGGTTGAAAACAAGCAGACGGTGGAAAAAATGAGGGTACTCACGTCTTCGTCATCGCTGTCCAGCTGAAGCACTGATATGTCTGGGGAGCAGAGGTCCTCTATGGTGCCTTTGCTCGTCGAGGGGATCGGGGATCCGGGGGTCACTGGTGGGCAGAACATAATACATATTTAATTCGATTTCAGGGTGCCCCACCTCAAAGGGAAAAACGGAACCCTTATAGGATTACTTTGTTGTCCGTCGGTCTGTCTGTCAAGACCCTTTTTCTCTGGATTTTAAGTTTGTTTGTTTAAATCACAGACCAATACAAAATGCCCCCTCACTGCATACAGTTTGCTTAGGAGCCCCGCTAACACTGGATAACTTAAAACACTGGAGATCTTTGTACAGAACCTTCAGTGCGCGAGTCCGACTCGCACTTGTCTTTTTTTGGCCGTATTGAGTCGGTTACTCGAGGCTCTGGAACCTAGTAAGGTACGTCACGCAGTCAATATCCCTTAGTTGGTCTGATCTGATTATTATTTAATCGTATGGCATTATACACAAGTATACATATAAGTGACGACCGGGTAGCCTAGTGGCCAGAGACCGTGACTATGAAGCTTGAGGTCCCGGGTGCGATCCCCGGTCGGGGCAGATGTTCGTATGATGAATACGAATGTTTGTTCTCGGGTCTTGGATGTTTAATATGACTGTATTTAAGTATGTATTTATCTATATAAGTATTTTTATCCGTTGTCTAGTACCCATAGTACAGGCTATGCCTAGTTTGGGACTAGGTCAATTGGTGTCAATTGTCCCATGATATTTATTATTTATATAGGAAATCACACTAAATTAAATCATAAGTCAACATCCAGGTTGCTCAGCCAGTCAACGGCGTCAGGTATCACGTTCACATAGAGGTCCTCCGGGTCACCCTGGTAGCATTGTTTTGGGCAGCGCTCCACAATATGCTGTGCAGTTTGGTCTTCGAGGCTGCAGTCACAAAGCGGGCTATTCCATCCCCACTTGAACTTCAAAGAGTTGCACCTACCGAGGCCTGCGCAGATTCTGTTGAGGCGACACAAGCCCCTTCGAAAATCGAAGTTCGTATCGTATCGTGTTAAATAATATTAGCTTGAGAGGGACGGCACGATACGAAGTTAAAATTTTGCACTTCGTAGTCGGGGGACAGTGTTTCCTTTGCAAGGAGAAGCCCCTCGGCTTTTGAGTAGGGTCCGGAAAGATGCTACGTTGGCCGGTAGTCGCCTCCATCGTCCATTCATCCTTCCAGGATGGGGCCAGCTGGAAGCCATTGGCTCAACTCCTTCGCAGTTATAATAATAATCTAGCGGAAGGCGAGTCACCGTCTACCAATGTCATTGAGACATTTTAATTCGGTAGACGTCCGGACGTCTCAATCAATAGCCCAGTAGCTAGCCCATGATTTACCTCCCCATAGCCCATTACACTTTAGGTCCCATCGATTTACAATAGTCCCTACACCTGGCGGGTGCTGTCTCTGAGTGTGTCCCTATGGCGCGGTCAGGGACAGCGTCCGCGCAATGTATCCCTCACTCTTCATTAAATTGTCAAAAGGGTCTCTACGCGTTGGCTTCGGCTCCGCGCACGCCTCCCAAAGGTACGGGACACTGTTGTCCCGTGAATGGGTGCGACATACAAATAATAATAAAAGTTACACTCGTTGGCCGGTGCGATTTTAGTATGTATAATGACGATGTTTTGGGGATAGAGGTGGGTTACCTTGCTCGGAGCTGGCGCTGTTCTGCAGCAGGTTCTCGGTGGAGGGCTGTTCCTGATGCTCTCTACTCCTCGTCTTGAACAGGCCGAATTTGACAGGCGCCATCTAGCGACAAAACGTGAGGTTGTAGAGTCCGGCACAAACATATGGGTGCATATAACTTAATAACTAACCAACTTAGAAAAGTTGAAAAACCCCCGACATTGTCATTTCAAAGTTCAATATTTCAAAAACGGGTGAACCGATTTGAATGAAACTTAGCTAAGAACCATCTCGATTAAACTAGCTTTCGACTAAAAAAACCCATTGAAATCGGTCCATCCGTTTGGGAGCTATGATGCCACAGAAACACAGACACACAGAATCTGTGTCACAGATACACACAACATTTATAGCACCCCTCTTTTTCGTCGGGGGTTTTGTCATTCGTTCAGCCTCGGCATCGCTTTCGATTGCTATGACCTTACGTCAGAGACCTTCTTTTGAACACGCGAAGTACTTAACAGTCGAGTTCTTCAATACCTATACAGTCAACAACTCAACAGTTCAAAAATATCTATGCACAGACCTTATTTCTGCATTACTATGCAGAAATATGCTAGGTTACTCCCTAGAGACTAATACATCTCTAAGCCATTTAGATTAAGTATGGATATCACGGAAAGTTTATTTTAATTTTAATACAACAAAACAAACAAAAACAAAAACAATAATAATAACAATAAATAAATTTAGAACCTAAAATGGGAAACGTCCCCGAGTCCGCTACCTCGGGGCAAGGTGCCCAAAAGACTGGCGGCGTTGCCTCTTTGTATAGCAATGCCTATACGTTGGCCGAGGAACGCGCCAGCCCTTTGATCACCTGTAATTTTGATTAATTTTTTTCTTAATATATTAGTATTAATTAAGTATTAATTCCAGGACCCTATACATCCCTTTGTAATTCTAATATTCAGAGATATTTGACCTGGATAGCCTATACATCTCCTGCTCAATTAAAACGTGCCAGTAAAGTGTTCTGGGGATATACTTTTGAATCTCACTTGGTGACTAAATTCTCACCCATGACACTGATATCACTATTTGCCAAAAGCCTTATTTTTGTATGTCATACCCGTCTACTAACATGCAGCTAATTTGCGTTTCTGTCGTAGACAAGCGAGTCAACATAGTGGATTGAGGTTAGCTGTCACTGCCAGTGGTCAAGAAGTCACCGGTGAGATTCAAAAATATCAACTTTTTAGAAATCACTGAATTTAGTCACCGGGTGAGATTCAAAAATCGATCCTTTGCTGTACTAATAATTTTTTTTTCACTTGTTTGTAAAATACGATTTTTTTCCCTCCTTTTATAGGTATTTTAATGATAGAGTTTCTTGTGTAATTTATCTGTAGTTACGTTTTGTAAGAGCTAATGTAACTTGATTTTAGAAAATACTTTGTGCCAAGTTTCTTGCAGCGCATTCTTCTTGGCAATCATGGTCTATCCGAAAGCGCTGGTGGGCTCAAAAAATTGACGCGTAAAAGAGCATTGAACTGCTTTGCTGAATAAAATTTTTAATTTTGATTTTTTTGACAGGTATTGGTGAACTCGACTGTACTTAAGTAAACTCTTTCCTTCCGTGAAATTCGCTAAAGTGAGGCGTTGAACGAGCTATTTTGTATGCATCGACCGCGGAGGTAATCAGTGTAACCAACCAGTTACCAATTGAAGAGGGACAGAACAGACGCCATTTGCAATTCTAATTGCTTTGATCCAATCACCAGTCTCGCTTACGTCAAATGTATGTATATCCCTTTATTGCACATAAAACATTGGTTAGTATCATTTCGTCTAAAAAGCAAATGGTCGATGTAACAACTGGTCTTTTACGCATTTCGTCTAAACGTGCAAAATTATCATGTCGTCTAAAATAAAAAGTGTTCGAAATAAAAAATAACAAAAAAAAGATCATGGGACAATTGACACCAATTTTGACCTAGTCCCAAACTAGGCAAAACCTGTACTATGGGTACTACACAACGGATAAACATACTTATATAGATAAATACATACTTAAATACATATTAAACATCCAAGACCCGAGAACAAACATTCGTATTCATCGTACAAACGTCTGCCCCGGGACCTCTAACTTCATAGTCAGGGTCTCCACTAGGCCATAATAGCAACTCGTCTATTCAGTAATCGGTCTAGAAGTAGCCACTCGTGCTATTTAGCAATGGGCGGCCTTATCGACACAGAGCGATTTGTCTGGAAGAGATCCCTTTTTAAAGGGATAAACGTGTCTTTGCACTATTATGTTGTTTCAAAACGAATAATTTATTTCGTTAAAACACACAGTTGGGAAGTATAATTCATCATGTCATGTCATGCAAAATGTTAACAAATAAAAAGTTCATTTCGTAACATATGTTTTTTTTAATGTGCAAATAAGACTTTATATTCATACAATATCTTCGTCGTTAGAGTACAAAAGTTCAAAGTAAGCATTATAAATATAATTTGAATTAAGTCTAGTAGATTGTTGACAGCCCCATGTTGGGCGCCAATTAAACTTTCAACACGATTTTTTAGGATTAAGTATCTCAAGAAGGATAAGCGGAACCCTTACGGCTTCACTTCGTTGTCCGTCTGTCTGTCTGTCACTCTGTCAATCACAGGTAAATCAAAGCCCCTAGGGCTTTTTTTCCCATTTTCCTACAAATCATGAAATTTCCCACGAAGCAAGGTATCGCAAGTTAAGGAAAAAATAAAAAATAAACTTTTAGGTTCAGAACCCTAGGTGCGCGAGTTCCATTTGACCAGTTATTTTTAATGTCTAACGTGCGTAGCCTAACGTGCAGTACAAAAGTAATATAGGTAGGTATTTAATAAAAAGAAAAACCTTTGAGTTACATACATACATACATACACTGCATTTTTTAATTTCTACATAGTAAGCGTTACAGTTAGTTGGTTGTATTTTTTTTGCCTTTGTATGGTAAGTGTTCAGTTATTTTAAGATACTTTGATAGACACACAAACAAGTAACCACTTATGCTTACCCAAAGTTTTTTTTTCATAAAATTGTCTTGATACCTAACAAAAACAATTGAATATTGAAGTTTTTTTAAATCGCTCAATTTCGTTTTGATGCTTTTTTCGTACTCTAGTTTTAAAACGAATAATAGTTACTTTTGTATACTTAGCTCACTCGGAGTTAGTTCACAATAACACAACTGTTCACAACTATTTATTGATATTCTACGTTCACATAACACATCACAATACTTCAAAAAATCACTCCAAAATTCAGGTAACGTCAAAATTTCAGTAAGTTCAGGTCAAAATGCATAAATGGGGATAAAAAATACAGGTTACAGTGAAAAAGTGGTAAAATGCAATGTTTTTAGTAAAAATATGCGTCTACGATCGCTCTATAAGCATCACTGAATGGGTTCTTTATGGTACAGCCGACGTACTTGGTAATTTGGAACAGGTATTTTTGAGGTATCGATGGAGCAGGTACTTTGTAAAGTATTTTTTTATCGTATATGAAAACTATGTATCTGACGCTCAACTGCAAAATAATATTTGCATATTAATATTTGCATTGTCATTGTATGTTTAATATATTAACAGTTATTTTAGTAATGGTAAGTGATCGGAAAATATAGTGCAATTTCTTTGATGCTGACTATGGCCTCAAATTAGATAATTTAATTTAATGTATTGATAATATTTAAGTACTGACTAGGTACTTTCCGGTATAAAACATAGCCTATCTTATTATGACTTAAGTATGACGTATAACTGGTAACCTGTATTACAATGAAGTTTCATCAAAATTCGTTCAGTGTTTTTTTGCGGGAAAGAGTAACAAACATCCAAATATCCAGCCTTGGCCAACTTTCGCGTTTACGCAAACAAATACGTTTCTATGCCATACCAAAAAACCTACTTAGTATAAAATACTTCTACTCGTGTTTGTATTATAAAATACCTTCTAACTTCGCAGCTGCGCGCGCATCTTGTTTATAATCCACTTACCAGCGCCACCAACTTAACTTCATCAGTGGCCAAATAGCGAACTAAAACTATACCAAACATTCTTGTTGCGATTGTTCGAGAAAAGCGTCCCTGTCAACGGCAAATGTAAGCTTGTAATGTGGGTTTCGATCAAACCAAACTCTGTTTTATTAAGCTTTTAATTTTGAGTCCTGTGGAGTATATTATTAAGGTAGTTTTTGCTAATTTTGTAAAGAATTATCCCTTGTATGATGTAGTACATTTCCATATATCGTATATCCTTTGTAATATTAAAATGATTTCAGCTTTATATTTATAAACAGTAAGTTCGAATTCTGTTGCATAGGATTTCAAAGTAAGAACATTACATTGTCTACTTACAGACAAACATAAAGATGCAACTGAGTTATCGAAAATATGAAAACACACCCTTAAGTCCTTTTAATAGAGTCGTCGTTACATATTGTTGTCAATTCAGTTATTTTTTCCGATTTGTCTTTTACTGGTAAGCTTTTCACTTTTATTTTGATATTGTTTACATGTCGTTACAAGAAATATGTACTTAATATCTATGTCGGTTAAGGCTATAATACAATGGAGCTTTCCTGTTATTTTAATAAGTATAATCCCTGAACTTTTATCAATAAGATATAATTGGATCAAGCACTGGTCCTGAAACTGATTTAATGCTTATTTTTAATTATATTTCTAGGTACTTAGCTGTTGCCTGCTACTTCGTTTGCTTAAAATTTGGTTATCTCTGTCCCGCCCTTGGGAACTATGCTATTTCCAGGAATAAAAGATAGCCTATACTTATCCTATCCTATCCAACACATGCATAAATATCGTGACGAAATCTGCACACTCCTGCGAAATAATTCAAATTGACTCCGAAATCATTCATTAAAGTCTGTTTCTAATACTTATAACAGAAACAGCGAGAGCAAGACGTACCTAAATATTCTTGTCCTATCCACTTTATTTCTTTCTAGAATAAACTTTAACACGAAACGTGTAGCCATAGTGCCAATCGCTCCGTAAAATCAAAGACGCTTGTCTATGGTCCGCGCCGCCATTTTTAAGAAAACAAACGCCGCTTCCCTCCAAAAGTTCGACCAAGATGGCGGCAATCACTTCGTCTTCTTCCGCAGTCTGCAATTGAAGCTCGTCTTCTCTCTTAATACCTTTTATTGCACTTCTTGAATGTGTGTTCTCGTATATTAATTCAGACTTTCCAATAAATCCCAGTTTTAAAACTGTTCTAGCCTTTTTATCCGGGCCTTGGTTACTAAATAGTAGAATGAGCGCGATTCCCGCCAAAAGTGCTGTCAAGATGGCACTAGCGGCCATTATGCGAATGTTTCTTAAAATACATTTTCAACCGGCCAGTAATTTAAGTGTTGATAAAAAGGTTTGTTTTCTATAGTAATTTAAGTTTGAACGCTTGAGTTGTACTTAATTAAGATTGTTTGACTGCTTAAGACATTCAGCCGACTCTCTAATTTTTTTTTTAAATGAATGATGATTAGTTTTGTACATGAAAGGCCTTAGGTATTTTGATGTCTTTAGAAGCCAATATGAGAGTGAGACGTTCGACCACACAAAGTGCAATATATAGGTTTGTTATTCAGTTAAAATATCATTACTTACGTAAACGTGAAATACCAAACAAATTACCAGTATACCAAGGACTGTAGGTAATAAAACACTAACAACTTTGAAACGTTTGCATTTCAGAATACAATGACAACTATTATTTATTAATTATAATAATTGTTGATATTATTTCCGTATTATACTACTTTTTTTTTCAAGATATAATGTATATTCCCTTAAAAAGAATTTTCACCCAGCCTGAAAATTATGTTCAGGGATTTAATAATGAATGAATTAAGTATAATTGACTAGACAGGTTTCAAGTGACTATAGAATGTTAAATTATGCATAACAATAAATTAAATCCATAAAACAAAATTGCAAAATCTACCTGTGATGACGAAATAAAAAGAATGATTGATTGATTGATTGATTGATAAATAAAATGTTAAACAATAGCAGTTAATCATAGTTTACTGACTATTTTTTTTTTAAATCTTCGATAATGTTAGATGAATGGACTTTTCATTTTCATTCAATAATTACACTTTTTTATAACAGTTAATACTAGGTGCCCAGTAAACTAGAATTGTTTCTAAGTATTTTAAACAAACTTAAACATTATTAGAAAATGTAGACAACATAAATTCAAGAATTTTATTCTAACTTATGCTTTTTACTGTCTTCACCTTCTTTCTGTCAAACAATTTGACAGCTTTTAACGATTTTAAATAGCTAGGGAAGACTGCTTATATCTCACAAAACAAAAGAATATTCTCGGCAGCATGGGCACAACTCCCTTACCTTTTTTCGAAAATAAAAAGTAGCATCTAATAGACAGCGCCACAGCACTTGACAGATCACTCTGAACTAAAACATGCCTCATGAAATTACTCGCAACTTCTAATAAATCAAGGAAAAGGTGACTGAAAAATTATAACCTAAGTTTTCACGCAAGCTTCTAGTTGTACCAATAAAAGAAGAGATGGCGCTAGTGTCTGTCTCCCGCGAGATGGCGTGAAAAGCAACTATAATCACCAAGACAAAATGTTTAAAACGGGACTAAAGTGCAGTCTTCCCTGAAGGTCAATCTCCTTATTGGTAAGCTAGGGTCTTAAAAACGGCGTCTTCGTTCATATTTTGCAGATTGTGGTCGAAGAACGGGAACTCCTTGAAGATGACTGACGCGTCCGCTATGTGCATTTGTCTTTTGCCGTAACTGCAAGAGAAAAAAATACAATTAGTATTTAAGCTATGAAACTCAGCAAGTTATGCAATGAACTAAAAAACAATTACTTTGCTCACCCGCGACCACTAATGACAAATAGTTATATCTGTGCGGCAAATGTATGTTTCCATGCAACACCTCCGCCTCCACTGCTACACGAATCAACACATGCCACACAGACCCAACTATCACCACCACCACTATACTAAACGCTGACGCGTTTCGGCACTCTCCACGAGGCCATTTACGAAGCACAACAACAACCGCTCAACATGCCACCACTTCCACTACTGACATATGTAAACCATGTACTCAACTTAGTTAATGACAAAACCAACGTACCCACTAATATTTTATAAATTCCAAACTACCCTTTTATGTAAGTCCTAAACTACCCTCTTTTAAGAAATGATTTCCAAACTACCCTTTTTATTTTTATTTTTAATTTACGCCAGGTACCCCGTTATTTTTAACCGAGTACGGTAAAAAGAGAAGTCATGTTCTCATTATTACTATGACACATTATTAAAATTAGAACCAAGTCGTAACAAAGGCGAAGAAACCAAATTAACTTGTTCATTAATAATAGACCCCATGTTGTTGTACCTAATTATTTCCAATTGTTCTAAAACCGATAGCCGCAAACCCTTATCACAATAATGTAAAATTTCGTACGTATCTGAGCCTAACAACGAATGATTCGTTTCTAATAAATGCTTGGCAAAGTTTGATTTCTCTGGATGATCATGCCTATATGACGAGACATGCTCTTTAAATCTAGTATCAAAGCTTCGACCGGTTTGTCCAATGTATACTTGACTACAGTCGCCACAAGTGAGTTTATATACGCCCGACCTGTTCCCTTTATCCACCTTTTCTTTGTTATTACAAAGTCTGGAACGTAAAGAATTAGTAGTCTTAAAGGCAACATTGATGTTATTTGATTTTAAAATATTATAAATCTTGTCAGACAATCGGCCAACATAAGTAATACTAGATCTAAATTTGTTAGTAGGCTGAGATGGCAACGCAGAGTAAAGCATGCTATTCACTATCCGTCCCTGCTTCTTTTGAACCAGACTATTAACCATTGCTGTACTATAACCATTTGTTGTTGCTATCTGATATATAGTATGTAACTCAGAATCATAATGCTCTTTCGAAAGAGGTACAGTTAGTAGTCTATGTACATAACAATGGAAAGCAGCCAGTTTATGCTGCCATGGGTGAGTAGAATTTGCAGGTATGACAGTATCTGTGTACGTAGGCTTACGGTAAATTTGAAACTGGTGCCTATTATTTACTCTTGTAATAGTTAAATCCAAAAAATTCAATGAACGATTTTCCTCTAATTCTCGTTTGAACTTTATTTTTGGATGTTTGTTATTGAGAGCACTAATAAACAAATCTAGCTGCCTCATACTCCCCTTCCAACATAAAATTAAATCATCGACATACCTATAATAATATACTAAATTGCTGTTCCCCACTATATATTGTTTTTCAAAGTTATCCATAAAAACGTCAGCCATTAAAGGACTAAGAGGTGACCCCATTGCTAAACCATCACTCTGCAAATAATATTGACCATTAAATCTGAAATGATTTTGTTTCATGCATAAAGTTACTAATTCTATTAACTCACAAACCTCCCCCGGATGTAAACGCTTCCTTTCTAAGTGACATCTAAGAATATTTAAGGTTTCACTATATGGTACGTTGGTAAACAAACTATCCACATCTAAAGAAAGTAATGTTGGGTTTGGCGGTATATTAATGTCTTTAATTTTATTTACTAAATCTGAACTATTCTTTAAACTATACATTGGCTTAAAAGAAGATTTTTCCCGAACAATGCTATTTAACTTCCTCGCTACTTTATACGCTGGAGCACTCACGTATGAAACAACAGGGCGAACAGGAACACCATCCTTGTGAATTTTAGGTAAACCATATAAAATTGGTGCCTGCGGATTCATAGGAATCACATTGCCCCTCTTTTGTTCGGTGTCAAAGGTAAATGAAGAGTTTTTCAGAAGGTTTTTTAGGTCTTTATGAAACGCGGCGGTAGGATCCCTACGTAAATTCAAAAAACCCTCTCCTTGAATGATGTCATTTACTTTATCATTATATTGACCCTTTTCTAAAACAACAATACAATTGCCCTTATCGGCCTTAGAAATTACCAAATCATTGTCATGGGCCTTTTGCTGAATAGAACGTAATGAATGCAAGTCACCAACATCCGAAATACCCCCAGTAGAAGTTGAATTTTTTAATGAATTAGCAACCAAAACCTTAGTATCAAAGTCACCGCGATTACAAACAATCGCAACCTCAGAATCTACCGCCAAATCATCCACTAATTTCTGACTAAATTTAGAGGGTAGGTTATATTTCAAACCTTTTTCCAATAACTGCACTTCACCTTCTACAAATTCAACATTAGTGAGATTTTTAACTCGAGGAAACATACATGTGCCGCACAGATATAACTATTTGTCATTAGTGGTCGCGGGTGAGCAAAGTAATTGTTTTTTAGTTCATAAATATGGACCTCCGCAAAGTAACGCCTGATTCAATAAATTAAGTTATGCAATGTTTTCCGTTTTGGGTTACTTGAAATAGCGCCATCTGTGGACTAACTAGCAGCAAGATAAATGAGTCATCTAGCGAGGAGTAGTGGAACTAGTGTCTTCAACGGTGTTCAAATTAGTTTTGCTGTTTTGTGTGAAATACAACAAGGAGGAATTTAATCCAAATCAGAGCAGCAAGAAACAAATAAATCATAATTTAAAAAACAAGACTACTTAAGACACAAAAGTGGTAATAAAGGTTAATTTCATTTCAGTGGCGCCCAACATGGGGCCACGTCAATGCAAAACGGCTTTTTAGAAATAGACTTCATTCGTCTCGTATGTGTTGTAACTGTTAGCCACAAGTCACAATGACAGCTAGGAACAAGATGGCGGACGCCCATAAACAGTGGCAGAAGTGTTTTTCTTTCACATAGCCGTGGCTTTTCTTCTCTGTCTCTTGCCCGCTGCTACGATCCGTTAGATATTTCAGTTGTACTTAGATGGCGGACTCTTACAAGAAGACTCTAAAAAGACGGACGTTGAGAGTGATCGAATGAATAAGTTACTTTTTTCGCTTTTTGCGGCAATTCTTCTGGGACTATTGGCATCAATTGGCTTGTTAGTCCCAAATTAAGCAGAGCTTGTGTTATAGGTACTAGACAACTGACAAACATACTTATATAGATAAATACATACACAAATACTTAGTAAACTTCCAAAACTCGACAGCAAACATTGGTATTCATCATATAAATTTATAAATCTCTCGTTCTAGGTCGCGGGTTCGATCTGGGCTGGCTAGATTACAAATAAATGTATCTATAATGTGTAGAAAACTGGATTACCGCCCCCGGCCGTGTACGGAGTAGTATTCCTGCAGCTCCTTGAGGTAGTTGGAGATCTGCTCAGCAGTGTCGAAGCGCTCGGGGCGCCGCGGCCGCGGGTACTGCGCCTGCGCGCCGCACGACAAGATGGCTGACAGCAGCAAGATGGCGGGCAGTAGGAGTCGCATGGTGCTGGAAATAATAACACAGTACAAGAACTCTAGACTACGAAACTCGAAGTTCGTATCGTATCATCTCGCTCACTCTCGTGTTAAATAATATTAGCTTGAGAGGGACGGCACGATACGAAGTTCGAATGTTGCACTTCGTAGTCGGGGGGCTGGCTATCGATAGTTGACGGAGTTGCGGGTGGTAGGACCTTATGCGAGGTCCGTCCGGATCGCTACCACCATCTTACTCGCTAATTCTGCCGCTAAGCAGCAGTGCTTGCACTGTTGTGTTCCGGTGTGGAGAGTAAGGCAGCCGGTGTAATTACGGGCACAAGAGGCATTTCATCTTCGCTCTTTGGGTTGGCAAAGCATCTGCAAACCCCCCCAGGGTTGCGGGTGTCCATGGGCAGTGGTGATCACTTACCATCAGGCGACACACTGCTCGTTTGCCTTCCTCGACGTATAAAAAAAAACGCTAGTAGATATTTAGACGGCGACATTACGTCAAATGTCTTAGTTGCGAAATGCTGGTCGTGATCTGGCATGACATCTGGTGACCTGATTCCTGGTTCTTACTTAACTAGTGGGCTACGCTACGGTTTTGGCATCATCTTCACTTAACATCATCACCAGCCTTTTCTATGTCCCACTGCTGGGCACATGCCTCCTCTCAGAATGAGAGGGCCTGGGCTATAGTTCCCACGCGGGCCCAGTGCGGATTGGGAACTTCACACACACCATTGAATTGCTTCGCAGGAGTGTGCTGGTTTCCTCACGATGTTTTCCTTCACCGAAAAGCTCATGATAAATTAGAAATGTAATTCCGCACATGAATTCCGAAAAACTCAGAGGTGCGAGCCGGTGTTTGAACCCACGATCCTCTGCTTGTGAGGCCATAGGTAAAACCACTGGGCTATCATGGCTATCTGGGCTATCATGGCTATACTATAAGGTGAGATAAAGGATCAAGCGCTGGTCAGTTTTTGATAATAATAAAAAATATGATTTCATTCTGTTAGCAAATTATAAGTTAGATCAGAAAAAAGCCCCGTTGCGATGTTACAGCGGTTTTTATAATCTCGGTTGTTTTCTCAAATCAACCGCGCAGTGGAGGGGCATCTATCTTGGATCGACGCTAGATGGCGTTATTCGTCGCTGCTGTTGTAAACGTCGCTTGTAACGCCGGCTTTACTTCACAGATGGCACTCTTGTCGATTGCCAACAATTCGTAATCAGTTTATCTCTTTACTTTCGAAAGGGCTTCTTTCAAAACTGAAAATTAAAACTACTAAATGAAAGTGAAGATGTAAAAGTATTAAAACTATAAAATCATGGTAGCTATATAAAGTGTTGCCAACTCAATATTTTACAAAATTGCCCCCTTTTTGCAAGGTCAACTTTGAGTAGCCAGCCTCTAGTGACAACCACTGCCTGACACCCATAGACACCCACCCGTTGCCAATCTAGAGGGATAAGAATGAAATGCCTCCTGTCATTTCCCCGGCTGTCTTACAGAATTAGCATGTAAGATGGTGGTAGAGATTAGGACGGACCTCGCACAATGTCCTGCCACCTGCCAAATTTGGTTCAGAAGCGTACTTAATGTAAAGTTTTTATTTGAAAAAATTAAATAAAAAAAAAACTTCTCCCACACATTAATTGCCTCAGCTGGTAGCTACTTAGTACGGTCAAGGAAATTAATTCCTGACCCACCATGGAACCTCTTCACTGTAAACGTCATAGTGACATCGCATAGCTTGACAAGGAAAATCGTTATGACGTTTACTGTGAAGAGGTTCCATGGTGGGTCAGGAATTAATTTCATCGACTCTACCTATAATATGTAGGTATAGGAAAAGAATTTTTTTTTCAAAAAGAAACTTCTCAGGGGTGTTCACTCAGACTTACTCAACCCCTGGCTTCATTCGGTCCATTAAAACGCATCCTGTATACTCCATTTTATTCCACTACCCACGTACCCACAAACTCAACTCCCCAAGCACATATTTCTAAGTTGACTTACAATATAAGTATATGTAATCCAATTCACTCCTGAACGGAAGATATCAACCAGCATATCAACAAAGAGAACAGCTTAGCATTCCACACGGACCAATGATCATATTTGTACGTGATCAGACTTTTATCATATTCCTAAATTGTGTTAGCATACGTAAGAATAAGAAATGTAGTTATTTTTATAACGTAACGAGTTTTAGTACGCCGAGATGGCGCTAGCTGTCATTTTAGAGTAATGCTGCGCACGTTGCGGTATGTTTCCAAAAAGCTGGAAAAGTTTTCGGAAATTTCTTAAAAATTTCATAGAAATACAAGAAATTAGCTTTCGCCCGCGGCTTCGCTCTCGAGGCGGAGCAGAATTCCTATCCCGTGGGAATTTCAAAAAAATCCGGCCTTATCCCGGGCGTACATTATAAAAGGAACCTCTATGCCATATTTCAGCTGTCTTGGTCCAGGGGTTTGGTCAGGACATTTTTTTCTTTTTATATAGCTAGAAGTAAAAGTAACAGATTTCTGTTTTCAATTTCGGAAAGTTGCAAACCCCATACAAAAATGTGAGAAATCTCTGAAACTTTCCCATGTGGATAATTTCGCAATTTTGGTTAGCTCCCGACGGCACATCGGTATTTTTTAAGGTTCCGTACCCCAAAAGGAAAAAACGGAACCATTATAGGATCACTTTGTTGTCCGTCTGTCTGTCTGTCTGTCAAGACCCTTTTTCTCTGGAACGCGTGGAGGTAGAAATTAATACGAAATACTCAAGCTTGCGGTCCCTTGAAGCTGTGAAAAAAATCAATCTTTTAAATCAACGCAATTAAAAGATACAGTCATTAAAAAGGCTATTTCCATACAAATTGCCTAAATTCAAAAACTTATAGGCTACTTCCAGTTGTCCTAGAAACTTGAAATTTGGTATAAAGGTAGCTCTTATAGCACAACCACTCCGAAATGTCTCAAAATCTTAAATTTTTATGTCTGTCTGTAGATTTCGCTGACCAATATAAGTTGACCCCACACTGTGTACATTTTGCTTAGGAGCAGGGCTCTGCTAACACTGGACTTTTTAAAACACTGGGGAAAAGCGTTAAAATCTTTCTACGGAATCCTCGTGCGCGAGTCCGACTCGCACTTGGCCGGTTTTTAGTCTACCAGCGCTTTCGGAAAGACCATGATTGCCAAGAAGAATGCGCCGCAAAAGTCAATTTTTCTAAAAACAAATTACGTTAGCTATTACAATACGTAACCACAGATAAATTACACAAAGAAACCTCACTCTATCATTAAAAAAATAAGACAGAAAAAAAATACCGTATCTTAGAAACAAGTGTAGAAAATAATTATTAGAACAGCAAAACCAGAACACTTTACTTTACTGGCACGTTTTAATTGAGCAGGAGATGTATAGGGTCTCCAGGTCAAATATCTGTGAATATTTGAATTACAAAGGGATGTATAGCGTCCCAGAATTAATACTATAATTTTAAATCTAAATGGCTTAGAGATGTATGGTCTCTAGGGTCAATTTAAGTTAATTACTATGTATAATTTATTATGATTGTGCATTTCCTAATGAAAAAGAGCCAAAGTGAGAGAAAATCACTTTTTACCTATAAGAACTTATAACTATGACTTCTCCTAATCGCTAAAAGTACTTCCGAGGTCCCCCTCTTTCAAACCTCTTTGAAAAGACCATTAACTCCTAAGAACCTCAAAGGGAAACTTGTAATGCATCTCTCAATAAAATTCTGAAACACGATATTACTTGGAGTAAGGAATCAGTGCGTCCGACACTTCGGCACGAACTTTGAAGACTTACAAATTCAATAGGTACTTATTAAAAGTCTACATTCTACATCAGGAAGAGGTATATTTTTGTATGTACGTTACTGACTTTTTCTTGGAGATTTTATGGCCTGGATGCTAGGTCCTTTAAGCCAAGTCTATATACATATTTAGGGAGCACTTAATTTATAAGTAACTTTATTTTGTTTCGTTACTAACTGACTGATAGAGTGACAGACAACATAGCCTAAACCGCTGGAGCTAGTAGTGGCTTGAGATTTCGCAGTAGGTAGGCACAGGGTGGAAAAAAATTGTGGCCTTGTGGATAGGAACTACCTTAAATCCTTAAGATTTAAATATTTTCAAAAATAAACAAAACTGCATTCACAGATTTCTCGACAAGCTTACCTAAACCAGGATTCGAACCAGATAAAAATGAAAAAAATAAACACTAAAAGTGTGCCTATAAGCCTGTCATACATACATTATGTCACGCCTCTTTCCCATGGGGGTAGGCAGAGACTATGGCTTGCCACTTGCTACGATCCTTACGCACCTCTTTAGCCTCCTCCACATTCATACATCTCTTCATACACGCTCGCCGGTTGCTATAGCTGTCATCTATCTAGTATTTGCGGACCACTGGTGTGTCCTAGTGGCGGCGTTCAATCGTTTTGGCAACCTTGTGTAGAATCTCTGAAATTGTGAACTTACTGTACTGTACTAATTTGTGGTAAGCAATTGGAGAATATTTGTATTGTATTGTGATTACTTTTCTCTTCACTTATACCTTTGTTCACTTAAAATTGTGTTGAGTTGTTAGTCCAGCTAACACCTAAATTAATGAGAAATTTATTTATAATAAAGAATAAATAATTATCTTTAAAACAGTACCTACCGTGACTGACTGACTGACAGACAGACAACGCACAGCCTAAACCACCAGTCCAGTCTAGGTCCTGACCTAGAGACTTGAAATTTGGCAAACCTTGAGCATCCCAGAGATGCACTAATAAGGGATTTTTAGAAATTCCCATAGGATAGGGAACTAGCCTATTTTGAAATATTTCACAGGGGCAAAGCCGCGGGGCATAAGCTGGTCCTGTCATATAGCGAAAATTTGACTTTTCGTCGCTCAAACAGTCGTGAAGGTATTTTTATACGACAAGGAAGGCAAACGAGCAAGTGGGTCACCGGATGGTAAGTGATCATAGCCCATAGACACCCGCAACCCCAGCTGATGATGATGATGACGAACGACGCTAAAATAAACCTAAGCCAAACTCAAGTTATTTCCAGCGCCGATATCGAGTTAGCCGTTATCAACCACTGATAAAGCGTAATCCGTAATCCTCTAATTAAATAATAATTGTATAATCAATGCTTTCGTTACAATATTTGGGTTGTAACGACAATGACGTTGTGATTTTGTTTTCGTAGAAAAGTAGGGTGTGGCTTTATTTAGGTAAGCTTCGTGCCATTCATAAAATGGGGATTTTTAGGATGGATAATAAAAAAAAAACCGGAAAAGTGCGTGTCGGATTCGCGCACCGACGGTTCCGTACAATGCATTCCCGCTTTTCCCAGTGTTTTAAGTTGTTCAGTGTTAGCAGAGCCCTGCTCCTAAGCAAAATGTACACAGTGTGGGGTCAACTTATATTGGTCTGCGAAATCTACAGACAGACATAAAAATTTAAGATTTTGAGAATTTTTTGAGTGGGTGTGCTATAAGAGCTGCCTTCATACCAAATTTCAAGTTTCTAGGACAATTAGAAGTACCCTTTAGGTTTTTGACATATACAGACAGACATAAAAAAATCAAATTGTAAGATTTTTCTGAGTGGTTGTGCTGTAAGAGCTACCTTTATACCAAATTTCAAGTTTCTAGGACAACTTTATGACTGCAAGCTTGAGTATTTGATATTAATCTCAGCATGCTCCATCCACGCGTTCCAGAGAAAAAGGGTATTGACAGACAGACGGACAACAAAGTGATCCCTTATAGGGTTCCGTTTTTTCTTTTGAAGTGCGGAACAATAAAAACCAAATATAGATGACGCTATTCTGTTAAGCACAGAAGTCTAATTATTGTCATACCTACGAAAATACGAAATGAAAGTTACAAGAGGCCGCTCTATAGTCAAACTAGCTACAGCACAGGCATCGACTTACCAACACCATGGACTTCGGGTTAGCGCTTGAAAACGTCCGAACCAAAAGTCCACTAATCGAGCGTCAGTCGGTCTTAGTTTGGTCGAACGACAGCGCTATGACGTATGGCTGTCATCGAAAAACGCCGCGTTGTACTGGGACACATTTTTCGTGAATTTTATACTAGACTCAAAGTCCATGGTGTTAGTAAGTCAATGACAGCAGGCTTGTTTTAAACGAACGCGACATTGTACAGATATTGCCAGTCCCTTAGTACCTATTTATCTATACTTAATTAAGTAGATATATAGTAATAGTAATGTCGTATTGTTGATTGAGGCTGACCACTTGATTCTAAACAGAATGTTAAAATTAGACAAGCGACCAGCGTGCCGAAGTGTGGACATACCTACCGTCGGTCTGTGTGTTCAGCTCTCCAGGCTAAACTGGGAAATTGAATTACGGAATATTGTTGTCAAATGCCATGCCATTATGTGAGCTAAGCATGGCGTGTGACTTTGGTGACAGTCGCGGTCAATACGCCGTTGTTAATATGTCTATAGTATCGGCAGCAGAAGCGACCCGAAAAAAGTAAAGGCACTTAAATGCAGAGGTCTGTATCGACTTCGAATACAACTTTGTACCATTCGGAGTCGAGACCTCAGGTCCGTGGGGTCCTAGCGCCCAAATGTTATTAGAAGACATAGCAAAAAGACTGACTTACATCACCGGGGACCCAAGAGCTGGCAGCTTCGTCGGGCAACGTATCAGCATCGCGATACAGGGAGGAAATGCTGAAAGCATCTTTGGGACCATCTGCTCTTTTGTAAGTTTATTTTAATTTTATTTATTACCTATACTTTCTAACCCCCCGGTGATCCCCGTTCTGGATCCTATCTGGTGCAAAGAATTTCCTTAGCTATTCAGCGGGGAAACGCGGCCAGCGTTATGGGAACTTTTGCACCGGACACGAATCATTGCGGTGATTTTTTAAAAATTCACTGTTGTTGTATTGATAACATTATTTTAATGAATCCTGTGGCCGATGACATTTGTTTTATATTTGACGAAGCCTATTGCTGATTTATCTCTGTGTTCTTCTCATTGTTTGTAATTAGTGTGTGTATTAATTAGTGTGTGTATTAATTAGTGTGTGTATTAATTAGTGTGTGTATTAATTAGTGTGTGTATTAATTAGTGTGTGTATTAATTAGTGTGTGTATTAATTAGTGTGTGTATTAATTAGTGTGTGTATTAATTAGTGTGTGTATTAATTAGTGTGTGTATTAATTAGTGTGTGTATTAATTAGTGTGTGTATTAATTTGTGTGTATTAATTAGTGCGTGTATTAATTAGTGTGTGTATTAATTAGTGTGTGTATTAATTAGTGTGTGTATTAATTAGTGAGTGTATTAATTAGTGTGTGTATTAATTAGTGTGTGTATTAATTAGTGTGTGTATTAATTAGTGTGTGTATTAATTAGTGTGTGTATTAATTAGTGTGTGTATTAATTAGTGTGTGTATTAATTAGTGTGTGTATTAATTCAAGATTAATTCAATAAACTTTATTGTGTTTGTGCTTTCTAAATAGATGTTTAATCATAGAGTTTATTTAGTTCAAGGTTTTTATTTGTAGCGATTCACTTGTTTCTTTTAAATAAAGGCAATTAGCGTGCAATTAGTAAGGGGGAGGTGTTTCATGAAAACATACATTTGTCGCATAGACGCCTGGACATAATCTTACACGTGCGGTCGCGTTTTTAGTTTACAGTAATAATATCCAAGGATCATTCATCTAAGATTTATGACGACAATATTAAACTTTATGAAACTGCCGATTTATTTCTAACGGTGCAATTTTAAATTTATTGCCAGTATAGTCTAGTTTTTACTGGAAATCCACTAGTCGATCTTAAAAGGTAGATCTATATCCCAGTAATAGTGAAATACTTGTACATTTAACTAAATAATTACTCGGTAATAAATAACCTATTATTTCAAGAACACGAAATAATTCACTTTTAGGGAAACACAAGGAAATTTTAATCATATGTCAATTAATTCAAAGTGACGTTCCTATAAATTCACACTAAAACAAAACTGTTACAATGCCAAAAACAAGCACACAATCACCTGAATCACCAGACCCTATGCATTTTGCACAGACATAAATGTTAAAGTTTTGGCAGAGGGGAAATCGCGCGGTAACATCTCCATTCCTTTCCTGCTCTAAGAGCCCAAACTCTGTAAAATATTTATTTTTCCTCATCGACAACGCCACCGAAATCAAAATCTGTTTTATTTCTCACAGATTGTCTCCTTTCGTAATAAATAACTAAATTAAACGTTATTGCTGTGATTTTCCCGCAAATTTGTGCGTTTAGCGCCGAGCCTTTGAGGGGAAAATTGCGCTCAACAGGTAAAGGGACGTGACGCGAAGATTTATCGATACTTATCACTTATCGATGTATTGTCGATAAAGAAACAATTATATCCGGGTTTGTTTATTTTTTATTGAACGAGGGAGGCAAACGAGCAAGCCGGTCACCTGATTGATGGTAAGCGATCACCCCCACCCATGAGAACCAGCAACCCCAAGAGAGCCACTAGTCCGTTGTCGGCCTTTAAGGAGGAAAAAAGATAGAGGAAATAGTATAAGCGCCTAAACAACACAGAATAGGAGCTCCGGCAAGCGGAACTCCGTTAATGTTTATTTGACAACGTCTATAAAGACGAAGTGATACTAACCTTTTATTACAGATCTTATAAATACTGAGGTCTCGGCTTCGAATACAACTTTGCACCATTCGGAGTCGAGACCTTATTAGGTCCGGGGGCAAATCCTAATATATATTATTGGGGACCGAAGAGCTGGCAGTTTCCTCGCTCAATGTATCAGCATGAAAATGAAGAGAGCTCTTTTCTATTGTTTGTATTTATTTTATTTTAGTTATTGATTGACTTGAGGTACTAACACCATGGATTTTGGGTCTAGTACAAAATTCACGAAAAATGTGTCCCAGTACACACGGCTTTTTTCGATGACAGCCATACGTCATAGCGCTGTCGTTCGACCGAACTAAGACTGACTGACGCTCGGTTAGTGGTCTTATGGTTCGGACGCTTTCAAGCGCTAACCCGAAGTCCATGGCGTTGGTAGTCTTGGTAGGTAAATCAATGTAGTTGCTAGTTATTTTTAACCCCCGACAAAAAAGAGGGGTTTTATAAGTTTGATCTGTGTATGTGTATATCTGTGTGTCTGTGCATCTGTGTATCTGTCTGTGGCATCAAAGCTCCCAAACGGATAGACCAATTTCGATGAGGTTTTTTTTAATCGAAAGCTAGTTTAATCGAGATGATTCTTAGTTATGCTTCATTAAAATCGGTTGATTCGTTTTTGAAATTTTTAACTTTGAAATGACAATGTCGGGGGGTTTTCAAGGTTTCTAAGTTGGTTATTTGTAACATATTTAGTTTAGTTCGTCTAATTTACTGTCATTTTCCTTGTATAATTATTTCTTTAAAAGTGTATTTATATTTTAGATTGTCGATAAAATGTCCCCGCCCTACGGTCTGATTTGAGGTGGGAACAATGGGCCCCGCGCGGCCGCCCCCAATCAGCCAGCCTGATAGAGACTCGAATCTTTGGAAACACAACCTTTGCTTTCCGTATTCATGTAGAACCGGCATTGACTTACCAACGCCATAGACTTCGGGTTAGCGCTTGAAAACGTCCGAACCAAAAGACCAATAATCGAGCGTCAGTCAGTCTTAGTTTGGTCGAACGACAGCGCTGTGAAGTATGGCCATAGAGTAATATAATAATAATATACGGGGAATAGACCGCCCTCTCAGCGGAAAAAAATGTCACCCTCAACCAGCCTCTACAGCAATGCCATCTTTTATCTGTGATAGTCGACAGAACAGATTTCATAACACACACACACACGCGCAAGCTCGGACACACACGCGCGCGGGCGCAAACACGCGCGCACATGCACATGCACGCGCGCGCACACACACGAATTATGTGTACAAAATACTCACGGGAAGACCGTAAAAATAAAAAAATTGGAAAAATAAATAAAAATACAAAAAGATTTTCCAATTGAGATCATGAATTGATTGCTTTAGTGCGCCATCTCGTTGAGCCTGGGTAAACTGATTAGTTTCGAAGGGGTGCGTTGTGTTCGGTTTACGAAGCAATCGCATAGGTGGCGCTAGTCACTGCAAAAAGTGATAAAAACGAGCTGAGATTTGAATACATAGGAGAAATTCGAGGTTCACCTAAATACCAATTCTGGTGTAAGGGTGTGTGTCGAGGTTCCGGGTTAGATTCCCTGGGTTGGTATTTTTTCTGGTTTTTCTGTGTATTCATGTTTCGGTGAGTTTATTAAAAAATATAATTGATACTCACGGGAAGACCGTAAAAATAAAAAAAATGGAAAAATAAATAAAAAAACAAAAAGATTTTCCAATTGAGATCATGAAAAGTCTTATACTTACATCTTTTTTTTAAGTGTGAAGAAAGACAAGTTACATAAATATTTGTGCCTGCAACTGAGTGGAAACTTATAGTCTATTGATTGCTCTACATTTTGAGATTAAAATCTCGTTTTAAAGAAAGAGACTAGGCATGTTCTTTTCGTGTACCCTTCAATTAACCCTTACGCTGCTCACCCCTGCCAATAAAATATCAACATCTCTGGTACATGCAGGTTTGTTTAAATTGAAATCAAATCCTCGTCACAACTTTAGTTTGTAACGAATTAATTAAAAACTATCGGGAGCGGAAGGTAAAACGTGATGCTAAATTTAACATTTAGTTGAAATAACATTATGTTATGTGCTTATGTGTCTTGGTTGTTGTAGTGATTGCTTTGATAATGACCTCGTGGAGAGTGCCGAAACGCGTCGACGTTTTGTTTAGTGGTGGTGGTGATAGTTAGGTCTGTGTGGCATGTGTTTAACTTGTAGCAGTGGAGGCGGAGGTGTTGCATGGAAACATACATTTGCCGCACAGATATAACCATTTTTTTCACTTGTGGTCGCGGTTGAGCAAAGTAATTGTTTTTAGTTCATAAATAAAATAGTTATTTGTGTCACAAGGGAGCAAAATGATGTATGTACATTGAATCCAGAGTGAGCATAGCGAGGGATTCTAAGCTAGAATCCTGAGCGTAACGCGGGATTCAAACGTTAACGCCCAAGACGTAATTAATTTTGCTCCTGAGTGACATATACAACTTTTCACACCGACTATACTATACGGCCTGGATTGATTGTGAGGGAAAGGTCACCATCACCACAGATAAAACATTTCTGTGCTACTTTTACCAATGTGTAAAAGTAATCGAATATTACAATTCTATCGATTATCAATATTCATTATAATATTACACAAAAAATATACACATTAAATATGACACAAGGCATTGAAAAATTCGTTAGGTACACCAACGTTAAGTATAGCTTAATTGGTGGAGCGTGGTACGGATTACCGAGGTTGCTGGTTCAAGTCCAGCTGCTTAACGGATTTTCCTTTGCATTGTCATTGTATGTTGAATTTCATTCTATGAATGTTTCATAAAAATAAACACAAAAATAATCAATAAATCGATTATTTTCATTGATACAGAAAATAGCTCCATCTCTTGCCACTAATGCGTAACTGTAGAAGTTCCGTAGTGGGTGAGCCGCTTGATTAAGCTACTCATAGATGGCGCTGAGGAGAGATCTTCCAAATAAAAATATGACACAAGGCATTGAAAAATTCGTTAGGTACACCAACGTTGAGTATAGCTTAATTGGTGGAGCGTGGTACGGATTACCGAGGTTGCTGGTTCAAGTCCAGCTGCTTAACGGATTTTCCTTTGCATTGTCATTGTATGTTGATAATATTATCATTATTATTAATTATTATATTTCACTACAATATTCATTAAATCAAAATAAAGTCATCGATAGTTTTGGTTTCAGTAAAACGTATGATTGCGACAGATTTTTTTGACTATTACGAAAAGTTCATAAGTTTTCATTATAAATATGACGTTATTAATGATATAACTTTCGTTTATAATCGATTACGATGAAATTACAATTGATTATTTTAGTAAGATCTGTGTTCCATTGGCACATTGCGTTGCTAATGCCAATGAATCAATTAAAAAAGTAGCGTGAATAGAAAAGTAACATTTTGATCCCTCTCGTCGTGGAGCAAAACTTACTTTTCCGAATAAGTGCGAAAAAATGTTTTCATTGCAACACGGGGTCTTAAAATTTCAATGTGGGATTATTTACAAATAAAAACTTCACAGGGTGTTCACTTAGACTGACTCAACCCCTGGCTGAATTCTTGACGGTTCATTAAACGCACCCTGTATATGAGAGTGGTCCGTTTTTAAAAAGAAAAACCGGCCAAGTGCGAGTCGGACTCGCGCACGAGGGTTCCATAGAAAGATTTTAACGCTTTTGCCCAGTGTTTTAAAAAGACCAGTGTTAGCAGAGCCCTGCTCTTAAGCAAAATGTACGCAGTGTGGGGTCAACTAATATCGGCCTGCGAAATCTACAGACAGACATAAAAATTTAAGATTTTGAGACTTTTCGGAGTGGTTGTGCTATAAGAGCTACCTTCATACCAAATTTCAAGTTTCTAGGACAACCGGAAGTACCCTTTAGGTTTTTAAAGTACGGCAATTTGCATGGAAACGACCTTTATAATGACTGTATCTTATGATTGCGTTGACTTAGAAGGCTTTTTCACAGCTTCAAGGGACCGCAGGCTTGAGTATTTGATATTAATTTCAGCATGCTACCTCCACGCGTTCCAGAGAAAAAGTGTCTTGACAGACAGACAGACAGACGGACAACAAAGTGATCCTATAAGGGTTCCGTTTTTTCCTTTGTGGGTACGGAACCCTAAAAAGAGTGGTGTTATAAGTTTAATATGTGTAAGTATCTGTGTATCTGTCCGATGGACCGATGGACCGATGGACCGATGGACCGATGGACCGATTTACATGCGGTTTTTTTTAATCGAAAGCTAGTTTACTCGAAATGGTTCTTAGCTAAGTTTTTGAAATATTGAACTTTGAAATGAAAAATTGAAAAAAGTTTTTATTCCAAAGAAAAAATACAGAAAAGTTACAACCAAGGATCCCGTGTTAGGATGCCCTGTGGACCCTTCGGTATGGATACACTGTTAATCACTACAAGTCGTACAAAATGACGATGTCGGGGGTTTTTCAACTTTTCTAAGTCGGTTATATTTACACTAAGGTTTTTATCATGAATGGACAAAAAATAATAATCGGAATACCGCTAGAAATTGCCCGGTTTGAAATAATAAAAAAACACATTAAAGTAGGATTACGCGACTTAACCCTAAAATGTCTGATTATGGCACAGATAGAGAAAAAAACTTGTAATTTAAAACACGTTTCGTTTGTACAAGGATTTCGTTTTATTGGGGCTTGGTTTCGTCATTTCTGCTCGTCGGCAAACACAGTAAAATCTGTCTGTACCTAATGTATATATATATGTTTTTTGAGTGTCCCACAGCTGGGCAAGTGACACCTTCTGTTCTTCCACTCTATTATATCTCTATACATTATGTATGTTCAGTTTTAGGATTTTCAACTTACACCAATTTAATAATACGGCAAGCAATTAAGTAAAAAAAAAAACTTATTAGCAAACTCCCATGCACATTATTTGCATATTAACCATAGCCACGAATAGCTTAATGGTTGTTCGCGTTATAATTTTCCCGCCAAAAGGCAGGTAGGTATACTAGACAAACACAAATTGCGCACGTCTTCCTTTTCTCGTTACAGTGTTGCCAACCGTGAAAATAATATCCGACGCGAGCTGAATACCCGCCTTTGAGTTGGCAACACTTCTATCGAAATTTGAAATTTAGTTAGAATTGGCGGTGTAATTTTTTTTTAATTAAGGGACGATTGGTGATGCTATGGTTGTTGTGTTGTAGATAGTGTTGCAAGGTAGGTATATTGTGACATAAAAAAACGAGTTATCATAAATAATAATGATAATCCATTTATTTCAAACTTTAACTAACTCCGTTAATTTTTACAAGCTTTTATTTATAAAGTTAAATGTAGGTATTTAAGTGTCAATTAAGCCAATGATTACGTTGGTTGTTGTTAATTAACGGTTAAACTTTAACAACTCTTTAATTGGTTGAACTAATTACCGAATTAGGTTTTACGATACATTCAAATTTAATGGTGGATTAAGCGTAATTCAAAATTCGTGTTAAGTAGAGTTTTATTGCGGGCTAACTGAAACATATTTCGAAGCCTACCTAATTCAAAATAATTATCTATCTTACAATAAAAAGTCTTGTTAAGTAGATACATGATTTATAAGTCAAGAACAGCTGGACCGATTCTTTGATTATGTTGGATTTGTCTCCGCTGTGAATATTGGAATAACTATTATGTATAATAAAAAAATACGAAGAAAATTAATTTTCTCATACATTTTGTATGAAACGGTCTCAGTTTTTTTAGTAGTTGTTTTTATTTATTTTTCTTTTTCATTTCTTAAAAAAATACCCCGTTCCATGATAATTTCTGAAGTGAGTATTCCGCGCGAGTTCCCACCGCTCCCCCATTTTTGTCCATACTGGCAAGACTTAAGCGCAGGACTGTAAAAATATAAAACGATTTTATTTTGGCATCAGTCATTTCATCATCATCATCATGTCAGCCGATGGACGTCCACTGCTGGCCGGCGGCCTCCCCCGCGGCTCTCCACTCAGACCGGTCTTGTGCTGTCCGCATCCACCGCGGTCCCGCGATCTTTACCCAGGTCGTCGCTCCATCTTATCATCATCAGTCATTTACCAAGTCTTAAAGTCTTCGTACTGTTAAAAACTACCCGCTTTACAACAAAAAATACCAATCATCGCTTTATTTCATCCTCGAATCCCGGAAAACTCTTTGAGATAATATTTTCTCTAAGAAATACAACAATTCAATGTATTTTAGACAATTAAAACAAACTCTTAAGGGAAAAAAGGGTGGCCGGTATTCCAAAGGGAATTTGTTTAATACCTTGAAAGCTTCTGTTAATTGGGATAAAATAGATCGCGAATATCTCCATGCTTTTGATGCGTTTTTGAAAAGGCTGTTTTCGTAGTTATTATGTTACTGGAAGTTACTTTGTAAAGTCGAGTATAACTTGTATTGTGTTTCGGACTAAAGTTGTGGGATTACCTTATCTTGCGTTACATTAAACATAGTACAGTTTGTGATCATTTAAAATAGAGTTCGGAATTTTGAAATATTTCAGTTGCCAATGGGACTTCTTATATCAATGGAAGAGATAACAGTTTTACGTGATTCGCTGATAATTACATTAGACAGACATACTGGATATGGACCGCAATTACCTTGTAGGTTTAGACAGGCTCCCGATATTTCGACGCAGTTACATGCATCATGATCACGGATAGACTTTGATGATCATGTTATTATTAGTTAAATTATTTCCAAGTTCAACAATGTTCCGTGGTCACAAAATGACACTAATTAAAAACCGCCTTCAAAAAAAAACCTTAGAAAAAAAAAACCTGAATTAAAATGCATTTATTTCGGACAACAGAAACTAAAGCCTGAAGTTTTATGGCCTAGCACTAAGTAGCAGTAATATGAAGTCGGTGCTTCGTTCAAAGAATATTCCGCTCGCACCGCACCGACTTCATATTTCTGCTAGTTAGTGCTAGGCCATAAAACTTTAGGCTTTAGTTTCTGTTGTCCGAAATAAATACATTTTGTTTTACGTTTTTTTTCTAAGGTTTTTTATTGAACGCGGTTTTACTTTTTTGTTAAAATATTTTTATTTCACAATTTTACGTTGATTTAACATTTTCAGAATTATCCTCCAAGTCCTAACCGTTAAGGAGTTGTACCTTCCATCATCAGCTCATCAACATGAGATGATGACTACCAGACGCAAATACTTGAATAGCTATAGAAAATATATGAAACACATAATACGTGCCTATAAAATTTGAGGGTTGCCCTCGATTTCCCTGGGATCCCATCATCAGATCATGATTTAGTGACAATGGGACCACCTCAGGAGTATACCCTTTCAAATAAAAAATAAAATGAAAATCGGTCTACAATTGGCGGAGTAATCGATGTACATACATAAAAAAAAATACATCCAGTGGAACGTAGAACCTCCTATTTTTGAAGTCAGTTAAAAAATGAATCACTTGCGTATTTTTAACATGAAACTAACGTGAGACTCAATCATATCATCGTATTTGTCGTGTAGTTATGTCAGATTTGGTTCTATTGCTTATGTGTCACATTAGATTCGTTCAGTCATTCACCTCAATTTCTGTGAAACGGCCCTTTACTTTAGCTACCTGCAATAAAATGTTTTAAACTCAAAAAGTTAATTGGATTGGTACTTAGCCTATATTGTTACACCAAGCAAGTCTCCTCAGCCTAACACTACAGAACGATACAATAGAGATATAAGAAACAATATTATTCAATAAGCTATGATACACCCCATTGTCGGTCATGTTGAAAAGACTCGATGTCATTTTCAAAATTAAAGGCCACTTTGTGTTTCCACTTCTTAAATAATTGAAGTAGTTGTTGAGAATTTAAGAGAGAATAAATGTCAAAAGAATGTCATGTAATTGCGTATCGTAGGGTTCAAAGGTAAACGTATTGTAGATAATGTATATAGTTAGTTACTTTATGTGATTTTTAAAAGGCTTCATTAACAACCGACCAAGTAACAGTCAAACTTTACTTGTTTCGATTTACTTGTGACTGACAGACAGACAGACGACAGACGTATGGACAACAAAGCGATCCTATAAGTGTTTCATTTTTCCTTTTGATACGGAACCCTGAAAAGGACACAGAATTCCGTAAAGACTTATGTATTTATTGGTCAATAATATGTAGGATTGCATTTTGTATGTATAATCTTACCATAATATTGCAAAACGAAAATTTTGTGCGTGAGTAAGTGAGTGTGTATCTTCTATCTTGTATCTTCTTAACAATGAAATGACTGGACTGATTTTAATCAAATTTGGAAAGTAAAAATTATCAGTTTTTATTTCATTTATTTGACTGTATTTAAAACTAAATTAATATTTCTGCTGCAAAGATGACCTGTGATATGGATTCCAAGTGGTTGGTTGTAGATTGAAATTTTATTTCAAAGGAAATAGGTACTAAGAATGTTTGAAATAAATTACATTCATTCAAAGCCTTATTAAGGAGAAAATTATTAAAATAGTCCCATGGTGGGGGCCATTTGAAACGTCTAGATAGAAAATGAAACTGTTTCATTTCGGTATAAGTAAGGTTACAGAAATATTTGAAACATTTTTTCGTATTAATATAATAAATTTAAATTAGTACTTAATTAAAAAAAAAAAAGCAGTGGTATCCTAAAGTAGTAGTTTGGCCTAAGACCTCCCAGATGAAGAAGGCAGAAGATCGTGGGTTCGAGGTTTTCCTGGGCTACAGCTCCCACGTGGGCCCAGTGCGGGTCGGGAACTTCAAACACACCACTGAATTACTTCGCAGGAGTGTGCAGGTTTCCTCACGATGTTTTCCTTCACCGAAAAGCTCATGAATTACAAATGTAATTTCGCACATAAATTCTGAAAAACTAAGAGGTGCGAGCCGGGGTTGGAACTCACGACCCTCTGCTTGAGAGGCCGTAGGTCGAACCACTAGGCTAGTATACACTTATACAGTGAGCAAAAAAGTTGTGTAAATAATAATAATACAAAAATATCGTGATTATTACGGTGCATTATGTAAACCTAACTCTTCATTATACAGAAAATATCGAAAACGAACTGAAAGATCACTAGGCAAGAAAGATGTGCATAGGTACATACAAAGGCGACCTTATCCCTTAAAGAGAACTTTCCCAGTTAACCCTTGAGTGTTTGATTTGAGCTGTTCGACGCTTTTCACAGCTTAATAATATAAGCTACGATTCACCGCGGTTAACTCGTTAATTTTGTTAAAATTTTACACCCTTATCTTAATATTAAGTACCTAAGTTGAAAAAGGAAATCTTAGTACAGTTACTCAGAATACAAAACAAACCAGAAGCCGCGTTCAGTCATAACCGCACTGGGGCCGTTTTTAGGGTTCCGTAGCCAAAATGGCAACAACGGAACCCTGTTGAATTGTTTCATCATGTCCGTTCATCCATTATGTCACAGGCGTTTTATTTGAAAACTGTAAGAGGTATATTAAAGAATTTTGGAGAACAGGAGAAAAACATTAACTTGTGGCATATAAGTATTTCGACAGCTCTTTTAAAAACACTTTGAGGTTCCTAAGCATTTTTTTTTATTATTTAAGTGAATATTTTCGGAAACAATCGCTTGGAAGGTTGAATGTTTTTTTTTTTATACAACGAGGAAGGCAAGCGAGCAAGTGGGTCACCTGACATAAATTATGTGTGGACCTACGGTTCAGAAGATAAAAAGAGGAGGGGGGGGGGGGGGGGGGGGCTTCCTCTTCTTATCTTCTGAACCGTAAGTCCAAAATATATGAAAAAAATAACAAAGGTAACGCTTAGTAAATATTTTCAACGAAAACTGTTTTCAACATGATCTTATTTTAGTGAAATAAACGGATCACTCACGTATGTCAGTCGAGTATAGCTCGACATGTTTCGGACTAATCCGTAGTCCTTCCTCTGGGAGCACCCAGTTTACGTCGCGCCACCGGCGTGGCGTGTGCTCCCAGAGGAAGGACTACGGATTAGTCCGAAACATGTCGAGCTATACTCGACTGACATACGTGAGTGATCCGTTTATTTCACTATAAATATATAAATAAATTTGCATTGCACAAACTACTATTTTAGTGTAAACGGCTAGCGAAATCAATAAAAAAAACCGGGTAGTAGCGAGTCGGGCCGTGCCTTGTGTAGGGTTCCGTAACGATTACTACTTACTTACTACAAAGAAATGCATTTGCATGAAATGCATTTTTGCATTGCATTTGTTACGATTGAGTCTCACGGTAGTTTTATATTTATATATTTATTTATTTATTTAAACATAACAAATTTGAACCTTAACAGCTAAAGCCAAAGCGGCACAAACTTACTGATATTAAACTACTTAAACTAGACAAAGGTTAATTTTAAGATATAGAACTCATGTTGTTTAATGTTATGTTTTAAGGCCTAATTATGTAGAGATTCATTACTTTATCTACATACATTAATTTATAACTACTCTATGATGGGTTCAGAAGCCAGAAGCGAATTTGACTGTTTTTTTTATTTATTAAAGACAAACATACCGAGCACGCTTCGTACTGATTTTTTTTATTGTGAATTATGTTGGTTTTTGAAGATGATTCAAATTTGAAACTCATAATTACACAGAATTCAATGCTAGGCATTTTCTACGGTTTCTGAAAGCATTATAGAGGACTTACGATATGTGTGTAGATAAAAATACTTACCTAATCATGTTCTGTTTTTATAAGCAAAACGGCATTTCTGCATGTAAGAACGACACGAGAAGGGATTAATGCACGTATGTATATCTCTTTATTGCACATAAAGCAAAAAATAACACATAACAGAACAAAAGCAAATGTACCAAGGCGAACTTATCCCTAATAATATTTAATTAGTATTTTCATTTGTACAACACGTCACGATATGCTGCGTGCTCGGAGATGATGACTGCGCGAAACTACACTATTTTAGTTGCCTCTGTTTGAGGCGCGCTCGCGGGTTCTGAGGGTCGAGCACGACTTCACGAATGCTGCGTAACGTTACGGTTATCGTATCGAGATCGAGAAACCTCATACTAAATTTTAGTTCCAAATACACTCACGGACGGGCGCTGTTTCAAACGTCAGACAAACTCGACAACGCTTACTATTCGATTTTACGTTACGTAGCATTCGTTAAGTCGTGCTCGACCCTCAGTTTAAAGCGCGCTCGCGGGTTCTGGTTTGTTCTGTATTCTGAGTACAGTTAATACCATCTAAAAATAACTTTTAAGTGCTCCATTTTTAACCCACGACGTAAGAAGAGTGGTGGTGAAGAGTGGACTTTGACCCGAGTATGTGTGTCTGTCTGTGTATCTGTGCGTAGCTTGTATGCCTGTGCAACGTAGCTCCACAATCATAAGACCAATTGGAAGCGTTTTTTAAAAATAGGTAAATAACCGGCTTCAAAAAGGGAGGTTATCAATTCGACACGTATGTTTACTTACACTTTGATTAGTTTTTGGGGTTTTGTAGCTCAAAAGGAAAAAACGGAACCCTTATAGGATCACTTTGTTGTCCGTCTGTCTGTCTGTCAGTCAGTCTGTCTGTCTGTCAAGACCCTTTTTCTCTGGAACGCGTAGAGGTAGCATGCTGAAATTAATATCAAATACTCAAGCCTGCGGTCCCTTGAAGCTGTGAAAAAATCAAGCATCTAAGTCAACGCAATCAATAGATACAGTCATTAAAAAAGTCATTTCCATACAAATTTCCGTATTTTGAAAACCTAAAGGGTACTTCCAGTTGTCCTAGAAACTGGAAATTTGGTATGAAGGTAGCTCTTATAGTACAACCACTCAGAAAAGTCTCAAAATCTTAAATTTTTATGTCTGTCTCTAGATTTCGCAGACCAATATAAGTTGACCCCACAATGCGTACATTTTGCTTAAGAGCAGGGCTCTGCCTAACACTAAGCACTGGGGAAAAGCGTTAAAATCTTTATACGGAACCCTCGTGCGCGAGTCCGACTCGCACTTGGCCGGTTTATTTAATTGAAAGAGGGAGGCAAGCGATCACCATAGTCACTTGATGGTAAGCGATCACCGCCACCCATGAGAACCAGCAACCGCAAGAGTCGCTAGTTCGTTGCCGGCCTTTAAGGAGGAAAAGCTTTTTTTTTATACAACGAGGAAGACAAACGAGCAAGTGAGCGATCACCACTTTCCATAGACACCCACAACCCCAGAGGGTTCGCAGATGCGTTGCCAACCTAGAGAGCTAAGATGAAATGCCTCACGTGCCCATAATTACACCGGCTGTCTTACTCTCCACACCGGAACACAACAGTGCAAGCACTGCTGCTTAGCGGCAGGATTAGCGAGTGCGTCGCAACAGGGCAGTTAATAAATTAGTTGTATGTCAAGTGTTAGTAGGTATCAAATGTATGATCTCGCACATGTACTTGTAAATACTTTCATGTACTGATGAGCCGTCGGAAACTTTCCGAAATTGCGAAATTTTCCACATGGGAAGGTTTCAGAAAATTTTCACATTTCTGTATTTATGGGGTATGAAATTTTCCGATATCGAAAATGAGTTCTCGGGAATTTCTTGAAAATTTCATAGAAATATTTGAAATTTTCAAATATTTCTATGAAATTTTCAAGAAATTCCCGAGAACTTTTCCAGCTTTTATGGGAACTTTCCGCTACTTGCACATCTGTAGTTTCATGTAAATAATTTCTATCGGGCGTTTGATAATTGACAGTAAGTATCAACAAGGTGAAATGGAGAGCTCGTTCGGTCAATAACGAAAAACGAGATTAAGTAGCAAATTTATATTTACGTAGAAATAACAATACAGCTATCAAACCTTATTTGAAGCCTCTGAAAATGTACGTTCCCCGACTGAACTTGAAAAGTATTTCGTAAAGCGAAATCGCTTTTGAAACTAAACCTCGAATCTTGAAATGAAACAATGACGCATGTTTTTTACTGAGCATTTATTTTTAGGGTTCCGTACCTTAAAAGGAACCCTTGGGATCACGTTGTTGTCCCTACGTATGTATGCTAGTTTGATAATCATAAGTACCTTTGCCTGCAGCTAATGTTTTACGTACCAGTGATTGATACGTTGACTCCAAAAATATACAACGTATAAAAAAATTTGACAGCTGAAAATTCGCCTCATGAACACACCAATATACAATACAATACCTATAAAACAGTACCTGAGTACCGTGACTGACTGAATGACAGACAATTAACGCACAGCCTAAACCACTGGACCTAGAGACTTGAAATTTGGCAAACATACTATACCTTGAGTATCCTAAGATGGGATTTTTCGAAATTCTCACGGGATAGGGACTTAGCCCATTTTGTAATATTTAACGGGGGCATAAGCCAGTATATTTATGTAAATTTAATATTACTTATTATACGAAATACTCGTCACAGGCAATAAAATAAAAAGTAATACCTTTCTTCTTATGCCTTATGCTTAAAATTTTTTATGCTTTAGTTAGGTAATTAGGTTAAGTTCATGTTCCGGATCGTCTTACTTTTATTTGTATGTCTACTCTTTTTTCTGACGTCCTGTCAATCGCCCGAAGGTTAACTGGTAGAGATCCCTTTAAGGGATAAGTTCGCCTTTGTACATTTGCTTTTGTTCTGTTATCTGTATTTTTTTGTTTTACGTGCAATAAAGAGATATACATACATACCTTTTCCAGAAAAAAATAACTCTTACAATTTCAAGTTTGACAACGTCACATTATCGTCATAAACGTTTTTACTTTGTTTTTATCGAAACAAGAAAAAGGGAATAGATCTATTATCCTATGCTAACGTAGAATTAGAGCTAACTCGCTTTTAGAATAATAAGGTAAATGTAAATGTCTCTATGTTGGACACTGACCTAATAGTTGGCACTTTCAACCTTTCACAGAGGTGACAGACGCGTGTCAACTGTTGAGACGTTTTACCCTACCTTTAAATAAATTAATAGTAGGTAAACTAATTATGAATCCTAGTGGCAATTTAAAAGTATTGTCGATTTCTCTTTAAGAAAAATACAAACAGCTAATCAAATTATAGTTTTAGAAGTAAGAAATGCTGTCAATTATTATTTAATATTGATTACGACATTAAATAGAAACCTTAAACTAAATAAAAACTGTGATTAAATATCTATTAAGAAAGTATAACTGATAAATAAAATTGCTTAAAATAAATTTAGAAAAGAGCTCCCCCGCGGCATGGTTCCAAAGATGCTGGCAGCATTTCCTCGCTGTATCGCGATGCTGATACGTTGCGCGAGGAAGCTGCCAGCTCTTCGATCCCCGGTGAAATTACGATAAGAAATTGTACATTGAAGGAAGACGGAAGGAAGACGGGAGACGAGCTGTCAGTAGGCCTCCAACAAGATGGAGCGACGACCTGGTAAAGATCGCGGGACCGCGGTGGATGCGGAAAGCACAGACCGGTCTGAGTGGAGAGCCGCGGGGGAAGCCGCCGGCCAGCAGTGGACGTCTTTCGGCTGACATGATGATGATTGAAGGAACCAAACCATCATTGGGGCAGTAGTAGAAAAGACGTATAAAAAACTTCACAAAAGCTCCCATTGAAAAAGCCGGCGTTAGTGATAATTACTAAAGACAGTTAGTACAGGATTTGTTCGTAGTTTGTTAGAGTGTTAGTTAGATTTTAAACTGATTGACAATGCATTTTGCTATCACTCGTTATCTATGGGAAAACACTCTATGTTGTTAGTATGCGGTTTAGCATTAAGCCATAAAATACATCGGTCTTTCTGTTCACTAGCATGCAATGAGAGCTATGTATATACTTAGCTATATAGAGTACATTTCTGACTCACGATATGCCTCATTGATTGATTTTTTGGCTAACGATCACACTAGAGATTTTACCAAAAATCTGGTAATTTTGAGTAGTTGTAATCAAAATTCAAAATTTTATTTAGCGAATAGGCAGTTGAATGCTCTTTTACATGTAATTTTTTTTTGAGTCTACCAGCGCTTTCGGAAAGACCATGATTAATTTATTTAATCAGGCGTTACTTTGCGGAGGTCCATATTTATGAACTAAAAACAATTACTTTGCTCACCCGCGACCACTAATGACAAATAGTTATATCTGTGCGGCACATGTATGTTTCCATGCAACACCTCCGCCTCCACTGCTACACGAATCAACACATGCCACACAGACCCAACTATCACCACCACCACTATACTACTGACAGTAGTGGAAGTGGTGGCATGTTGAGCGGTTGTTGTTGTGCTTCGTAAATGGCCTCGTGGAGAGTGCCGAAACGCGTCAGCGTTTAGTATAGTGGTGGTGGTGATAGTTGGGTCCGTGTGGCATGTGTTGATTCGTGTAGCAGTGGAGGCGGAGGTGTTGCATGGAAACATACATGTGCCGCACAGATATAACTATTTGTCATTAGTGGTCGCGGGTGAGCAAAGTAATTGTTTTTAGTTCATAAGACCATGATTGCTAAGAAGAATGCGCCGCAAGAAACTTGGCACAAAGTCATTTTTTCTAAAAACAAGTTACATTAGCTCTTACAATACGTAACCACAGATAAATTACATAAAGAAACCTCACTCTATCATAAAAAAAATTAAGAGAGAAAAAAAAAGAATACCGTATTTTAGAAACAAATGTAAAAAATAATTATTAGAACAGCAAAACCAGAACACTTAGCTTTACTGGCACGTTCTAATTGAGCAGGAGATGTATAGGGTCTCCAGGTCAAATATCTGTAAATCGCTTTGCGAATAGTCATTTTGCGTGTTCTTTTACCAAAAATGTGTCATTGTTGCGTAGGTACGTACATATAGGCATGTATGTGTCGTTTTCCATCGGGAGGCGTGAAAACGGCTGCATATTGACGACCGGATAGCCTAGTGGTTAGAGATTCTGACTATGAAGCTTGAGGTCCCGGGTTCAAATCCAGGTCGGGGCAGATGTTTGTATGATGAATATGAATGTTTATTCTCGGGTCTTGGATGTTTAATATGTATATAAGTATGTATTTATCTATATAAGTATGTTTATCCGTTGTCTAGTAGCCATAGTACAGGCTTTGCCTAGTTTGGGACTAGGTCAATTGGTGTCAAATTGTTTATTTATATAATTGAATGCCGACTTAGGTAAGGTATTAGGGTAATGGGTTATTTTTTTTTATTTAATTTACAGGTCGAGAAAGGAGAGAAAATCCAATTGAAAGTAGACGCGGGCGAACTCTAGTTTTAAATATTTTATCATCCGCTTCCGATACCTAAGTACCTAATAATTAGAAATAACTAAAAAAAAACAACAAGCGAGCGTTAAGTTTGTTTTTTTAAGGTGTCCGTATCGATGAATTTGTTTTATTTTCCGACTGATATTTTTGAAAAACTTTAAATTGTGTCTACCCATGTTATTATTGAAAGCAATTTAATTAGGCAGATTACCTTTAATTTCTGACTTAACAGTTTTAAATGATTTTCGGATGATTACATAAGACTTAATTCGTCTAAATATCTACTGCGTCGAAATATCGGGAGCTCGTCAAACCTATAAGGTAATTGCGGTCAATATCCCGTTCTCTCTCTCATTATTCTGACTTGTAAACCGAGAAATTGTATTATTTTCTCATCTTAATCTATTATATCATAGAAAAATAATTTCCAATATGAATTATCCCTATTATGAAAATAACGATAAGTCCAGAAGTCTTACTTTTCATCAATTTTGTCACACATTAGTCGATGTGGCAATTACTAGTAGATCTGAGCTGCTGACCTGGATAGCTCATTTTTGAAGTTTTCTTTTTTTTTATTTCTAACAATTGAATTGACAAAAAAATCTAAGTATCAATCTCTCGGTCCGAATTATAATTTTGTTCCTGTCGGATTTGAAACGTTGGGTCCCAGCGCTTACAAGCTTATTTCTGAGTTACAAAAGCGCTTAGTTGATGCAACTTGTGACCAAAGGGCTGGCAGTTTTCTCTCTCAAAGAATCAGCATCGCTATTCAGCGAGGCAACGCTGCCAGCCTTTTGGGCACTATGCCACGGGGGCCTTATTTAGATTTAATTTAGTTTTAAGTTGTAGTTTATTTAGTTTAAGCTTAGATTTAATGTCATTGTAAATTGCTTTTATTATGTAAATAAAATTATTGACAAGAAAATTCTTTATACGTAAGTATTAACGATTTAAGTAGATAGTAAACTTAAACTTGCGCGATCCGTAGGTGACCATAGGGCTGGCTCTTCCCTCGGGCATCGTATCGGCATCGCCATACAAAGAGGAAACGCAGCTAGCCTTATGGGCACCCTGCCTAGTGACAACGTTTTTTTTAAATTAATGATTATTGTTATGGATTATAATAAATTCCTGGTGCAGAGACTGTCCATGGCTATCCAACGCGGAAATGCCGCGAGCGTCATGGGCACATTTGCACCTGGTGTGGCAAGGGGCGGTTTATTTGACTAAATTATTATTTTTATAATAATTGTGTGATTTATACCTGATGTAATTTTTATAATAAATTTGATTATGTGTAATTTACATTACTATTATAAAAAAATTGCACGTCATCATTATGAGTAACCCATAAGTATACCATGTTTTATGCAAATAAAGATTTCAGATTTCTGAACAATCTTTGCGATTTAGGTTTAGAATAAGTTAGTTCAAGTTTTTTTGTACTGTTTTCATAGGTATGCTAATGTATTTTTATGGCTTTTCAGTTAAATACATTATCTAGTAGGTAGTTGAGAAATGCGACGTGTAGAGAAGAACAGCGGGACAACCGGACTGACATACTAAAGCATTTTCGCCCGAGCTGAACCGGAGACGCTTTGCTCGCGCGTCTAGTCAACTAGACCGAAACGCGAGCTTCCCAAACTGTCTCAAAATCCGGTTCGAAATTCTCGAAACCTAATCCAAATTTCCAAAATACAAAACTCTATTAGACCAACTTCGCCGAAATTGCAAAACTCCGGACTTAATCTAGCGTTAAAAACTTACCTGGTTATACTTCAAAGGCGGTTATTAACTGTTAACTGGTTAAGACTGGATCAAACTGGCTCGGAAGTCGGCGTGCGAGTGAGACGAAGCTCCATGGTACTGCTTTTATAGCGGATATTTCAAAATGGGAAACAGGTGGGCGGAGCTTAGCAAGGTGGCGTGGAGTCGGCGTTGGGTTGAAAATTATTTAAATGAAATGGAATAAATAAATAAATAAATATCATGGGACAAATTGACACCAATTGACTTAGTCCCAAACTAGGCAAAGCCTGTACTATGGGTGCTAGACAACGGATAAACATACTTATATACATATTAAACATCCAAGACCCGAGAACAAATATTCGCATTCATCATACAAACATTTGCCCCGATTGGGATTCGAAGTATTCGAACTCGGGACCTCAAGCTTCGTAGTCAGGGTCTCTAACCACTAGGCTATCAGGTCGTCTAATATAATAATTTATTTACATAATAAAAGCAATTTACAATGACATTAAATCTAAGCTTAAACTAAATAAACTAAAATTTAAAACTTAATTAAATCTAAATAATGTGGCATGGTGCCCAAAAGGCTGGCAGCGTTGCCTCGCTGAATAGCGATGCTGATTCTTTGAGAGAGAAAACTGCCAAAATTGTTTTATTCGAAAGTTAGACTTTGAAACATACAATACAATACAAATATTCTTTATTGAAGAACAAAAAACAGTACAAGGGGATTACAACAAAACAGGTATGGTAGACATTAGGCGGTCTTATCGCTTAAAAGCGATCTCTTACAGACAGCAAAAATAAAGAAACCAAGATGAAGAGGCTAATTTAGGTGGCAGAAATTAACATAAAGGAGAAACGTAAAATACACGTTGGAATATTTATATTTTACTTGCAAATGTCATGCTGACATACCATACAACTGCCAAAGAAATCACTATGAATTTTGTTGTGAAGGTTCCTAGGAGGTACGCAATGCCATTTTCTCGAATTATCGTTATCCCGCGGGAATTTTGCAGTTTTCCGAGATAAAAATTAGCCTATATTATTCCTCGATGTTCAAGCTATCTTCTTGTCAAATTTCACCATAATCGGAAGGGCGGCTTTTGCGTGAAGAGGTAACAAACAGAGAGACAGAGTTACTTTCGCATTTATAATATTACTTAGTTAGGATTAGGGTTAGGATAAAGTAAAATCTTTATTCAATAAAAACAGCCAATCGCAATAAAAATAATGCCAAATAAACAAACTGAAGATCAGCGCTAAGCTTCGTCAATAGTATCAATGACAGAAATGAACAATAGAATGAACATAAAAAGTGGTATCCGCAACATGGTTCGTCAATAATTAATACTAACTATAAATCCCCTCCCTGTATCGTGCCCGGCTCAAAGGTCCCATTATACTTACTGGCTGCATTGCCTCGCTGGACTGCAGTGGATAAATAAGGATAGGATAAATAAGTTTATATGAAACTTATAAATATTTGTAAGGATTTCCTTTCCTTATATTTCGTGTAGTGGAACCATTTGATTCCCGAGTCCTACCCACCGTAGAACGTTCTCACATTTAAAGTTAATCTTGGTGTCATACTGATTTTCTTTGTCAGGCAATGCGATGTCATGTGATAGTACAGGCTTTGCCTAGTTTGGGACTAGGTCAATTGGTGTCAAATTGTCCCGTGATATTTATTTATTTATTTTTATTTATTTATGACATTTTCCACGAAAAGGTTCCACAGTAGGTCATGATTCATTTGGATAGATTGTACCTAATAAAAAAGTTTTAAAACAACAGCGACTCTATAGTTGTCTGTAACCGCGATTACCTCTATCGCGAGCGCATCGCGGCCCCGCGAGCCCCTTAATTACCTGTGTGTGGGCTCCTGCCCACTACCCACTGTTGGGCAGAGTGGATAAAAGATGGGCAAGAAGGTAAAGTACGTGAAATATCGAAGGTAGCGTCACGGCCTAGCTTTAGTAACTTACTATCTTAGTGTGGGCTCGTGCCCACTGCCCGCTGTTGGGCAGAGTGGATAAAAGATGGGCAAGGATGAAAAGTATGTGAAATGTTGGAGGTAGCGTCACTGCCCCTGGGACAGCTTTAGACCCTAGTGTGGGCTCGTGTCCTTAGCCCACTGTTGGGCTCAGCGGAAAAAGAGGTTGAGTGGTTGAGGCCACTGAAAGATATTAGTCCCAGGACCCAGGGTTCTTGATGCTGGAGGAGCAGCAGGGAAACACGCCCGTCCGTTACACTATTTAATCAAGAACGAAAAACTACCCTACACACAGAAAGCAAGTGCAGTCTTAAACTACCCACATATATTACACCCTCCCACTTAATTAACAGTCATATAGGTACATATTACAGTTCATAATAACCATAGTTTTTACTTAATTACTACGGTCTTATATAGATCTAAGTAAATGAATACAAATTCTTTAGTAATTTACACTTGGTTGAGAGGTTGTGGTCGCGGGTGAGCAAAGTAATTGTTTTTATGATCTCAATTGGACAATCTTTTTGTATTTTTTTGTTTTTTTTCTAATTATTTTTTATTTTGTACGGTCTTCCCGTGAGTATCAATTATATTTTTAATAAACTCACCGAAACATGAATACACAGAAAAAAAACCAGTGAGTTTATTAAAAATATAATAAATTGTTTTTAGTTCATAAATAAGGACCTCCGCAAAGTAACGCCTGATTCAATAAATTATTTGAAAACGTTTTCGGGAGAAGTGTCTACATTTGGACATGGGAGAGATCTTTTCATTATGTTAAAAATTGTAATATTTTTTTTACTTCAAGAACAAATGAAATTGTACATAAACTCTTTTTGTTTGGAAGCGTAAAAAACAGAAGAGAATAAGCAAAATTATCGTGAAGCAACAGCACCCCTGTTGCGTTTCGTTAGGTCAGTGAGAGTGCCGGAGGCCCGATCCCCCCCCCCTTTCCTATATCCCTTCCCTTTTCCTCCTTACAGGCCGGCAACGGACTAGTGAATCTCTCGGGGTTGCTGGTTCTGGGGTGGCGGTGATCGCTTACCATCAGGTGACCCTCTTGCTCGTTTGCCTCCCTCTTTCAATAAAAAAAAAAACAGATACAAAGAAAGTAATTTTCTTAGGCCCCATTTTGGGCGCCACTACAGAAATTTCGACAAAATGTTGTCGGAAGACCGCGAGTCTTGAAAGGGGCTCAGAAACGTCGGGTTTCGTAAAGGCATTAAACGGTCATATCTTAAAGCTGGTAAACCAGCTTCAAAGCTACACGTACAGTCAGCATCAAAAGTCGCTTCACTTTTGCACCTTGTCGCAATAACACACTTGTCAATCACGTATGACGCGCTGTATCAGGCGTAGAGCGAAAAGGTACAAAAGTGATGAGCGACTTTTGCACCTTGTCGCAATAACACACTTGTCAATCACGTATGACGCGCTGTATCAGGCGTAGAGCGAAAAGGTACAAAAGTGATGAGCGACTTTTGTACCTTGTCGCAATAGCACACTTGTCAATCACGTATGACGCGCTGTATCAGGCGTAGAGCGAAAAGGTACAAAAGTGATGAGCGACTTTTGTACCTTGTCGCAATAGCACACTTGTCAATCACGTATGACGCGCTGTATCAGGCGTAGAGCGAAAAGGTACAAAAGTGATGAGCGACTTTTTATGCTAACCCTACTTCCACCGTACCTGTTTTTCTGTAATCTCCTTGTACTGTTTTGTGGTTTTTAATAAAGAATTTGTATTGTATTGTATTGTACTTAAGTTTTAAAACTTAATTCATTGTAATGAAAGAATGCCTGGAAGAGATCGCTCTGTAGTTTTGTATGACTGTTTTTTTTAATCCCTGACCCAAAAAGACGGTTGTCATATGTTAGACATGTGTATCTGTGTATCTGTCTGTCGCATCATAGCTCCCAAACGGATGGATTTGATTTCGATGGGCTTTTAAAGTATAAATGACATTCACGGGAAAAAAATAAATAAAAAAAAATATATAAAAAAATACAAAGAGATACGGATCCAGTAAAGTTAAGATCACGGTTCTTAGACATGTTTCATCAAAATCGGTTGAGCGGTTTTTGAGATATTACATGATCTTTGATTTGTTGGATTTGTCTCCGCCCCGAATAGCAGAATAACTAAGGTAAATGCCCTGTGCCCGACGCTGACCCAATCCCAATAGTTGACCCCTTCAATCTTAATACGTAGCAATAAAGATGGCAAGCAGGGTGTCCATTCTTGGCATTAACGTGTCGATCATTAAGTAAGTAAGTAAACACTTTAAAAAAAAAACAGGACACAAACACAATTTCCAAAAAAAAAAAAACCAAGTACAAAGGCGGGCTTATCCCTATAAGGGATCTCTACCAGCCAACCTTAGAGACTATATCATTGGGACCTTTATCTTATTAAAAAGGTTTAAAATCCACGACCGAAAAAAGTACGATGAAAACTAGCTTATGCCCCGCGGCTTTGAAATATTTCAAAATGGGCTAGTTCCCTATCCCGTGGGAATTTCGAAATATCCCTTCTTAGTGCATCTCTAGGATACTCAAGGTGTATGTTTGCCAAATTTCATGTCTCTAGGTCCAGTGGTTTAGGCTGTGCGTTGTCTGTCAGTCTGTCACGGTACTGTTTTACAGGTATAGATTAATTTTCTCTTTAATTTTGTATGGAACACGCTTAAACTACATGATCTAATGAAACTCGTGCTAACCCTTGTATAAACTCTCTTAAACTCCTACTCGTTAACGGGTTACAGCGAAGTTTAGTTATTAAATATCGCGTTTGTCTTTACTAGACTATCCAGAGCGGCTTTGCTTGTTTTTTTTTTTTTAATGTACATTTGCTCAAAAACTGGTAATTTTTTTTGTAGCTAATACAAATCATGCGAAAAGTTGGATTTTTCGCACTAGTGGTTTTTACTTTTCCAAGGAGCCGGTGGAGGAGGACGATGGAGCTGACCCCGGCGAGAGGATAGGCAATTTGGTTTCATTGTAATTTTTTGGCAAACGTGAGTATTAAAAATAAGTCGTTAAATACACGTGCGGAAGAGTCTTTTTCACTCGTCCTCTCGACATCTCGGGACTCGTGCAAAATGACGGACTTTCCGCACTCATATCAAAAAGTACTATTTTTGAGAGGAAACTTATTTTGTCCACTTTCGAGTGATATTTTCACAGGTAACCCATGATCCATAATATCGGCAGTCTATGGACTGCTAAATAAACAAACGTTTCAAATATATACTATTATATATTATAATTAAAGATGATAGTTAATACATGGGCAGTTGGTATGTAAGACCTTGCCTGAGGCATCTTGTCAAGAAAGCTGATGAATTTGGGCATATTCTACAAACTTCTGCGGAAATGTTAACAGCGCGTAGACAAAAATCAAAATTCCAAATTATATTCAACAAATAGGCAGTTGAATGCTCTTTTACACGTAATTTTTTGAGTCTACCAGCGCTTTCGGAAAGACCATGATTGCCAAGAAGAATGCGCCGCAAGAAACTTGGCACAAAGTATTTTTTTCTAAAAACAAGTTAAGTACATTAGCTCTTACGATACGTAACCACAGGTAAATTACACAAGGGTATGTATCACAATACCGAAGTACGAAAGACCGAAATTCACAAAGCCTATGAACGGAAGGCCGAATATTAAAACGTGGAATGTTTGTATGACCGAAAGTTTAAAATCCCGAAAACACGTTTGACCGAAAACTTATAAGCCCGAAAACTACAATCCCGAAGATTGATATACCTACATCCGAAAGGCCGAAAATGATAATGCCGAAGATTCATAATAACTACAAGTAAAATAATCGACTCTAAATATATCGATACTCAAAATACCGAAAATACTATATCCCGATAGCCTGCAGCGAATATACATATACACCGAAGTTTAAAATACATATTTTCAAATGATCGAAAGTACCTACATTATTCCGATAGAACGTCGATGGGAAGGCAATCTTAAGTTTAAGATCACACCCATCTTTCTTTCAAGTTTCTAGGTCAACTGGTAGTACCCTTTAGGTTTTCAGGGAGCGGCAATTTGTATGGAAACAACCTTTTTAATGACTGTATCTTTTGATCGCGTTGACTTAGAAGTTTGATTTTTTCACGGCTTCAAGGGACTGCAAGCTTGAATATTTGATATTAATTCCAGAGAAAAAGGGTCTTGACAGACAGACAGACAGACAGACAGACGGACAACAAAGTGATCCTATAAGGGTTCCGTTTTTTCCTTTTGAGGTACGGAAACCTAAAAACTAAAAAATTATTTTAGGTTGCAACTTATTTTAGGTTTAGGTTAGGTTAGAATTGCGTCAAGGAGCGAAGCGCCACAACTACGTGGAATAGGAGCTCCGCGAAGCGGAGCTTCGTCGACTTTTTCTCGCAGCTGTTGAATTCTTATTTGACTTAATGTTGCATTATGACAAAATAATTTTGCGACTCACTACTAACTTCTAAGCGGAGCTCCTATTCTGCGTAGTTGAGGCGCTTCGCGCCTTGACGCAATACTAACCTAACCTAAACCCAAAATAAGTTGCAACCTAAAATAGGTTTTTAGGTTTTTGTTTATAGTTTTATGTAGGTAAGTAGGTTTATTTAAAATTTCAAGTCGATGCCATTAACCGTCGAAGAGTTCCCTCTTGTGGAGACGATCCTGGCCGCACCACCAGGATTTCACTACCAGACTATTGTGTTGTAGCCCGACTTGCATAAGAATGGCAAATTTCAGCTCAATCGAATACCAAGAAGTGGTCGAAAATGGGTTTGAAAATTTTGAAACGGTCAATATTTTAGGTGTAAGTGTAAGTATATTAACTTTCGGGATTTTAAACTTTTCGGTCAAATAAGCATTCGACGTTTCAATGTTCGGCTTTCCGATCAAAGGTCATAAAAATCGGTCTTTTAGAAAGAAGTGTAAAAAATAAAACGTTCATACTATGAATGTTTCATAAAAATAAAAACAAAAATAATCAATAAATCAATTATTTTCATTGTTTAAGTGTAAAAAATACTTAATAGGACAGCAAAACCAAAACACTTTACTGGCACGTTTTAATTGACCAGGAGATTGTCTCCAGGTCAAATCAAAGAATCGACACTATAATAATATTATAAAGAGGAAAGATTTCTACCTATTTTTGTATGTTTGTATGTTTGTAATGAATAGGCTCAAAAAGTACTGGGCCGATTTAAAAAATTCTTTCACCAATAGAATGCTACATTCTTCCAATTTGACATAGGCTACATTTCATTTTGAAAAAAATTAGGGATCCTTGGTAAAATTTGAACAATGTAACCGAAGGTGTAGAAAAATGAGTCTTAAAATGTCTTTCGTCGAATGCGCTGCCGAAACTATTAGCGATAGAACAAAATAATGTACAACAATATTGAAGAACATCATAATGTCTACAAAAAACTCCGCGGTAGCATATGTCCAACTATTGTAGTTATGTCACTACAACCACTTTTTTCATTTTATAATTGTCTACCCCGTGCGAAGCCGGGACGGGCTGCTAGTATATGATATACCTACTAAAGTACTAAGAAACAACACTGAAGCATGTGTGCATTAAACCACTTCGTGCTAGGTTTGACGCGAGGGGGGGCGAGCGCGCGGTGCGGTCGCCACGGTACGGCAGTGACACACCTGTGCCGTAGACAAAATGACTAAAAGCCTCAACAGTACGAAAGTTAAGCAGCCCAATGCCCGACACTCTAATGCCCAATAGTTGACACCCGTCTGTCACCTCTGTCGCTATGACATGAGGTACAGACGAACTAATCTCTTCGTAGGCGTTTTAACCTCGAACGCTATCCCCCCGGGGTTGCGAGTGTTTATGGGCAGTGGTGGTCACTTACCATCAGTGACACACTTGCTCGTTTGCCTTTGTCGTATAAGAAAAATTCAAAAAGAGAGGTGTCATAAATTTAAAGTAGTAGTAGTTTGGTAGTAGTCTAGATGCTCAGGGTTATGTTAGCATATAATTATATTCTTTGCAACAGGAGATCCACATGCTTTACCCTACGAATAATATCTATGGAAGCGTAAAAACCCAAAAAATGGCACCACGACATAGATACCGTAATAGGCGTGGAAAATTTGAAGAACCATACAATGCGTCAACTAGCCGTGACAATCGTGACGTGTGTCACGGGAGTTTCGATTGTGAATATTATTATGTTTTGCGTAATTTTGCTTAAGTAATTTATTATTTTACAAATATGCCATCGTGTGTCGTGAAGTGGTGTAGAAAACCATACGGATATGAAAAACAAAAGAATTACTTACCTTTGTTATGTAAATAAATATAAGTACCTAACCCATAAGTGACAATCACGCCGTCCTCGCTAAGCAGGATAGCTGGATGCTTCAACCGAACATTGACGAGAACGGCCGAGCGCGGCCGACGCGTGTCGCCGCCCATTGGCGAGCTGCGGTTTTCGATGTGCGAGTGTCACATGCACGTGTGTCGTAGTTGTGCGTGTTATAGTGTCATATTTTCGTGCGCCGATGTATAGGCGTTATGCTGCCATATCTTTATAGTTCTCTGGCTTTACCTTACTTGTTACAACAAAGAGGTTCCCATTATTTAGTTTACCTATAACACAAAACAAATGACACATGGAAATAGGTGAAAGAAAACACTTACTCAAGCTCTGCTGTTTCCGCGTTTGTTATGAAAATACTCACCTAATACAATAACACGACCTATTCATACAAGGGTGGCCACGAGGCTGAAATATATGAGACTGTCCTAAAGTACAATGTATGTATAAACTCAGTTTTTAGCGATCCGCACCTCAAAAGAAAAACGGAACCCTTTCACTGTCTGTCTGTCTTTCCAGACCCTTTTTCTCTGGAATTCGTGGAGGTAGCATGCTGAAATTAATATCAAATACTCAAGCCTGCAATCCCTTGAAGCTGTGAAAAAATCAAACTTCTAAGTCAACGCAATCAAAAGATACAGTCATTAAAAAGGTTGTTTCCATAAAAATTGCCGTACTGTGAAAACGTAAAGGGTACTTCCAGTTGTCGAAGTCTAACCCGCACTTGGCCGGTTTTTTTAAAAGAATATCTCTGTGTGTAAGAACGTCACGAGAAAGGATTACTTAATTGGTGTTCTCTCCCCATTTTGCCTCGCTTTTAGGCGCGCTCGCGGGCTCTGATTTGTCCTGTGTATTCTGAGTGTTTAAAGTAAGTAATATTAATCATGTATAAAAAACTGTTATCGTTAACAGTGACCACTTGTTAACAGTCAGGTGATCCCATTGTCCGTTTGTTTTACACGCTAAAAACCAGTACTGACCTTATAAACAAGTATAATTATGCTACACGTGCTGTGACATATAAAATGGCTGCTCTTATCGTGTGACTTGTAAACATCCCGCTGAATGTCACTGGAATTCAAAGTTACTAATTTTCTAGCATTTTATTTTAACCCCTAACGTAAAAATAGGGGTGTTATAAGTTTGACTGCTATGTGTGTGTGTCTACCTGTGGCATCGTAGCTTTTAAACGGGTGAACCGAGTTGGATGCGGCTTTTTTTTACCCGACTGCCGAAGGAGGGCTATGTTTTTCGAGCCTATGTGTATTTCTATGTCTAATTCTTTGTCACGCTCTACAGCCTAAACCATTTGACGGATTTCAACGTAATATGAGGTGTCATTAGATTCGTCTCAATTATGGGAGTAACAGAGGTTGTATTGTGTCCCGGAATTGCAGTCGGGTTTTCTGTTTTTAATTTTAAGTTGGTTAGGTTATTGTACTACATAAAACATTTAAGTACTTAGGTCTTAGGTAACTTACAACAACAAATAGGCATTCTATTACAGTGCACTTGTTTACAGAACTATCCCCTGTTCTCACTGACCATGGTCACCCTACAAATATGAGTTAGAAAATGGGCCATAAGTGAAGATATTTTCAAAATCGGCACATTCCTAGTTTAGTCGTGTGGCAAGACAGACACACAGATATGCTCAGGGAGTGTATTTTGTCCGTCGTTATGGTGGTTTGCGGTGCCAGCTACCACGAGCAGTATAGAGGTAAATTAATTCACCTTTTTTTTGCAAAAGCCTTTTTTACCCGACTGCTGAAGGAGGGTTATGTTTTTCGAAAGTATGTATGTATGTATGTCTAATCCTTTGGCACGCTCTACAGCCTAAACACTGGATTCGTCTCAGTTGTGGAAGTGACAAAGGTTATATTGTTTCCCAAATTGTCGGGTTTTCTATTTTTAATTTTAAGTTGATTAAGTTATTATACTATAAGGAAGGCAAACGAACAAGGGGTCACGTAATGGTAAGTGATCACCACTGCCCATAGACACCCGCAACTTCGGGGGGTTTGCAGATACGTTGTCAACCTAGAGAACTATTAAGGTGAAGCCTCTTGTGCCTGTGATTTCCCCGGCTGTCTTACTCTCCACACCGGAAAACAATGAAAGCACTGCTGCTTAGCGGCAAGATTAGCGAGCAAGATGGTGGTAGCGTATTTGACGAAGATTTTTGATTATTGTCATTTTGGGGCAGACAGTAATAATCAGGGATCAGTCAGTAGCTAAGTAACCGAAGCGCTCACAATGATCTAAGCACGGCTCTATTGTTATAGACATAAGAGCTTGCGCAGATCATTGTGACCGCTTCGGTTGCTTAGCTACTTCTGCTGCTGGCTGTACCGAGACATATTGCATTCGGTTTACTTAATTAATTAAAAATTAAAAATTTTATTCGGCAAAGGCAGTTGAATGCTCTTTTACACGTCATTTTTTTGAGCCTACTAACGCTTTCGGAAAGACCATGATTGCCAAGAAGAATGCGCCACAAGCAGTATTCTGTGCCTCAAGAAACTTGGCACAAAGTATTTTTTTCTAAAAACAAGTTACATTAGCTATTAGATTATAACTTAACCATTTCAAAGTTCAATATTTCAAATACGTGTGAACCGATTTTAATGAAACTTAGCTAAGAACCATCTCGATTAAACTAGCTTTCTATTGAAAAAACCGCATTGAAATCGGTCCACCCGTTTGGGAGCTGTGATGCCACAGACAGATGTTAGATACACAGATACACATGTCAAACTCATAACACCCCTCTTTTTCGTCGGGGGTTAAAAATAGAGAACTAACTACAGTACAGTTGAAGTGAGAAAAGCTTTCTTCATGTCAAAACGTTTATGACGTTGTCATAAGATTGATTTTTGCCTGGCCCGTGGGAAGGGTTATTCTACTATATCTATACACATACTTACTTTTTTTTCAGTGCCACTAACCTGCACGGACAAATGGGAGTCGTATGTGTTCGAAAACAAGGAGTACTTGGTACAAAACTTGGCCATAAATTGGGAGAACGCTAAAATAATGTGTCGGTAAGTTTTTTACATGAAACTACCGTGAGACTCAATCAATTTGCTGTCGGGTTTGAAACCTTGAGCCCATGGGGTCCCGGCGTTTACAAGCTTCTTTCAGAGCTGCAAAAGCGCTTGGTCGATGCAACTTGTGACCAAAGGGCTGGCAGTTTTCTCTCTCAAAGAATCAGCATCGCTATTCAGCGAGGCAACGCTGCCAGCCTTTTGGGCACCATGCCACGGGGGCCTTATTTAGATTTAACTTAGTTTTAAGTTTTAGTTTATTTAGTTTTGGCTTAGATTTAATGTCATTGTAAATTGCTTTTACTATGTAAATAAATGTATCATAATGAAATAAAAACGGATCACTCACGTATAGGTATAAGTCGAGTTTAGCTTAGTAAGAGTTAGTTTAGTTTAGGGAGACTTCCTCCTGCGCGCCGCGGCTCTGCTCGCGCGACTACTAGACGCAGCTGACAGCGGCACACAACTACCCTCGTTTTCATCGTCTTTTTAATTTTGTCAAATGCAGGTTAGCACACTACACTGATCACATCACTCTAAGGCTCGTTCACACTCACCGTTACGTTTTTATATACGTGAGTGATCCGTTTTTATTTCATTACGTCGGTAAGTTATTGTGAAATAATCTTATAGAAATGGTTTTTAGAAATGACCCCATTATATAAATATATGTTATCGTCTTTCCAGCTACGCCAAACAAATCTCTGTTACAAGAAATGTCAGGCCTTTTAGGGTGATGTCAGGATTTTTATCAGGACATTTCAGTTTTCCATAGTGCAACCCTAGGGGACACTTGACCAATCACAGCGCTCGAAATGTCCAGTTAGTAAAGCCGCGTCCGCTACACCATGTCTTCGATGTTTTTGAACATTGCAGCATGTTTTTCGAACACAATGTTTTCGAACCGTTGCGGCAAACATGTTTGAGTGTTCTAAAAACGTGTTGCAATGTTCGAAAACATCGAAAACATAGTGCAGCTAACGCGGCTTAAGCTAGTTGTTTTTTTTCAGCGGCCACCACAATGGATCGTTAGCAGTACTGGACACGAAAGAAAAAGCCGAATTCTTGGCTGAGGCTCTAGCAGAATCACAATTCGGTACGCCATTTGAAATCGTGTCTGTGCAATAGTAGTTTATGCAAATGTTACCTAAACACGAGAGTAAGCCGAGTTTTATAATAAAAATCACACGAGTGTTTTAGGGCCTATTTATGTAGAGTTGGGTACATTATTTAATCGGCACACATAGGTATTATTCACGAATTTGACTGTTTTTTTTTGTTATCATAGGTAGACAAACATAACGAGCTGAAGTTTCGTGTCGACAATTTTTTCTTGTAAAATGTGCTGGTTTTTGAAGATGTTCCAAATTTGAAACAAATGGTCATTTTGTACGGTTTCAAGCATAAGCAAGATGACTTATGATATCAGGGGAGCTAGCACGCGCGCCATTTTGTCGGTTGTCGCGCAGTGCGTCCCTTTATAGTTAGGTAAATGAACATTAACTGTATTTTATTGCATGCAGATTTTTACCTTTTTTAAATGGTATTTTCACTCTCATATGCTTAACTATTACAGTGGAAGATTTTTCCCGAATACAGAATTTCGTATTTTAGGTTAGAACTTCTATGGAAGTAGTAGATACCTAATCTTCCACTGCAGATACTATTATATATTGAACCTTATGTATCTGTCACATTACTTTTTATAACAGCCATAGACTCGGCGTGGGTGGGCGCGCGTCGCTTCGGCGCAGACGACCCCGCTGGCTACCGCTGGGGCAACTCGCTGGAGCTGAGGCGAACTGCTGCTGACGTGTTAGCCAGCGAAGCTGACGGAACCTGGCAGTACCCCGCGGTATGGTAGAAGCTGACGTTTCTGTAATTGTGTGACGCCATTTGACCCTATAGTAGACGGGCTGGCAGAGCGCTTTCACAGGTCACTTAATATAGTTAGGTGACATTATCGACAACAACTGCGCAACATTAGTATCTACTCTCGTCAGTTTGCCCGTGATCATGATGCATGTAACTGCGTCGAAATATCACGAGATCATCAAACCTTGTCCTCGTCGTATAAAAAAAAAAACAAAAACCTATGAGGCAATCGCGGTCAATATCCCGTTTTCATTATGTCTAATGCACTTAATATAGTTAGGAGCTTCGTAGTAGGTATAGCATTTTCGTTGAGGGAAGGTATTACCTACAGGCCTCTGGTCAAGGGAGGCCTCTATAAGGTGCGTCGAGGAATTTTAAAGAGACGGCTCGTGCTTGGCCCCGAGGCGCCAGAGTTTCGACCCCAAAGACCTCAATGTATTTTTTAACAAATTCTTATTTTTTCTTTGTTCTTAACTTCACTTCAAGCAGGGGTTGCGATCAATCACGCCAAGGGACCTTTCTAATAATCAGCGCTGAGCTCTCGAGCCCAGCACAAGCTGAGACGGGCACCCATTGGCAATAAAGTTTTGTTTTAAATGTGAACCTGGATTTTCTCACCAGTGGCAAAACCGCACCCATGTACCAGTGCCAGAGAGCGGCGCCGACTGCGTGGCAGTGCAAAGGGTTCACCATGACCATCCTGTGTTCCTGGACCTCCCCTGTGAGCTGATGCGCCCCTTCGTGTGTGAACGAGGTGAGAGGTGCCATAAATAAGATCTTTTGAACCATGGACCAACCACTCTCTGGACACCAAAAGGCGGAACGTTTCCGAAACCCATAATAATATGCTCATTTGCACCTATAAATCTGTCTAGCCTCGAATTGCGGCTCACTTTTGACCAGATGACAAGCGAGATGACAAGCTATAAACCAATCACGACGCATTCCCCCGGCCCGCTCACCGCGGCTTTTTTCGTAATGACTTTCCAAGTAAATTATAGAAGATGCGGTGTCCAGAGGGCGGTTGGTCCGTGCTCTGAACTGACGTTTACAACTGTATTTGATATTTTAAGGATTCAAATAACTGTGATGAGCGTATCTACCGAATATTGTGCGCCATACACTTGCTGATTGTGACGAACTTTAATATTGATGTTACCATTTATATAATCACTCACTTTCGGAGAATACATTTATTTATTGGATTTATTCCCTGGTTAAGTATTCAATCAATCAATCAATCAAACCCATTAAGACAGGTACTTTATTTTTGAATCTTGGTACATGTTTCCCATGCAGAGGAGACCGGGTATGGCAGTCTTGTCACACGGGTTGGTTGTCACAGCGGCCGCAACAGAAAGCTCAAAGAATTAGTTCGTTGAAATGACGTTGGGCTGGCCAGGTATGTCGTAGGAACGATGAATGGTGGAGCAAACGAGTCCTCGAATGGAGACCACGAACGGGGAAACGTAGTGTGGGGCGTCCTGAGGCACGATGGACGAACGACTTCAAGAGGGTTGCTGGCGGCGGATGGATGCGAGGGGCCGAAGACAGAGTGTTGTGGCGCGCCATGGAAGAGGCCTATGTCCAGCAGTGGACTGCTGTGGGCTGATGATGAACTTAACTAATGTGTTATCCTAATAATAGCGCTCGCGGTCTTTCGATACCGTTCGGTGAACACATTCGTTAGTTCAGTTTCCTGCTATGGCCGCTGTGACAACCAACCCATGTGACAACCATACCATAGTCTCCCCTACCCTTGTTTCTGCGGACTGACGCTCTTATTGTTTCTGGCAGACGCGCAAGTCCCTAACATGATAAAGGAGCTAAAGACAGTCCGGTGCCGCACGGGCCTCTACCGGATGTACGATGGCCTGCTGACCTGGCATCAGGCCGCGGCGTACTGCGTGCTCAGGAAGATGAGGTATGAAAAGAACAACAAAAACATTATTTAAAAACAAAAATCCCGACTGCAAAAACAATTAACTAAAAACAATTTTGTTTTATTTAAAGCTTTTTAGTCATATATAATCGTCCCACGATAACTCTGCATAAGATATTAATTGGCAACCCAGAAAAATCACGCTGTGGTAATACTTTTTTCATGTCACTCGGACATTTCTTTAATTAAAAATAATAATGATAGTAGCAATCCAAACTTGCTGTTTTTTTTTTAAATATGGCTCTGTCCATTGGATGCTGACACTCCTTAACGGTTAGGAGTTGGAGGATAATTCTTTAAATAATAAAAGAAGCTTAAAATTGCGAAAAAAAAAAACTTTTAACGAAAAAGTAAAACCGCGATAATCCTCAAAAGCCATAAGTTTTACTATCGACGCATCGTAGCGACTTCATATTTGTACAAGACCATAAAACTAATAGCTTTAGAAATGGAATAAAATGAAATAATAAATAAGTTTCCTGGGATGACTTGGTATTTGGCGGCGATAGTTTTTGTCTGAGCTTGGATACAAAGGAAGGCTGTTCTGTTTTACAGTAGACCCAGGCCTTAATTAGCAATGCACCAAGGATAAGTTTCCGAAGTTGGGAAATTTTCTGTAAAAAAGTTGAGAGAACTTTAACTTATCAAAATACTTCATGGAAGCATGTTAACAGTTCACGGACTTAGGCGTTATGGGTTGTTCCAACTGTCTGCCTAGTTAAAAAGTTAGGTTTATCTACTTAATTATGTTAAACAATGTGAAAACTTAACTTTCTCAATCGAAACTTTAAAAAAATATAGTGCCAAATTAAAGGCTATCTTTTTCAAATTTTTTTTGCAATCTCAAAAATTTGTACAGTCGAGTTCTCCAATATCTATACAGCCAACAGTTCATAAATATCTATACACAATACCTTATTGCCAGTTACATAAGGTCCGTGTTTAGATATTTATGAACCATTGTCTGCACAGATATTGGAGAACACGACTGTACTTAGGTATTAAAATAAAAAAAACTTAGATAGATAGATAGACACAAACTTTATTCTTCAGAACAATACATGACTTTATGACAAAAGACAAATAAAAACGAAAATACAACACTAAAAATAAAATAACAATGCTTAAACGCAGGTTTTTTTACTACCCGCTTACGATGGGTTAATTCTCATGAAAGTTTTCGGAAATTTCACTCAAGGTTCTGCTACTTCCACTTCCGAATTGTATATACCTAAGTACAATGATATTACATGTAGAAAGAGGTAAATATGCCATCAGCACGCCGAAATTACAAATTGTAGCATCATTAGCCACAATGTCTCTCAAATAAGGTTCAAACTTGCGCGCAAATGTCAAAATGTTCGGAACATGTTTTTCGATTGTCTTGTGAGCATATGACGTATCTTTACTTATAAAATCATTGCAAGTACCAATGATTAACAAATAATCGAACAGAAAATTGAGTTTTGAAACCTAAAAGCCGTGGCCACTGCACCATGTTTTCGATATTTTGAACATTGCAACATGTTCTTCGAACACTCAAACATGTTTTCCGCGACGGTTGGAAAACATTGAGACTCATTTGAGTGTTCGAAAACATGTTGCAATGTTCAAAAACATCGTAAACTTGGTGCAGCGGACGCGGCTTTACATTACATTTGCATTACAATGAGACCAAGTTTAGTCTGAAAGTCTTGTTTTTCCTGTTTTGACAGTTTAGCCAACATTGCCACGATGCGGTGCCTCAAGAAACTCGGGATGACAATGCTCAAAACCAGGCCAAGTGAGTTGTAATGTATATCGTTGTAGCAGTCGGAGATCTAAAGAAAGCCCCCTTCGAAGTCCCTCCGGACCATCTCACCACAAAAACGGTGGCATTTCTTCCCGCTCTCTATTTACATAAGGGAAATGGCCTTTTGCTCGACATTAATCTAATAGTTGACACCTTCAACCCTTATGTCATAAATAGGTGACAGATGGGTGTCAACTATTGGGCATTAGGGTGTCGGGCATTGGGACGTCTAGCTTACTAGTGGTCGACATTCGAGCGAAATTCATGGTAGTTATTAAGTGTCTTTTTAAAAACAAACGGTTAGCTTCTTTTTTTGGGTCAAATCTCGTAAGTTAAATTTGACCCAATTCCAGCGGTCGAATGAGGGCTGCTCGTGAGTCAAAAATCCGCCAGGATCTCTAGTGTCTACTGTCGAGTGAGGTCCATCTGTCATTCTCCACCAATGAGAGATAAGCTGGCATGATCGGTGGAAATTGACAGTAATAGACCTCACTCCAACACTAGTTACCCCAGCGGTTTGTTGACTGGAAATTTGGTAAGTTGGATGACAATACTTAGTACAGTCAACAACAGTACACTCTGTTTCTTTGGGCAGTCGTGTAAAAAGTACAGTCGGCAAACAAGGTTTTTAGGTATCAAAAAAACATTTTTAACTGTTCATGATCTCAATTGGAAAATCTTTTTGTATTTTTTATTATTTTTCCAATTATTTTTTTTATTTTTACGGTCTTCCCGTGAGTATCAATTATATTTTTTTTTAATAAACTCACCGAAACATGAATACACAGAAAAACCAGAAAAATACCAACCCCGGGAATCGAACCCGGAACCTCGACACTCCGGGTCGCGTGCCCACCCTTACACCAGAATTGGTATTTAGGTAAGGCTCGAATTTTTCCTATGTATTCAAATCTCAGCTCGATTTTATCACTTTTTGCAGTGACCCGGAGTGTCGAGGTTCCGGGTTCGATTCCCGGGGTTGGTATTTTTCTGGTTTTTCTGTGTATTCATGTTTCGGTGAGTTTATTAAAAAATATATAATTGATACTCACGGGAAGACCGTAAAAATAAAAAATAATTGGAAAAATAATAAAAAATACAAAAAGATTTTCCAATTGAGATCATGAATTGATTGCTTTAGTGCGCCATCTCGTTGAGCCTGGGTAAACTGATTAGTTTCGAAGGGGTGCGTTGTGTTCGGTTTACGAAGCAATCGCATAGGTGGCGCTAGTCACTGCAAAAAGTGATAAAAACGAGCTGAGATTTGAATACATAGGAAAAATTCGAGCCTTACCTAAATACCAATTCTGGTGTAAGGGTGGGCACGCGACCCGGAGTGTCGAGGTTCCGGGTTCGATTCCCGGGGTTGGTATTTTTCTGGTTTTTCTGTGTATTCATGTTTCGGTGAGTTTATTAAAAAAATATATAATTGATACTCACGGGAAGACCGTAAAAATAAAAAAAAAAATTGGAAAAATAATAAAAAATACAAAAAGATTTTCCAATTGAGATCATGAATTGATTGCTTTAGTGCGCCATCTCGTTGAGCCTGGGTAAACTGATTAGTTTCGAAGGGGTGCGTTGTGTTCGGTTTACGAAGCAATCGCATAGGTGGCGCTAGTCACTGCAAAAAGTGATAAAAACGAGCTGAGATTTGAATACATAGGAAAAATTCGAGCCTTACCTAAATACCAATTCTGGTGTAAGGGTGGGCACGCGACCCGGAGTGTCGAGGTTCCGGGTTCGATTCCCGGGGTTGGTATTTTTCTGGTTTTTCTGTGTATTCATGTTTCGGTGAGTTTATTAAAAAATATATAATTTTTAACTGTTCTATTTTTCATGGTGTCCAGGCATCGAAAACGCGTGGGTAGGTGCTAAAGGCGAACTCGGCAAGTGGCAGTGGCTGGACACGGGAGCCAGCATCTTCGAGACCAGCTCCTACAGCGATCTGATGGATAAGGCCCTGTGGCCGCCCATGAGGTGGGTAGAGTACTGCCGAAGTAGCAACCATATTTATAGGGTTGCCTTAAGTGTGTAATGGGGACGCCAGGACAATTGACACATTATATTCTCCATTTTTTAGGGTTCCGCACCTCAAAAGGAAAAACGGAACCCTTGTAGGATCACTTTGTTGTCCGCCTGTCTGTCTGTCAAGACCCTTTTTCTCTGGAGCTCGCGTGGAGGGTAGCAGGCTGAAATTAATATCGAATATTCAAACCTGCAGTCCCTTGAAGCTGTGAAAAAATCAAACTTCTAAATCAACGCAAAAAAAAGATACAGTCATTAAAAAGGTTGTTTCCATACAAATTGCCGCTCCCTGAAAACCTAAAGGGTACTTCCAGTTGTCCTAGAAACTTGAAATTTGGTATGAAGATAGCTCTTATAGCACATCCACTCAGAAAATTCTCAAAATCTTAAATTTTTATGTCTGTCTGTAGATTTCTCAGACCATTATAAGATGACCCCACTCTGCGTACATTTTGCTTAGGAGCAGGACTCTGCTAACACTGGACAACTTAAAACACTGGGGAAAAGCGTTACAATCTTTGTACGGAACCCTTGTGCGCGAGTCCGACTCGCACTTGTCCGGTTTTTTTTTTAACCGTGCTGCATTTGGGTCTGTGTGGCATGTGTTGACTCGTGTAGCACTGGAGGCGGTGTTGCATGGAAACATACATTTGCCGCACAGATATAACTATTTTGTCACTTGTGGTCGCGGGTGAGCAAAGTACCTAGCTAATTGTTTTTAACAGTTTTAAATGATTCGCGGTTAATTGCATTAGACATAATGAAAACGGGATATTATAATTATGTATACATATTATAATGAATATCGGGAGCTCATCAAACCTATAAGGTAATCGCGGTCAATGTCCCGTTTTCATTATGTCTAATTGATTTTAGTTCATAAATATGGACCTCCGCAAAGTAACGCCTGGGGGGGGGAGGGGGGGCTAGCACGCGCGCCATTTTGTCGCTTTTCGCTCAGTGCGTCCTTCACTGATTCCGTCACTATGAAAGGGACGCACTGCGCGACAAGCGACAAAATGGCGCGCGTGCTGATGTGCTGATTCAATATTATCTAACTTGTTGCAGGGACAGGAGCTCTGTGAAGCAGAACGGCTGTCTGCAGCTGGATCGGCACGCGACGCACGCGCCGGTGTTCCTCGAGGCTCGCTGCGAGAGGAAGATGCAGTTCATCTGCTACCAAGGTAATTTCTTCTTCGACCCTTAATTTGGCAGTGCACGCATGATGGATATAGACAGTACATAGCACAAACGTCATAATAGTAGTTTATGCAACTGCTACATAATGAGGGTCCTTAAAACACGAGTGTGTTTTTATGAAACGAGGCGAAGCTGAGTTTCATAATAGGATCACACGAGTGTTTTAAGGCCTAATTGCATACATTACTTTATCTACACACATATTATGTACTCTAAGATGGGTTCAGAAGCCGAAGACATATATCATACCCATATCTGTCACGAATTTGACTGTTTTTTTTAAATCATAGACAAACATACCGAGCTGACGTTTCGTAAACAGTTTTTTTTTATTGTAATTTTTAAATTAAATTTTGTGAAAATAAAAATAAAATATATCACATTATTAATTATACATGTCGGACTGAACTCGACTTATATACGTGAGTGATCCGTTTTATTTCACTATGATTGTAAATTACGTTGGTTGTCAAATTCGGTACATCGAATTCGATATCGAAAAGTCATTTTACTGCTGTGGTGGTGGTGGTGCTGGCGCTGGCGGCGAAGGCGTCGTCGTACTGCAATGCTGGTCATTTTCTACGGTTTCTGAACGCACTATAGAGGACGTATGATATGTGTGTAGATAAATTATTTTTTCTGCTGTTCAAAATTATGTCATAATCCAAATAACATTAGGTAGCACCAGAAGTTTACTTAATACATTTTTCTTTTGAACCATCATCAGTATCTATAGCAGTCTCTTTGTGTTTTTATTCTATTACGCATTTTTAGTGGGTATGAAATCAGGAGAGACTAGAATTCAGGTTTCCACTTTTCAGTTCTGCCAAATTAAGGGTAAGTGCCTCTCCAATTTTTTTTTTCAAATTCAAAATTCAAAATTTTATTCAGCAAATAGGCAGTTGAATGCTCTTTTACGCGTATTTTTTTTTATCTACCAGCGCTTTCGGAAAGACCATGATTGCCAAGAAGAATGCGCCGCAAGAAACTTGGCACAAAGCTGTTTTTTCTAAAATCATTTGTGCGAGGTCCGTCCGGATCGTTACCACCATCTTACTCGCTAATAATGCCGCTAAGCAGCAGTGCTTGCGCTGTTGCGTTCCGGTGTGGAGAGTAAGGCAGCCGTTGTAATTACGGGCACATCTTAGCTGTCTAGGTTGGCAACGCATCTGCGAACCCCCGGGGTTGCGGGTGTCTATGGGCAGTGGTGATCTCCTATCACCACGTGACCCACTTGCTCGTTTGCCTTCCTTGTCGTAGAAAAAAAATAGCACAGTTTAAAAAAACTTGGGTTTTTTCCTATTTTTTCAGAAACGACCACCTTGCGGACTGCGACACTGCCACCTAGCGACGAGAATTATTACTACGTGCTTGTCAAACAACTTCTGTACTGGCAGCATGCGTACGATAACTGCGGCAAGTTGAACGGAACCCTGGCTACTCTGGACAATTCCGATATAATGACCCAGTTGTTGTTACTTATGGGAGAAAATAAGGAAGAGCGTAAGTTTAGTTGCAGCGCCATCTAGTGTCGAGTAGAAATGCTTTAGTCTTACAAAAACCACTGCGCGCCAAAGACGATTTAATTAAGAAGACTGCCTTGTATCTGCCCAAAAACTTGACGTGAGTCTGTGCAAAATACCGCGCGCCTATTCTTAATTTTATTCTATGAATGTCAATATCTGTGAACTTTTCGGAGGGGGGGGGGGGGTGTGATCCCCAAAACCCCCCCCTGACTACGCAGGTGTAAACCAAAATAACTGAATGTCAAATATCATTAGCATCAGAAGTTTAGCAGTATTTTTGTATTTTTAAGTCCGAATAGCCTAGTGGTTAGAGACCCTGACTATGAAGGTTGAGGTCCCGGGTTCGAATCCCGGTTGGGGCAGATGTTTGTATGATGAATACGAATGTTTGTTCTCGGGTCTTGGATGTTTAATATGTATTTATCTATATACGTATGTTTATCCGTTGTCTAGTACCCATGGTACAGGCTTTGCCCAGTTTGAGACTAGGTCAATTGGTGTCAAATTGTCCCATGATATTTATTTTATTGTATTACACATTTATAGTACATATAAAATCAGGTGAGACTAGAATTCAGGGTTTCTTTTTTCAGTTCTGCGAAATAAAGGGCTAAAAGAACGTGATATTGCTTAAACATTGGCAGTCCTCTTAATTTTACCGTCTTTGGTGCCACTTAAAAATAATAAGACCGTAAAAAATATTATTACATGACAATTATGTGATATCGTTTTAGCGGTACGACACGTTTGGATATCTGGACGCCTGAATATGACGAAGGATATATCTACTGATGCCGTGACATACCTTTGGTACAATCCGGTGAATAAAAAAAGGATTCCGGACCCGAAAAACTTTGGACAGCAACCCTTTGGGGTCTACGTAAGTAATAAATAACTTAATTAACAAGAAACTCCATCTTTTTTAAATCAATTCAAAATAGTACCCAATTTTCCCAACTGCAATTTCTACGACGGCGCCATCTCTTGGCAACATTTGTAACTAGTTAGCCATATACCGCGCTTGTGTAACATATTTAGTTCTGCTGTTCCCCGATAGATGCCGCCTTGGTTGGATGACGATTTCACCACCGACAACTCGTGCTTGAACTTGGACAGACAGAATCATTTGAATGGACTAGTGTATGGACTCCCATGTGACATGCCACAGTACTCCATTTGTATGATAGGTAAGTACGATTATCAGTATGTGTTGTATACTGCACCTGTTGTTTGCGGTATCGTTCCTTAGTTCTAAAATTGTTTCGTAGATGGCGTTGTAAACAACAAATTTGAAGTAGATAAGCGGAGAGTTACAGTCAGATAATTAAAAACAAATTTGCTTAATTCTGATTTCAAGAAAATAATCAACAACGGTAATGCGTGAATATTAATGAACTTAGGTACGCGATTATCTTAAAGCAACCTTAAAATGCCTGTGTCGCCATCTAGTTCAAAATAAGATAACTAAATAGCCAATACAACAGACCATTTTGTTTCGTGTGTATTTTTGTATTATCTTTGTACATTAGGCCGGAGGATACGAGTTAAACAAAAGACAGCGGCGTCTCCGTCTCAAAACAAAGGCACGCGCGTATGTGCACGTATGCAGCATTAAATGCACGTTAGGATTTAAAATCATGCACAAAATAGTAGTTGTGTGTAGCGATCTTACTGCCATCTAGTCATCCAGTATGTAACTCCTAAGGAGGGTTGACACCAAACACGAAGTTTCTAAAATTAGATGCCTTTTCAACACCAGTTTAATAACTTCATTTTTTTAAATACCATAGTTTGTGTTTAATAACCTTTTCTTATTAAAAACTTCACTGATATTTTATGTTTCGGCCAATAGCTACTATAAATCTTAATAGAAATACATAAGTACCTACCTACTTAAATACAACAAGTATACAAACAAATTGCGAACCTCAAAAAAGCTTTGAAAAAACAACGCTGTTATTTTCTCAACAGATTCAGTATGCTATGTATGTACAAACCCGGTAACAATGCAATAAAAGTACAGCCTGCAAAATAGAACAAGTTATCATGTCACACCTTTTTTTATCTTGCATAATAAACATTTTCTTTTCCAGAGAAAGTTCCTAGAGCAGAGCCTGTTACGGAAGGTATTACATCTCCTGCATCGATTGGATTTGAAAATGCAGACATACCTTTAGTTACTGGCAAATAATAATTATAAATGATAAATAAAGCATAAATATTCTAAGCTAGATAGTAATTATTATCTTTGGCCAGGGATGGTGGACCAATGGCACGCCAATTTTATTTTTAATGTTTCATTTAATGACAATTATTATAAAAATTATAGTTTAGTCAAATACAGCCAAAAACTGCCCCTTGCCATACCAAGTTTTAAAATCTTTTATTGAACTTCATCAGTATACTTTTCCTTGTGTATTTGTGGCTGTGCTTCAAATACCTAATTGCAAGCAAATATTGACCTTCCAGTGATTCAGTGGTCGAGTTTCCTTTGATGCTGAATGTACCACTAATTGTGTAAACTGCCCTATGTACTTACCTGTAAGGTAGATTTAGAAATATAATTAATATACATAGCATTTTATTTATAAACATTTTAACTGCTGGGTTGTTTCCTTTAACTTTCAAGACTATAACAATAAAAAAGTTCCCTTTTATTTTTTTTTATGAGAAAAGGCTTTAGTATGCTCAATTAAAGTCCAAATTAAAGTAATAGAGCTCAGGGTCAAATCCATTAATTATTCTCCTACCTAGAGCTAATCACGAACAGAATCTGACTGTTTTGGTGTGCAAGTACTTTGTTGACAAATTTATGTAAGTATAATGCCTTTAAATCTTGTTTTGGGATCAAGTTTAAGACGGCTTTTTGGGTTTTAAACCTTCACTTTTTGTCTTTACTTTTAAAATAATAAAAAAAAAACAACCTGACATACATAAGGTACTTATATCTGTAGTATCTACAAGCTCACATCTTAACCCTTAATTTTTAGACAAAAAAAATTAAAACAACCTTAAGTAGGTACTTCATTAATTTATAATTACTACGATTAGCTAATTTTCATTTTCTTCCAATAACATCAACCCATTGAGAGTTTACTTTCGAAAGTTGTTTGCAATTTTCGTTCATAGTTTTTAAATTGTCTTTGAACATTTGTAAATGCGTTAAATATGCTCGCAGGGTGCCGTTTAGTGTTCGCAGGGACTCCAATTCTTGAGGCATGTCCGTAAAGGCTTGCTAAAATACACAGAAATTAAAAAAAAAATTACAATCATCCAAAAATTTACTCTGTATCGTTAACGTAATAATTGTAGTAATTATTACTATAATTACCTCATATCTAGAAGACGTCACTGATGTAGTCGACATATTAGTTATAGTAGAACGTTAATTTCCCAATTAAATTAAAACAAACGAAGAACTAAAATGTGTTTCCTCGTTTTTGTTGAAATTGAAACCAGACGATCGGTTTTATTTTGAATAATTGACATTGACATTGACAATGACAGGACGGATGACATTGAGATATTATCGCAATCGCATTTAAAGTGAGTGAAAATACAGTTTCACCAACATAAAAAGTACAATTGTATATTAGGATTAGAAATGAAAATGTGCAAAATAATAACGGATGCTAGTGTTAAATAAATAAGTAATGTTTATCAAAGACATGGAGCATGCATTTCGCAGAAGTGCTTGGTCCAAAGTTATCTTTAACACATGAATAATCAAATTTGAAACTAATTTTGTTGCTTTGCTTTGGATATTTCCGCTTGTCCATTAGTAATTTTAATCACGGTACTGAATGAAGGACGACTAACGTTTCTAGTAGACTCCAAAAAATAAGACTAGTAGTAAGATGTCACTAACTAAGTACCCCAGATTCAGGTTTAATTGACTTTAACTAATTAATTATGGGCTAGGCTAGTGATATTTTGGTATGAAACATTTTAATCTCATGAATGAACTACTATGGTTTATAAATAAGTGTGTTATGGTAACAGCCAATTGAAATAACTGTCTTATGTAATTCTGCAATATAAAGTCGAGACTACTAACGGAAGTGCACCGAAATTAAAATTCCATTTCCTAGTTATCGATCACGAAAGCAGTTACAAAACGCATGCGCGATTGTACAAAGCGAAAGCGCCCTCTGCAGAAAAATCAGGGGAAATAAAAAAAGAAACGCCGCCATTTTGACATTTGTTTGGCTTTTGTTCTTAATAAATATAGATTATCATGTAATTACGCGTGTAACAGCGATTATGTTCACATTTTCGCTTTAGTACAGTTTCGCTTATTAGCCGATTGTTGAAATATAACACATCAGTGATGTTAGTTTCGGCTCGACAGCGCATAAATCGATAAATTTCACCGTGCCGCTTTTTTATTTCCTCAATGCTTATTTCGTGTAAATTTAGACATTATTAGTTATTTTAGGGATTAGTTAAGCTAAATTATGAACTAAGGTGTGTTTATGAGTAACTATAATTAAGAATAACCATGAATTGTGGATAAATGTGTGTTGTGAAAAAGGCGCGAATAGTTTTTACCGCTGTAAATTTTTGAGACAAAAATAAAACAGTGTGTTTGTGTGAAACAAAGAGATTCGGCTTTGCAGTATGTTTATTGAACTCTGTTTGTGTTATTCATGAACATAATACAGCTTTTATAGTGGTATATGGCGAGAGAACAGTGTTCTTTCTGCACATTAGGTTCATGTAAGTAACATACATTTTTAATATGAATTTCTTATTTTTATTTGTTTTGAATGTCTCTTGGATGCTTAAAAAACATGAAAAAAACTTTTTTCTGTCGAAATGGCTCTTATTATGTTTTTAGTAAGGCCCTTTATTATCATTTTCTGAGGTAAAACTCACTGCAATATTAAGCTACAAATTGAGAAACATGTTGTATGTAATTGTTGTTTGTATAATTTTTAAATAATAATATTATTTACTTATTGTGTCAGTTTGTTTTACATGCCTAAATAACAAGTTGTATTATGTGTTAAACTCATAAAACTCTTATACAGGCTATAAATTACATATTTCAGTGTCTTTTGCATGTATTTTTAATCAGCAGAAGTCCCCAAGTGATTGGATCCTGTTTTGACTTTACCCCACTTTTTCCAGGTTAAGATACCCCTGAACTTGCAATGCGGTTAAGAAGCAGAAAGAGGGAGCCCCTCTCGGTAAAGAGGAACTCGTCTAAAGTAACAAAGCTCAAGCCGAAACCGTTGACTTCCCGTATCACACCCTCCAATACCGCTTGGAAGAAGGTACTTAAGAGAGACACCGGCAAAAATGGTTTACAGCCTGACACTGCTCGGATTTGCATCACTCGGTCTCAGAATCTAAAAACCAGACCTGTCAGAACCTTAGTCAAGAGCATGGAGAAGGCAGAGAACAAAATGGAGAAGCTCAAAGAACGCACAAAGAAACCCATCTTCCAGACCGTAGTTCGGTCAAGCAATAAGGACATAGTGACTTCCACTACTAAGCTAAGAAGCGACAAAACCCAGAATGACAAAGTTACAACCACTTCCAAACCTAAAGTAAAAGAAGTTCGCACCACTAAAAGTGTGCAACTCCGTCACAGCTCGCTGAACCGCGAGAAGAAACCAGAAGCAGTTGAGATAAGCTCCCCACGCAAAACAAGACGTATGGACAAAAATGAAAAATCGGCCTCACTGAACAGTTCTCCGATACGCAAAGTCCGGCAGCTCGGCATACCCTCATCCAAAAGCAAAATTGCTGTAAGCTCCACTAACGAAAGCCCTAAAAAGAAGACCAGAACCAAAGCTGCTACCGTACTAGAACAAAACAACTGGAGTACTGATGACAACGATGTAACAATGTATGAGCCTCATACAACTACATTTGTGGATTTTCCTACTCCGAAAAGCGAGGAGTCTGACTCTGAGACTCAAGTGGAGTCATCATTATGTCTTCCGAATGACTGTCTGAACGATTTTATAGCTATAGCAGAGTGTGCAAGGCTTATTACAGAAGAATTGCCTGCAGATGATGAAGATATTAACTATTTGGCGGATAGGGCTGCTAAGGTAAGCACTCACAAACAATCTCTCCCTATAAAACAAAGCTAATGCAAAATAATGAACAACCCTTATGAAAGGGTCAAAATTTGATCGTATTACAGTAAATTATTTTGTTTTTTAATAAATATGAATGTAAGTTTTCTGCACTCTTCCATATAAACATTAATTAACTAACCTAAATCTCACACTTTGTGTTGCTACAATTTTATATTACGACAATGTATAAATTTAATAACTTTCACCTATTTTTCTGAAGGTAATGACCACAGACAAGGAGGAATCACGAAAGAATTCCATAGAGAAGAGACTTGTCAAACGAAGGAAGTCAAGCAATGACTTGGAGATGTATCAGCCAACATCCACTACGGATGACATAGACAACTGTGCAGATTTCCTGGCTAGCGAGGAGAAATATGTGCAGGTAAGGGCTAGTTTTACCCCCTCTCTTGATGGCCATCCGTACTGTAAAGAGACCCCTCCTCCCCCCTTAATGGGCCACATAGTATGGGTACATTCCCTTACTTTCGTCTGTGAACTAAAAACAATGCCACACAAATCAACACAGTGATGTTACACAGATCCAACTGTCCCTACTACCATACTACTGGGTGCGTGTTAAGTCTTACCCTGTTATTCATAAACCTATTTTAACTAAAATTCCGTTAAAGTTCGTTTGTCCTTTTTTGTCACATTGACATTTTCGTTAGTAAGAAGAAGACAAAACCTATATTAGCTAATGGAGCCTTGGTGACGTTTATGAATAAGGCCATTAGTCTTCTGTGAAGTTTTTTTTTTTAATTTTTCTCCCATACATATGTATGTATACCGAAACTATTGGACATCCGAAATAATAATCTATCCGCAACTATAACCAACTATAATCCAATAATAATATAAGAAGTTTCAAATAATGCCGTATCAGGGGCAGAGTCTGACGTCTGATACATTATGACAGGTTTTTGTTTGTAATAAAATAATACCTATCCAATTATTTACCTAAGTATTTCTATTTTGCTACATTAATTCTACAAATCTTACATTATTAATCGAAAGTAACTGATAATTAAATGATAATCCGAAATAAATCCTCTTTCAATAAAATATAAAATATAAATTGTGCCTGCCTTAATTCAAGTTTCGCGGCCGCGGTTCGTGTGAGCCCCCGCTATGGACGGCGTGATACCACATGACACTGCATACTGCCTGTCTAATCTCTATCTCCCTCCCTCAGCCGGACTTCGTAACCATGCTGGAGCAGGATGGCTATGTACGGGACAGCGAGTGCGAAATCTCGTCGACCTGCGACACCGGAGGCGCCATATCCAGTCTGGAGGCGCTTTCGGCGCGGAGCCCGAGCGAGGGCTTCCTCCATGAGATCACTAGGAGTCTAGTCGCAGAGGCTGGAGGATGGGTGAGTTACAGAAGTGAACGGAGTGTTTTTTTAAATCTTGTATTTGTTGAATCCAGTGCCGTGTTTTATAAAGCTACAAGTTATAATTTACAAGCGGAAGTCTCATTCTATCACCTTTTGTTAACTGACTTCAAAAAAAGGAGGAGGTTCTACGTTCCACTGTTTTTTTTTTTAATGTATGTACATTGATTACTCCGCCAATTGTAGACCGATTTTCAAAATTCTTTTTTTATTCGAAAGGATATACTCCTGAGGTGGTCCCATTGTCACCAAATCATGATCTGATGATGGGATCCTAATGAAATCGAGGGCAATCCTCAAATTTTATAGGCACATATTATGTGTTTCATATATTTTCTAAGGCTATTCAAGTATTTAGTCCGGTAGTCATCATCTCATGTTGATGAGCTGATGATGGAAGGTACAACTCCTTAACGGTTAGGAATTGGAGGATAATTCTGAAAATGTTAAATCAACGTAAAATTGTGAAACAAAAATCTTTTAACAAAAAAGTAAAACCGCCTTCAAAAAAGAACCTTTGAAAAAAAACGTAAAATAAAATGCGTTTATTTCGGACAACAGAAACTAAAGCCTAAAGTTTTATGGCCTAGCACTAAGTAGCAGTAATATGAAGTTGGTGCTTCGTTCAAAGAATATTCCGCTCGCACCGCACCGACTTCATATTTCTGCTAGTTAGTGCTAGGCCATAAAACTTTAGGCTTTAGTTTCTGTTATCCGAAATAAATGCATTTTATTTTAAGTTTTTTTTCAAAGGTTTTTTTTTGAAGGCGGTTTTACTTTTTTGTTATTAGAAAAATACTTCTGCTTGTAAATTGTAACTTGTAGCTTTATAAAACACGACCCAGGTTGTTGATTTTGATTTTTTTGTTTGAATGAGTAGGTACCTGTACTTCAGAGGTGGTCCCATATAAATTGTGTCAAAATCGGTTTAGTCTTTTTATTTATAAATTTTTGAAATAGAAAGTCTTTTAGAAAAAAAAATAAAACCACATAAAGTAATCCTCTAAAACCATCAGTTTTATGGCTTAGCACAGCCACAGGTGATGTTAGAAGGTAGAGGGTAGTAGGCTTGAGTCGGTCAGGAACTAAGAACTGTTAGGAATGAATTCCCGTCGCGGACCGAAAGGAACTAAATCCTTTCGCACTATTTGAATCGGTCTTCGCTCCTTTAGTTCAGTAGGTAGAGGAGTGGAGTGGATGAATCGCTTGAGCGGAACGGAGCGAGTGAGAGTGATAGAAACCGAAGAGCGAGATAAATAGCGCTCTTTCAAAGTGTCTCTAGAGCAAGTGGGAGCGAGATGAACAACTATCATTCCGTTCCGTGTCCTTCACAGATCAAAACAGTTCCAACGCGTTCACTGAACTACTGAACTAAAAGAACTAAAAGTCCGAACTAGTTCCTTTCACCGATTGAACGAGATCGGAGCGCTCCCTTTAAAGACCGAGTAGGCACAACTCTACAGTACAGTCAAGGTCAAAGACATGGATTCGTGCAAAGTTGCAAAAATATGTATACATCAACCTTACCGTCGCAGTAAATAATAATAATAAATAATAATAAATATCACGGGACAATTTGACACCAATTGACCTAGGCCCAAACTAGGCAAAGCCTGTACTATGGGTACTAGACAACGGATAAACATACTTATATAGATAAATACATACTTATATACATATTAAACATCCAAGACCCAAGAACAAACATTCATATTCATCATACAAACATCTGCCCCAACCGGGATTTGAACCCGGGACCTCAAGCTTCATAGTCAGGGTCTCTAACCACTAGGCTATCCGGTCGTCATAACGTCTGTATACATATTTTTGGGACTCTGTGGTGTATACATATTGGTGACCTTGACTGTACAGTAAAATTAAATAAAGAAACTCAAATATGAAATGACACAAATTGGGTTTTTCTTCACGTATCATTATCGATACAGAAAACTATGCTATCCTTATCGAAATGACCTTTTCCGTTAGCAGAGCTCCACGGACATTACGGCTGATGAATCTTCGCTGGCGTGTCACGACGAGCAACCGCCGTCGGATTTAGAGGTATGACACTATTAGGGTTCCGTATATATTGATCTAAACTTTTTTAACTTTTTAATCTTCATGAAATCCGGTAATCAGTATGTGTATAAGCGTCATCAAATATCGTCTCATAAATCGTCGGATGTTGTGGGTTTTTGTGTCGGACTAGTGGCAACCCTAGTGAAAAAACTAATTGATAAAGACCAAGTGCGTGTAGTTCGAGGAACCCGTGCAGCTAGATGTTGATACCCGCCTCTTCAGTCCCTTCGAGACCATGGACGCAACGTCGTGTCCGAAACGTCGAGGCATTTAAATTCAAATTTAAATATATGTTTTTTACGCGATTAAGTCCCGAGTATCATAATAATATAGGGTTCCGTAGCCAAAACGGCATTTCGTCTTAGCTCTCTAGGTTGGCAGCGCATCTGCAAACTCCCCGCGGTTGCGGGTGTCTATGGGCAGTGGTGATCACTTACCGTCATGTGATCCATTGGCTCGTTTACCTTCCTTGTCGTATAAAAATAAAAAAACCGGCCAAGTGCGAGTCGGACTCGCGCACGAAGAGTTCCGTGGCATTATCTATAAAACGGCAATAAAATCATATCTGTTGTATGGGAGCCCCACTTAAATATTTATTTTATACTGTTTTTAGTATTTGTTGTTATAGCGGCAACAGATATACATCATCTGTGAAAATTTCAACTGTCTGACTGTCACGGCTCATGAGATACAGCTTGCCCCCTATCCCACAAAAGTTACAAGTCCTACAATTTGACATATTTGTCACATTTTTAACAGACTTCAGGAGGTTCTCGAAAAGTATAATAGTACCCAGGCCCAGGCGTGGGAAGTGAGCAATTGCTGGAGCGAGAACTTAGTTTAAAAAGTACGAGTCCAGCAATTGCTATTCCAGCCGTGGCAGATATAGATTTTTTCACAAACATTAAGAGGAAATAAGGTTTTTTTAATAATTAATTAACTCTCATGATACAGCAAGCCAAAACTGCCATTGTTACTATTTGTGGCAGTGTCTTAAATATTATTTATTGCAAAATATTACAATATCTGAGTAATTATTAAAATATTTTATTTAATTAAATACTTACAGCCTTATTCATAAAAAAACGCTAATAGAGGCTTGATCGGTCTATTAGTTAACAGACTGATTAGGCTTGTTTGACGTTTGTTAAGAGGCGTGATTCAGAAACGCTTGCTAACAGTCTGTTAGCTAATGAGCTCTTGATTGGTTGATTAGACGCGTTATGTTGGCAATCTTGTCAAATCATAGACAAAACATGGCCTCCTCGTGAAAAAAAAAAGAAAATTGACAGCAGTTACAGCAAATTCGAGGTTCGAGGAAAATAAAATCGCCTGCTTTACATAATTAAAGTTCACACGAGTTTAGATTCCTATTTTTAACCGACTTCAAAGAAAAGGAGGAGGTTCTCAATTCGTCGGGATGTTTCTAATCTTAAAAAAAAAATGAATACCACCCACAAATGGAGTTATAATTGAACAGCGGAGGATAAAGTAAGAATAACAATTCATTTAGCTTGTTTGGTATCATAAATGTAAAGTGTTTCTATTGAATCTAATCACTGAACGCCCTTTTCAGATGTTGGTTCAAGAGTTAGTAAAAGAAAGAGTGGAAATAATAGAAAATAATTCCCGTCAAGTGGCAGGTCCTAAAAATGGCGAACTAAATGGAACCGTGAGACGGTTTCCGCCACTCGAAGGTACACGATACGATTACAAACAGCAGCCGCAAGGTTGCTGCGTGGACGTGCCTTCTAAAAAGGTTTGTAGTTAAGTATCAGGTTTTATCCTTTAAGTCAATACAACACGGTCGTAATCCTCTTAAACAGCCGTTCTGCTACCTAAATTCTAATGAGGAAGGGCTGTACATGAACACAGTGTTGGTAGGTTACTATTTAAAATCATGTGAATAATGATTAGATATAAAGTGCATATATTGTAAACATACCTGTCCGAGGTTGATTACCTGTCTAAAATGTATATTACTTAATCATTTTAATACCCGTTTTCTTGTTCAAAGTGCCAAAAATTTCCTGTTGGGAAAACTATACAAGCACTGAACAAAAAAAAATTTATGTATTTTAGTTTGCTCTGTTACATTGATTAGATTATGCCCCAAAAGAATATCTATCCCACTTTGTATTTCATCGGTATCTGTAAAGTCAATGTCAGTCAGTAAATCGGATAAATCATCTTAACTGTAAAAGGCTTCAATCATCTATTGAGTATTCAATGAGTATTGGGTACCTGCTAATTCCATTAGTTCTTACACATTTACATCTAGGGAATAAGATGTTATAAGGAGAATTAGATAAGCTTATTTATTTATAAAGCTGGATGGAAAATAATGAACAGAGTACCTATGTGTTAGAATGTCCCCAACCCAAAAAGTATATTATGGTTGCCATGATAGACATGAGACATAGATAGTAAACATAACTAATGTGGATGCAAGTTAAAAACAGATTAAACATAAAAGTAGGTATGTCGGTTCAAAAAATATTTGAATTAAACTTGTTGCTTTTTTTTTCAGATACTGATAGTTGGTAAATATGCAGCTATTGCCACTGCCACTGGTGCAAGTAGCCACACCACCTGCCCTGGGAGCTTCACGGGCCCCACCCACACAGTCTGCCTACTCACAAAGTTCCGGCATATCAGCGAGGTCATCAACGGTGCAATCAAGCCTAGGAACAAAGAGAAGAAAAGTAAATTCCTTTAACTTTAATTATCATATGGTAGGCCTCTAGACATAGATTTAATGAGCATTTTATATTTAATGAGTTTTTCTTTTTCAGATCTCTCCGCCTTCTGGACAGTTAACAGGCATTGCAGCTAATGAAATTAAGTGTCACAAGGAACTGCACAAAATCTAATAGAAAACGAAGAAGGAAGAAAGGACGAGGAAAACAATAATTATGGAGTTAAAAGATCAATTACTTTTTACCAAAATTGAATATTTTAAAAGTGAAATGAATCACTGGTTCAATTTAGTCAAAAGTAATTGTTTTGACCCAGAATTCTTTTTGTCTTTTTGTATTTGATGGATATTGTAAATTTTACAAAATAAATTTATTTTTTAATGTCATGAAGTTTCTTTTATAATTTTTTATGTTATTTTCTCTGTCAACTTGAGCAATTGTTTGTCATCAGGTCATCACTCATCAGTAATAAACATTATTCATCTCAAATTAATAATGTAGTTTGACAAGGTATAGGTAAGCAAAATTGCAGGTAAAAATAAATAAAAGAAACATGTTTGGCTTGCAGAGATTATGACTAAAAAGTTATGGTTACGAGTACGTAGGTAGGTACAGACTTTGTAGGGTTCCGCATCCAAAAGGTAAAATGGGACCCTATTACTGTCGTCCGTCTGTCTTTAGGCTGTATCTCATAAACCGTGATGGTTAAACAGTTGACATTTTCACAGATGATGTAGGTATTTCTGTTGCCACTATGACAAGAAATACTAAAACAGAAAAAAAATATTTAAGTGAGGCTCCCATACAACAGACATGATTTTTTTGCCGTTTTTATAGATAATGATACGGAACTCTTCGTGCGCGAGTCTGACTCGCACTTGTGTCTTCATATTCTTTATACCTTTAACAGTACTGTGACTGACTGATTGACAGGCAACGCACAGCCTAAACCACTGGACCTAGACACTTGAAATTTGGCAAATATATAGGTACCTTGAGTATCCTAGAGGTGCACTAAGAAGGGATTTTTCGAAATTCCCACGGGATAGGGAACTAGTCCAATTTAAATATTTCACGGGGGCAAACTAGTTAGTGAAACTAAAAGTGATGTCTGCACTATTGCTTTTCTCGGCCGCGTCAGAGGGCAAAAAATAAATGAAAATAATCGATTTATTGATTATTTTTGTTTTATTTTTTTTTGTTTTTGTTTTATTTTTCTTTGCATTGTCATTGTATGTTGAATTTCATTCTATGAATGTTTCATAAAAATAAAACAAAAATAATCAATAAATCGATTATTTTCATTGATTCAGAAAATAGCTCCATCTCTTGCCACTAATGCGTAACTGTAGAAGTTCCGTAGTGGGTGAGCTGCTTGATTAAGCTACTCATAGATGGCGCTGAGGAGAGATCTTCCAAATAAAATATGACACAAGGCATTGAAAAATTCGTTAGGTACACCAACGTTAAGTATAGCTTAATTGGTGGAGCGTGGTACGGATTACCGAGGTTGCTGGTTCAAGTCCAGCTGCTTAACGGATTTTTCTTTGCATTGTCATTGTATATTGCGTTAGAGGGCATTTTTATACAGTGAGCGGAGTGATTCGCTAGTGCTCACACCACTGCTGGGCACACCTGCTCACCGTCGGCTACGAAAGCCCATGAAGCCCTGAAGATTGATTGATTGATTTCAACTTTATTATCTCCATAACACACAAGTTAATACAAATAATACAAACAAGAAAACCTTAAAGTAAACTAATATTAAAAAGAAAATATATGTAAAGCAACTTAACCTAACAGTGGATACCATGTGCCATGGAAGAAAAAAGGCGCTGACTCAGCATAAAGCTGCGAAGACCGCAGCGCTGGTATTCTGCCAGAACCATGGATTAATCTGTGGAAATGGTATAGGCATGCAAAACTATATGCGCTACTCTGCTCGCTAGTATGTAGGGGTAATCTCTGGAACCACCGAATCGATCCAAAAACTCATACACTAATAAAAAAACTAACACTGTCCCTGACCACCATAGGCTAACCTTATATCGACAAACCTTTAACAGCTAATCAAGCAAAATAAATATAGTTTATTAACATCGAATTTATCTGTGGACGGAACTAATTATTTAATTTAATTTAATGTAATTAAAACAATATTTTATGGCTGGTAGTAAAATAATAACGTCTAGATAATTATGCTTACCTCCTTGCGCCCCCAACATCTTGTCGCAGTAATAACCTGCAGCTCTGGTGTCAGGCTGGCGCCTCTCCGGTTCTTGGTGAGGTCCGTCCTCACCGATTCCACAATAAGTTGAATCCTCCCCTTGTCAAACCGATTACGCCGCCGTAATTCTATATCGGGCAGATCCTCTATGGGATTTAAGCACGCTTTTTCACAACTTCCACGGCCCGTATTACCTGAGTACCTGGCTTGCATTATCACGATAGTAAAGTTAACGATACAATCACAAGATCGACTTGTTGTCTAACGAGATAATTTGTTTTCCCGCTATTTCCGATCCATAATGTAATGCTGCAAGTGCAAAAAGCCGTAACTAATGTGATAATCATCCTAATTTTATTTGTTATAGATTTATTATTATACACGTATCTTCTAAACACATATTTAAAAGGATTATTATAATAAAACCCACTTAGCACAGAATTCCTTCCATACAAATCTTCTCTTGGGTATGGTATTGCTCTTGTCAAATTCAGCTGTTCATATTTATGGCCGCCATTTTGTGACTTAGCAGAGAGATAAAGGAGGGTCTGGGGCCCACTAACTTTAGCACAGGCTTGAAGGACTGATTAGCGTTAACAGACGTTTATGAATCATGATTTTTAGCATCGGTCCTTCAAGGAGGCTCTAACTTTTTATGAATAAGGCTGTTAATAACTAACTAAATTCATTAGGTAATTTCCTTACCCCTGTTTTATAATAGTTTCACAACGACTAAATATTTCCATTGAAATTTAAGCGGTACTAAGCAGTTTGCTTTAGTTAATAGTTATCCTCTGATTTTCATCATGGTGGACTTCTATACAACAAATGATCACGATTTTGTCACTAAAAACTATTAAATTAATATAACTTGTATAACTTTAAATAAGTCAAGACTTTGTGCGTACTTGTTTACGTATGATTTCATTCCCGCCATTTTTTTTTAGGTAAAAAAGCATATTTTTCTTTTTAATACTGCCAAGCTATTTAAGACATTGATAAAAATGTTAAATTTCGAATAGAACGCCTGCATACAGCCACCGGTTTGGCTGAATGAGATATGTCACTGGATGTTTCCATGGTCTATTTTAATTTTTAAAAAGTTAAAAACAAATGAAAAACAGTCCTGCAATCCGATTTATGGACTAATCGCGCCTGCAATGTAATGCGGCCGTCAACAAGGCACTTCGTGTTCTGTTACTTCGAGTAAAATGACAACATTTCCGACAATGTTTGAGAAAAATACTTTACAAGTCTCCTGGCTGCTGTTGCGGAGAGAGTCGATGGCCCATTCCTGCAGGCGTGGGGTGCCTTGCATCTGTCAGCAAGAGCTGAGTAGGATGTTTAGTTTTTAAGATTTTTAATTCTTATTATTGTGGTTCACTGTTTTTTACTTTCACTAACTTAGGTATAAGGTATAATTGTTACTAACTCGTTATGGATTCTCATGTCCGATATAAATAAATAATGATAATAAAAATGTGTTTATCTACACACATATCATACGTCCTCTATAATGCGTTCAGAAACCGTAGAAAATGACCAGCAACGCAGTACGACGACGCCTTCGCCGCCAGCGCCAGCACCACCACCACCACAGCAGTAAAATGACTTTTCGATATCGAATTCGATGTACCGAATTTGACAACCAACGTAATTTACAATCATAGTGAAATAAAACGGATCACTCACGCATATAAGTCGAGTTCAGTCCGACATGTATAATTAATAATGTGATATATTTTATTTTTATTTTTACAAAAAAAAAATAGTTCACGAAACGTCAGCTCGGTATGTTTGTCTATGATTTAAAAAAAACAGTCAAATTCGTGACAGATATGGGTATGATATATGTCTTCGGCTTCTGAACCCATCTTAGAGTACTTATAATATGTGTGTAGATAAAGTAATGTATGCAACTGTACATAATTAGGCCTTAAAACACTCGTATGATCCTATTATGAAACTCCGCTTCGCCTCGTTTCATAAAAACACACTCGTGTTTTAAGGACCCTCATTATGTAGCAGTTGCATAAACTACTATAAATTGTAGCACTTGTAATTTTTGTGGTATAGGGGCCTAGTGATATACTGACACTTAGTAATAGGGCCCCTGTTTTAATCTTTGAGTACGGAACCCTAAACAAAGGGCCCGTGGGTGTTTTTTTTTTAATTTTTTTTTTATTTATTCTCAAATAACTTAAATCTATCATTACAGGATACAGGTACCTAATGCGATAGACAAGTAACTTATGGGCCTTACAATTACCAACATTCATATTACATAAAACAAGTTATACAAGCTGTGTCTCCTCTCCCCAGGAGGAGGCAGCCGACGTGATCTCGTCGTGCAGCAACCGCGACTGCGAACAGATCTCCTCGTGGGTGGACGCTTTCGATCCCTATCTCTTCATCAAGCAGGTCAGTACACAGGGGGCGTACGTGATGTTTTTAAAAGAAAGAAGAAAGAAAAACCATTTATTGCCACACAAAATGATTAATACTAACATGCATTACAATAACTAAAATGGAAATCATACTTATTAACACAAAAAAAAAAAATGCTCGAAAGGACATTTTAAAATTCTAAATTCGTGGACAATAATGGGGTGCAATCGTATAACTATAGTATTTTTTACTTTTGATGAGTTCTGTGTCACTTGTAATGACAGCTGTTATGGCGATGTAAATAAAGTCTGTAATGATTTTTTGGTTTGTCACTTTGTTTTATTATAAACTTTATTTACGTAGCCATAAGAGCTGTCATTTCAAGTGTCACAGAACTCATCACAGGTATAAGTGGTTTTTAACCCGTGGTGACGTTTTAGACTTGTCAGTGAAATAAATATCATGGGACAATTGACACCAATTGACCTAGTCCCAAACTAGGCAAAGCCTGTACTATGGGTACTAGCCAACGGATAAACACACTTATATACATACATATTAAACATCCAAGACCCGAGAACAAACATTCGTATTCATCATACAAACATCTTCCCCCGACCTGGGTTCGAACCCGGGACCTCAAGCTTCATAGTCAGGGTCGCTAACCACTAGGCCATCTGGTCGTCCCAAAATACTAATCATAGGCGTAGGCTTTTCGTAGCATACCGTGGTTCTAAAATCCATGGAGCCGCCATATGTGAAATATATTTGACGACCGAATAGCCTAGTGGTTAGAGACCCTGACTGAAGCTTGAGGTCCCGGGTTCGAACCCCGGTCGGGGCAGATGTTTGTATGATGAATACGAATGTTTGTTTAATATGTATGTATATAAGTGTGTTTATCCGTTGTCTAGTACCCATAGTACAGGCTTTGCCTAGTTTGGAACTAGGTCAATTGGTGTCAATTGTCCCGTAATATTTATTTATTTATTTATAATTTATTATACATGTACCTAATATACAATGTACAATACCTTTTACAATGGTGAGATGTATAAAAAAATCTATTTTAATATAGGTTTATGATGAAATTAATTACGTTCGATTAAAATGAACTCAGTAACGATGTGACAGTATAAATAATTACCTGTATTTAATGTTATTGACTTTGACAATTCATCCCAATCATGAAATTTAATAATTGATTGGTTTCAGTTGCCGCCGTTGGAGAGTGTGGCTACGGGCGCCCTGCGCGCGCGCTGCCCCGCGCTGCCGCTCAAGACTCGAACCAGCCCGGACTTTAGCTTGGTAACTATACATACATATTTATGTTCATGTTGACACCTAATTAATAGTTAATCACTGGTGTTATTGTCTGAAAATTAAAAAGACGGTTCGGCTTTAGTTTTATTGTCGGCTGAAAAGGAAGACGAAAAAGATGCTTCGGCTTTAGTCTTATTATCGGTCGAAATCGAAATTTCGGCTTCAGTTCGGCTCGACTATATTCGGCCGAAAACGAAGTTACGGCTTCAGTCTTGTTTTCGACCGAAAACGAAGACGAAAAAGAAGCTTCGGCTTTAGTCTTATTTTCGGCCGAAAACAAAGACGAAGCTTCTGCTGGACTTATTGTCGGCCGAAAAGGAAGACGAAAAAGATGCTTCGGCTTTAGTTTTATTTTCGGCCGAAAACAAATATGGAGCTTCGGCTAGGCTTATTTTTGGCCGAAAACGAAGTTAGGGCTTCAGCCTTATTTTAGGCCGAAAACAAAGACGAAGCTTCGACTCGACTAAATTCGGCCGAAAACGAAGATTCGGCTTCAGTCTTATTTTCGGCCGATTACAAAGACGAAGCTTCTTTTTAGTATGTACTCGCGTTTCGACAGTTTGTCCGTGATCATAATCCATAGTACAGGCAGGGCCTAGTTTGGAACTAGGTCAACTGCTGTCTATAAGGCAGTTGACTGATGTCAAAATAAAATCATCATCATCATCATCACCCTATTTACGTCCCACTGCTGGGCACAGGCCTCCTCTCAGAATGAGAGAGCTTGGGCCATGGTTCCCACGCGGGCCCAGTGCGGATTGGGAACTTCACACACCAATGAATTGCTTCGCAGGAGTGTGCAGGTGTCCTCACGATATTTTCCTTCACCGAAAAGCTCATGATAAATTATAAACGAAATTTCGCACATAAATTCCGAAAACTCAGAGGTGCGAGCCGGGGTTTGAACCCACGACCCTCTGCTTGAGAGGCGATAGGTTAAACCACTAGGCTATCCACGGCTGTAAAATAAAATAATTTTACATTTTTACTTATCAAACTTATTACTGCGATTGAAACGATTTTTAATTTATCGAAAACTAACAAAAGGAGGCAGCTTGATTACTGAACATGATGATTGATGACGTTATAGTTCTGTAATACTATGCAAACTTCACACTAACGGATGCGATCGAAACGTTTTGACATTAGAAAAAAAGTTGCTGATTTGACCAAGAGACGACATTCCTATTGTGCCATGATATTTGTTTTAAATGTTTTTTTTTTTCTAATTATTTTTAGGTATTGGATCTGGACGAGACGCTGGTGCACTGCTCGCTGCAGGAGCTGCCGGACGCCAGCTTCCACTTCCCGGTGCTGTTCCAGGACTGCCGGTACACGGTGAGTGGCGGGACACAGTTACTGACACACACACACGCTGCACAAACACGGACAGACAGACAGAAAGACACAGCATCGAATTTGCCCAAAATAATACTATAGAATATCAACGGATTCTTTATTTATAGAATAACATTAAAAATAAATAAATAAATAAATATCATGGGACAATTGACACGAATTGACCTAGTTCCGAACTAGGCAAAGCCTGTACTATGGGTACTAGACAACGGATAAACATACTTATATACATAGATATTAAACATCCAAGACCCGATAACAAACATTCGTATTCATCATACAAACATCTGCCCCGACCGGGGATCGAACCCGGGACCTCAAGCTTCATAGGCAGGGCCTCTAACCACTGGGCTATTCGGTCGTCATAGTTTAACATTGTATTAACTCTTAATAAATAGCGGCTCTTTGAGCTGTAGACCTCGCGAGCAAATTTTTTAACATTATTAGTTTTTTTTATTTACAAAAAAATACCGTACCGGTTGAGAAATACTAACTGTAAACAACAGGCGGACATGCGAAAGCGTTTTCGTCGAAGCTGAAACGAGGACGCTTCGCTCTCTCAATAAACCACCATTGTTTGACGACCGAATAGCCTAGTGGTTAGAGACCCTGACTATGAAGCTTGAGGTCCCGGGTTCGATCCCCGGTCGGGGCAGATGTTTGTATGATGAATACGAATGTTTGTTCTCGGGTCTTGGATGTTTAATATGTATATAGGTAAGTATGTATTTATCTATATAAGTATGTTTATGTACCCATAGTACAGGTTTTGCCTAGTTTGGGACTAGGTCAATCGGTGTCAATTTGTCCCATGATATTTATTATTATCTCTGTATATTTATTTTTGTCTTAAGTTGGGTTTTTACAATATTTATATAAAAAGTAATAAAACAATATTAATACAAAATATAAAAACATTATAAAAACCTAACCTAGGGTGCCGCCGGCAGCGAGGCGGGGCCTAAGCTACCGGCGGTCAGGGCGACAGAGAGAGGAACCTCCTGACTATCCGAGCCGTGTCCAGGAGTACCGCCTTCTGTATCTGACCCTTGACCCAACCACCTAGCGAGAGCCTTTTAAGGTGATGGTCAAGGCTCTTCGCTATTAGACCGTTCGCCGAAACGACTATCGGGACAGTGATCGTCGAATCAACAGGCCACATGGCGGTAACCTCGTGAGCCAAGTCAAGGTACTTGCTGACTTTGTCCTTCTCGGCCTTCACGAGGTTCACGTCATGGGGGATCGCGATGTCGACGAGCACTGCCTGGCGCTTCGATCGATCTATCAGCACGGTATCAGGTTTATTGGCGACAATAGTCCTGTCCGTGATGATAGATCGATCCCAGTAGAGCGTGACACGACCATTTTCAAGAACTGGTGCAGGTGTGTACTTATATACTTACTTATACTTCGAGGTCCACAAGACCAAATAAAAGACCAAATATTTATTACTAGCTTATGCCCCGCGGCTTTGCCCCCGTGAAATATTTCAAAATGGGCTAGTTCCCTATCCCGTGGGAATTTCGAAAAATCCCTCCTTAGTGCACCTCTAGGATACTCACGGTATATGTTTGCCAAATTTCAAGTCTCTAGGTCCAGTGGTTTAGGCTGTGCGTTGTCTGTCATGCAGTCAGTCAGTCAGTCAGTCACGGTACTGTTTTATAGGTATAGATTATTATTATTATTCATTGTTTTAGGTGTTCGTCCGCACCCGGCCCCACTTCGCTGAGTTCCTGTCCCGCGTCTCGCGCACGTACGAGGTGATCCTGTTCACTGCCAGCAAGCGCGTGTACGCCGACAGGCTGCTGAACCTGCTGGACCCTTGCCGCAGGTGGATCAAGTACAGGTAACGGTTTTTGAAGCTGGGTATCGATTTTTTAATCTCACCTGGTGAGTAAATTCGGTGATTTCTGTAAAGTTGGTATTTTTTAATCTCACCCGGTGACTAAATTGAGTGATTTCTAAAAAGTTGGTATTTTTGAATCTCACTGGTGACTGAAATTGTCATGCCCATGATATCAAGTACGGATGCCCTCGCCCACTCGTAAACGAGATCGCTGAGTGACTTCTTGACCACTGGCAGTGACAGCTAACCTCAATTCACTATGTTGACTCGCTTGTCTACGACAGAAACGCGAATTAGCTGCATGTTAGTTGACGGGTTTGACATTCAAAAATAAGGCTTTTGGCAAATGGTGATTTATTTATTTATTATTAAAACAATTTTACAGCATTACAGCAAAGCCAATGCGCTATAAAATTTAAAAATAAACAACTCACAATGCAAAAAAAGTACATATAAAAATTAAAACAAAACATTACAACTATTTAGGGAGTTTTAAATGTCAGTTTCGCTTCCCTAAAGCGACGGAACACCACACCCTCCGGCCAAGAGTCGGAGCGCAGGAACATCTGGTGCTTGTGCTGGTGATATCTATGTCATGGGTGAGATTTTAGTCACCAAGTGAGATTCAAAAATCGACTTTCTTTTCTTTTGTTGCCAGATAAGTGAACTACCAAAAGCTAAGTTTCTTGCGGCGCATTCTTCTTGGCAATCATGGTCTTTCCGAAAGCGCTGGTAGACTCGAAAAATTTACGTGTAAAAGAGCATAGTGAAATACTCACGTATATAAGTCGAGTTTAGCCCGACACGTTTGCTATTGCATACGTCATGTTTTGAGATATTGTCTTTATGTATGTCTGTATGTCTTTCGGAAAGCCCATGGTTGTCAATGAGAATGCGAAGCGAGAAACTAGACAAAGTTTTTTTTTTAGCTCTCACCTCACAACACTTAAACACAATTGAATTATAATTATGAAGAAAACTCATTAGTACAATTTTCACGCACATTTACACTCAAGGCCAAAATTAGAGGAACGTTTTCTATTTGTCTTATCATATTTTGGGCTTTTCGAAAAAAAAAAAACATAATTTTATTCAGCAAATAGGCAGTTGAATGCTCTTTTACACGTCATTTTTTTTAGTCTACCAGCGCTTTCGGAAAGACCATGATTGCCAAGTAGAATGCGCCGCAAGAAACTTGGCACAAAGTCATTTTTTCTAAAAACAAGTTACATTGGCTCTTACAATACGTAACCACTAATCACAGATAAATTACACAAAGAAACCTCACTATCATTAAAAAATAAACAGAGAAAAATAAACTGTATTTTAGAAACAAGTGTAAAAAATAATTATTGGAACAGCTTTAATATAGACATAAGATTTCTAATGAGGGTGCAATTGTCGACAGATTGTTCCGGGAGCACTGTCTTCTGGTCAATGGCAACTACGTGAAGGACTTATCCATCCTTGGAAGAGATCTTCGCAAGACTGTCATCGTTGATAACAGCCCGCAGGTTGGTACATCACGTATACATACATATGTCTTGTCCTGTCGTATTAAAATATATAATAAAAAAAATAATCATTTATTGCAGGACCAAAATCCCATATTGTATATTTTAGTTACATCTAAAAAAATGTTAGTACAATTGCTATTACATTTGCATTGGAAGAATTAAAATCAAATAATTAGTATTAAACATGTCTAATGCAATTAATTAACCGCGAATTATTGAACTCCCTCGAATCGTCGGCAAATGTTTCATAACTTTCATTTCATCGCATTGTCATTTCATCGAAAGCTATTTTCTGCTAGAATCAGTATAATTTCACGATAATTTCACTGTTTGTCGTACACTAGGTTAGGTTAGTTTTCAAATCAAAATTAAATTAAAATATTTTTTAAATCAAAAATAGAAAATAGATTTCGATGAAATAAAACAGTTGTGATTTAATGATATGATGATGAGGCAATTTGATGATAGACAAATAAAATAATAATAACATAAAAAAATATTCCGATGAATTGAGAACCCACCTCCTTTTTTTGAAGTCGGTTAAAAATACATTCCACGGTTTTGACGCCGGTCCACTCTCTTACGTTGCGAAGCCAGGACATTTTCCTTCTTCCAACTGTGGAACAGCTAATCAGGCTAGCCCTGGACAAAGAAATGTTTAGAAAACTGAGAAAAAATACATTTATTCAATAGTATAGGGTTAAAATATATGTCTTAGTCCAAATGATATATCTGCATCTGGCAAAACTCCATTTATTCACTTTTAAATACGTAATTACAAAATGGCGGGCGGGTAACTACTGACGCTCCAGACTGCATAGCAGGCGCATGTTAGCGATATCGCTGGCTAATCAATCCTGCGTCGCTGCAGTATGTACCATGTTTGTTCGGCAGGCGTTCGGGTATCAGCTGGAGAACGGCATTCCCATCGACAGCTGGTTCGTGGACCGCAGCGACAACGAGCTGCTGAAGCTGCTGCCCTTCCTCGAGAACCTCGCCACGGTACGCCACCAACAATTACAACTAGGGGTATCGCGAGTCAAACATCCGCTAGGACTGCTAGTGTTGAGTGAGGTCTGGCTCCTATATCACCATCTTTACAATTGACAACATTTCATATTTTTCACACCTGGAAATTAATATAGGCATCGAAATGGCTTTGCCTCCTGAACACGCCACTATGTACTTTTTTTTTTTAAATACAAGAGAATAAAATAAAATTATCAATTCTACCAAAACTACGCAAGAATGGGTGTAATACCTTTGCCTTTTTCAAACGAACCACAAACACAACAATAATTTGACATGACACATATTATGTTTGACAATGTCAGATTAGACATCTTGGATTTTGTTTTTTTTGATCGTGACAAGACAAAGGCAATTGATACATCCTAGCGTAGTTTCGGAGTTACGTCCTTTTGGAATAAGTACCTTTTAATGAATTAATAATAAAATAATTACAAATCCTAATGAAATTTCAAAATCGTAGGTTTGCTCCTCTTTCAAAGTAGATTGCAGACAATTAATCAAATTATAGTCTCAAAAATATGAAATGTTGTCAATTGTCAGTTTTATATGACAATTCGAACTACATTTCTTTGACAATATGAAGCGCGCTAAAACCAAATGCTCTTCAAAGTCAGCAGGCCGCTATTTCATCAACTTTATAATTGTCAATTTTCAATGACAATTCATTGTCGATTGCTGACTAAAAGAGCTTTTCTTTTAGCGCGCTTCATATTGGCAAAGAGATGCACTTCCAATAGTCATTGTATACTGACAATTGTAAAGTTGGTGAAATAATAAATAATAAATAAATAAATATCGTGGGACAATTGACACCAATTGACCTAGTCCCAAACTAGGCAAAGCCTGTACTATGGGTACTAGACAACGGATACACATACTTATATATGTAGATAAATACATACTTATATACAAATACGAATGTTTGTTCTCGGGTCTTGGATGTTTAATATGTATATAAGTTTGTATTTATCTATATAAGTATGTTTATCCGTTATCTAGTACCCATAGTACAGGCTTTGCCTAGTTTGGGACTAGGCCAATTGGTGTCAAATTGTCCCATAATAAAAAAAATATATTAGACATCCAAGACCCGAGAACAAACATTCGTATTTATCATACAAACATCTGCCCCGACCGGGGATCGAACCCGGGACCTCAAGCTTCATAGTCAGGGTCTCTAACCACTAGGCTATCCGGTCGTCAAATGGGGCCAGACTGTGAATGTTCACCAACCATAGGACCGTAGCTTGTCACTCGTTGGTGGTGACTGAAAGACTTTACTGGACACTAGCGGGCTTAGCCATTGATATACAAAAATAGACAGATACGCCACCGCTTCACCGAGCGCGGACAAGCAATAACGTAGTTAACTGATGTCAAAATAAAATTATTTTACGTTTTCACCTATCAAGCTTTCGAAAATGTACAGGTACAATTCAACCATTAGATTTCTGACCCACCGTAGAACGTTGTCACAGTAAGTGTTACAGTGATATTCCTTGTCAGGCAACGCGATGTCACCATGACGATTTCTACGAAAAGGTTCCGCAGCGGGGCACGATTCAGTTGGTTTGATAGTACATACCAAGGACGATAAAACCAAGAGGACTGCCAATGGCTGTACAATGTCGCGTTTCTGTAAAATATTGAGCCTGCTGTAGCTAGTTTCACTGTAGAGAGGTCTGTAACATTAATTTTGTATGACACTTAGACGTCTGGCTAACACAATAGCGCCATCTATGAACTGAAAGAAAAAATGAATTTAGATGGGGCTATTGTGTTAGCCAGAGGTCTAAATGTCATACCAAATGAATGGTACAGAGAACTCTCCGTAGTAAAACTAGCTACAGCAGGCTTATAATTTCAAAGGAATGCGACATCGTATAGACACTGGCAGTCCTCCTGGTTTTATGTTCCTTGGTACATACACTCAATTGTCCCACGATATTTATTATTTTTGAATACTTAATATTAATAATAATAATAATTTGTTTTGCAGAAAGACGACGTTCGTCCCCACATACGAGACAAGTACCGATTATTCAGCTACCTGCCGCCTGGATAAGTAACCACATATTTACTGCATACATTATATACTATAATCAGACTTTTAGGTGTAAGCGCTGGATCTGAAGGATTGAGGCTGGGTTTGCAAAGGGATTTCAAAAAAAGCTGTTTTTGTTAACGTTGACTTACTAACACCATGGACTTGGGAGTACAAAATTCACGAAAAATGTGTCCCAGTACAACGCGGCGTTTTTCGATGACAGCCATACGTCACAGCGCTGTCGTTCGACCGAACTAAGACTGACTGACGCTCGGTTAGTGGTCTTTTGGTTCGGACGCTTTCAAGCGCTAACCCGAAATCCATGTTTGAGTCAATGTTTTTTTAGTGAAACTGTCAAATACTGTGACAGTTTGAAATGTGTCAAATTAGTGAAAGTGAAGTGAAGTGAAAAAAAAGCCGTGATAGCCTAGTGGTTTGGCCTATGGCCTCTCAAGCAGAGGGTCGTGGGTCAACGCCCCGACTCGCACCGACTTTTTCAGAGTTTGTGCGAAATTACATTTGTAATTTATCACGAGCTTTTCGGTGAAGGAAAACATAGTGAGGAAACCTGCACACTCCTGCGAAGCAATTCGATGGTGTGTGTAAAGTTTCCGATTTGCACTGGGCCTTTGTGGGAACTATAGCCAAAGCCCTCTCATTCTGAGAGGCATGTGCCCAGCAGTGGGACGTAAGAAAGGTTGATGATGATGATGAGTGAAAGTGACAACATGTTTAAATGTCGAGTTGCGTTATACTCTGAAGCAAGATCAAGTGTTGATGTCAGTTTTCGGTTCTGAATTGAAATGACTTGACTCTTCAACGCTATAACATTCGAGAATAATCATTGACGTACTAACACCATGGTCTTTGGGTCTAGTACAAGAGTCACGAGAAATGTGTCCCAGTACAACACGGCGTTTTTCGATGACAGCCATACGTCATAGCGCTGTCGTTCGACCGAACTAAGACTGACTGACGCTCGATTAGTGATCTTTCTGTTCGGACGCTTTCAAGCGCTAACCCGAAGTCCATGGTGTTGGTACGTCAATACGAATAATGGTTGAGAATAACACTTAACAGTCCATGCGTGGAAAATGAGGTTTAATTACTTGCTTGCCGCAATCTAAGATGCTAATTAGTAATTGGAACTTAATTCGTTCATGAATGAAAAATTTTCTTTTTCAAATTTCAAAGCGAACGTAAATATATAGGATTCGAACCCGGGACCTTCACCATACCGCGGCGTCGCGCTACCAACTGCTCCATTCGAGCAATCAGTTGTAGCAGCGAAAAACTCCTATTTATTTCAAATAGCTTAGCGTGTACTGACTCGCTAGCGCCATCTGTAAATAAATAAATAAATAGCTCAGTGGTTTGACCAATGGCCTCTTAAGCAGAGTGTCGTGGGTTCAAATCCCGGTTTTATCATGAGCTTTTCGGTGAAGGAAAACATCGTGCGGAAACCTGCACACACCTGCGAAACAATTAATGATGTGTGAAGTTCCCAATCCGCACTGAGCCCGCGTGGGAACTATAGCCCAAGCCCTCTCATTCCGAGAGGAGGCCTGTGCCCAGCAGTGGGACGTAAAAAAGGCTGGTGATGATGATGGTGATGTATACAGGCGCGACGGTATGGTGAAGGTCCTGGGTTCGAATCCCGGTTCGAGAATTTATTTTTCTTATCTTTCTGTACATTTACGTTTCAGTCTGAAATTTGAGAAATAATTTCGAACGGGAAATAAAAATACAAAAAGTTGGTTTAGACATTTTTTCTTACAAAAATTTAATATGCGTTAAACAAATTAATGTCTTAGGGTGTGGCAGTTAGTAGTTATGTGAAAAAAATAATTTGCTTAATGTAAAATGGACTGTATTGTTTGTTTCGATCCAAGTACGGTCGAGTTCTGAATATATAAAGTTGCTAAAATATGTATACAACAACCTTGTTGCCGCGGTAATATGGTCTGTATACATATTTTTCCTTTTAACTTCGACTGTACTAATAGAGCGATTCCATATGTGTTGGATAAAAATTATACTCGAAAGTGCTATGTTATAGTTTAGGAAACCCAGCCTCCGAACTTCAGCCTAAGATTGATATTACATAAATATTATGTCAACTTGAATAAGTTTTTAAAGGTAATATTATCAGATTTTAAACAGCACGTTTTGATATAGGCATCTGGCTATCCACTCTGGAATTTAGGCATAAGCATATTTGGTAAATAAAAAAAAGGCACGGTGTCAAAGATTAGCGCTTTCAAGGGAAAAATACGATAATATCAATTTTTTTTTAATCAAAATCTATTTGACTATACTTTTTAAAGTAACCTTAAATCTTACTATTAAGTAAAACTATTATTTTTTAAATCTAAAATCGGCATTTTTTTTATGCTAGGTAGTATTATGGATTCTATTTTTAAGTTCACAAACTGAGTGGAAGAATTATATATTTTTTTTAAATTTGACGTCCGACTGTTTTGAAAATTAAGATCTTTTAATATTTAGGTACTTAATCGGAAAGTTTGATTTAATTATTTATTTTCAATATGAATTATTTGAGCATTCCGTCTGGTCTCGTTACTCTCTCATTCAGTATTTTGCATTTTTTTGATGTTTTGTGATTTTTTGTCTTTGTGTACTAAATATAGTACAAAACTGGTTTCGTCCTTCCCATAGGCATAAAGGATTGTATTATTCTGTACTTTGCAAGGACAACGTAAAAAAAATATCGGATTTGAACCCGATGTCTTCGACGTTCTTGACTGATATCAAATTTGACATAAATATAGTTAGTAAAAAATACAAGAATAATTAGCAAGGATGTATTTGTACTATATTTAGTACACAAGTACTTACGAGGTTAAGAAAATCGATAACCATAACCCTGAAACTGGTGCAGTCGGATACAATCTGTGATTGAATTAGTTGTTTTTTTTTAATCGGAAATAAATTTGTATGTACAATCATTATTTAATCTTAGTAAGTATTTACTTCTCCAAAGCAACAGATACATATAATGTGCAGAGGTCAAACTTGTCTTTGATAAAAAAAAATACCATACAAAAAAAAAATAGAAATTTAATTTTAAATGCCTATATATGTTGTGAGTCTACTAGCGTTTTCCGAAAGACCAAGATTGCCAAGGAGAATAAGTCGCAAGAAACTTGATTTGATATCATAGGCATGAGAATTTTAGTCACCGGTGATATTAAAAAATACGAATATTTTAGAAATCAGTGAATTTAATCACCATAATGAAATAAAAACGGATCACTCACGTATATAAGCGCCCCAGCGGCGGCGAGACGCACACTGCGCGAGCAGAGCCGCGGCGCGCAGTGTGCGTCTCGCCGCTGGGTGCGCTCCCAGAGGAAGGACTACTAATTAGACCGAAACATGGCGGGTTAAACTCGACTTATATACGTGAGTGATCCGTTTTTATTTCATTATGATTGAGTCTCAAGCCCTCAAGGTAGTTGTATGTTAAAAAATTAATCAACGGGTGAGATTCAAAAATCGACCATCTGGGTCGTGTTTTATAAAGCTACAAGTTGTAATTTACGAGCGGAAGTCTCTTTCTAACAAAAGGTGATAGAAAGAGACTTCCGCTTGTAAATTGTAACTTGTAGCTTTATAAAACACGGTACTGGTTGTAAAAAGAAAACACTTATGATTAAATAATGATTGTAGACACGGGAAATGAAATGAAAATCGAACTGTTTTTACGAGATTTTATATTTTATTAAGTCTTATATCTTTAGTTTAAGCGTTTCGTGTTGCTGGTGCTAATTTTTTTAGAATATATATATTTTTTATTACTATTACTTTAAGGTTTTTGGTTTTAAAATGGTGCCAATAATGAAATGTTTTGATACGCCTACTGTACCACAGTGTCTCCTAGTTGAAAAACCCCCCAGGTAATTTCAAATTTCAATATCTCAAAAACAGCTCGACCGGTTTTTATGAAACATAGCTAAGAACCGTCTCGATTAAACTAGCTTTTTTTATATACACAATAAGCTTGCGATTGACCACAATCACGCCATTCACGCCTTATAGTAAGCGAAGATGTTTTTGTTTTTCGATAAAAAAATTGTTTTATGTCGTGCCAGTAGGGCTAGCACGACTGGCCGCGACTTTGTTAGTCGTGCGAGATAGAAGTCGCACTGTGAGTTGTGCTAGGCCTGTAGGAAGAGTTTGGAATGGATACAGAGGGTCGAGTGCGAATATTCGAAACCTGCGTAACGTAATCGAGTAGTAACGTTATCCAGAAATTTTAAATTTGTATGACGTTTGGAACAGCGCCCGCCCGTGAGCGTGTTTGGAACTAAAATTTAGTATGAGGTTTCTCAATTTCGATACGATAACGTAACGTTACGCAGGATTCGAAAACTTCGTGCTCGGCCTACTGATTGGTACGGTTAGTACATAAGTGACATTTTAAAACCTAAAATCTGAACTGCCTAAGTTTTTACTTTTTACTTATACATAAGTATTTTTTTACGCCCATTTTAATTATATTTTTTTATGATTTGGCAGCGTGTCCTATACTAGTTGACATTAAACAAAATGTTTATTTAATTAAATGAGATGTTACGTTACGAAGGACCACGTTAATGAACTAAAAACATGCCTTGTTATTGTGTGAAGCAACAGTTTGTGGGTAGACCCCGTATGAAATAACAGGCTAAAGGTCCCACCCAATATTTGACACCTTGCGTCCAATAATTGTCATCAGTAGGGCTAGCACGACTGGCCGCGACTTTGTCGCACGAGATTATATTACCCGTCCCGTTGCTTTCTGAGTGACGGAAAAGGACAGGCTGTTCTCGCGCGAGATAGAACTCGCACTGTGAGTTGTGCTAGAGCAGTGTTTTTCAAACTTTTTTGTGTCACGGCCTTTAATGACCATCAAAATTCCTTCGCGACCCCCCAAAACCGCGTTTGTGTGGTTAACCTCAGAACCCAACCATTATTTAAGTATTCATAATTATTTAGAACGCACCCTTCTATCATTTAATCAATCATACGTTTTGGAACGCAACCTGTATTTTACTCGAAGACCGTAAAGTTACTGTTTTGCGACCTACCCCTTTTTTTAATATTGAAAGGAATTACATTTTGCTGTTTTTTTTTTTATTTATTTAACTCAAAATAAGAAAATAAAAGTACAGAACTTAGACATAAACTTCTCACTCACCTCACCATACTGCTGTAATTACTATCCTAATTATTAAACCGGCGACGGCCGCGCAGACGCTAAGTACCTACCTATATACAACCTATAAATACCTATATATGTTTTATTAACATGTCCTTGAAAAAAAATTTGTAGTCACGAGCACTAGACTTTCGAAGCTGATCTTCGCGACCCCCCTGTAGAAGTGTCGCGACCCACACTTTGAAAAACACTGCTAGAGCTACTGTATTGAAGATGCAACCGTGCCAATTACTGGGGCAGTCTCGGGCACTGGGACATTAAACTTGCATGCGTCGCACAGACGTAGCAGTCTTGCACGTGCGGTCGCGGATTTGCAAAGGTAATTGGTTTTAGGATAAAGAGGAAATATGTTTTTTTTTTGTCTCGTTGTTTTGCGTATTTAGTTATTTGTGCCAACGTACGATTATGCATGGATTAAGAGATTTTTCTTTATCTTAATAAGTTTAGTATACTGTTTTATTTTCCTTGTTTCTGATGGCTAGTGAATCATTTGTGAGATCAATAATAATTGTGTGTAAAGTTTTATAATACAGGCGGTTCTGTGTTTGAACATTTAAAATTGTTGAAGATTTATCCTTTTCCAGACATGCTGGGTGAATCATGATCTTAAATGGAGTATCTTTTTGTATTTTTTCCTCATTTTTTTTTATACTGCAAAAAGTAATAAACGAGCTGAGATTTGAATACATGGAGAAAACTTTCAGCGTGTTTCCCTATGCTAATCGTGGTGCAAGGGTATGGCACGCGAAGCGGAATATCGAGGATCCGGGTTCGATTGCCGGGGTTAGAATTTTCTGTTTTTTTTTTTCAGTGAGTATTAAAAAAAGTATAGTTTACAGGGTAATTTTTTATACGATCCAGAAATCTTTAATGGAATCGGGAAGAACAAGCGGTAGTAGTTAAGAGGGTAAATAAATTCATCGCGATATAAAAGGGAGATTCCGGTTTCTAAGAACCGTCTCCCATTATAGGTAATTACTCCAACAAAAGGCATGAACTCGCCCTTTTCTTGTTATGAATCACCGAAATGGTTCCCATTGTCAACTTACCTTTACATTAAACACCCGATAACCGGAATTAAATTAACATAGCCATTTTTATAGGCTCGCCTGTGCTCTGTGTTCTTTAAGTTCTATACTTTAAGCGCCTATTTTGCACAAATAGGTGCACAAATTTGAATATTCGCTTCGCTATTGCTAATCAATAACACATGTTGTGTTATTTTTACTCTAGCTTAAAAAAACATTAGAGATATTGACGATTCCATGATTCCACTAACTTCATGGGTAAAGGTAAAAGCAGGATGATTTGCAAGAAAAAAAAAATGTTTTCTTAATTGATTTTATTGTCGTTAATAGGTATATTATATTAAAGATACAAAATCATTTATGTTAAAGTTTGTGCACTGATAAAAAAAATTACCCAGTAATATACTTCATGATTCGTTAGAAACTAGCAAAAATACGTTTGTACTGTAAAAAAAAAATGCATATCCATTCCAAATTTCTAGTCAATCAGACCACTAAAAAAGTAATACGTGGTTTTGATTGTTCCCACTGGATCTGCCTGTATATTCACAGCAATATAATGTATGAAATATTCGCACGACTCATAGCTATACAATAAATATTAAGAACATTTCAATTTCCGTACCTAGAAATACTATTGTTTCTCTGCTTCAAAAATATAGCTTTAAAATTCTGCAGTGGTATTACATATAAACAGGAAGTAGAAATGTTACCACCTGCGCCCGAGTTGAAGATTCGTATAAAACCCAATTGACCACTCTTGCGACAGTTCGAAAGTGACGCAACGACCAACTGCGCAACCGGTTACAGTGGAATAACACTGCTCACTTACGTATACGAGTCGAGTCGCTGGGTCGGGCGCTCCCAGAGGAAGGACTACGAATTAGTCCGAAACGGGTCGGGCTAAACTCGACTTATATACGTGAGTGATCCGTTTTATTTCACTATGATTGAGTCTCACGGTAGTTTCATGTTAAAAGTATGCTACCGGTTCTTTTTAAACGATTTTAAAAAAAGGGAGCAGGTTCTCAATTCGTCGGTTTTTTATTATTATTTACAATTGTATTGGGGTTCAATAATTGACACCCCACTGGCGCACTGCTTATGAATTAATATTGAACGTGACAATTATTGGCGCATTGTCGGACACTAGCAATTGCCTTTTATAACATTTTTGATTTTGAAAAAAAAATCCACAACTTTCAAATACCTAATTTAAAAAAAAGGAAAATCTTTGAAATTTGCACTTCGCTATATTCGTGTGAGCGAAAAGGACGAACTATATTGTTTATAACGTGAGCGAGAGAAATGCAATTAATGTACGATCGAAGTGTGGCCAGTATGAATTATTTGATGTAAATATTCTAAATTATTGAAAAATTTAAAACTAGGTGTGGATTATCTAATTTCGGAATCAGTAGCGTAAGTAGCTAGCCTAATCTAAAAAAAAACCTTTTAAATCCTATAGCCACGAGAAAAGAGTTATTCTTAAATATATCCCCTAAGTTGTACCCCTGGGGTACAAGTCAGATGCTAATTGTTCCCACTTGTGCCCACTGAGTGTATCTCTGGGGTACAAGTCAGATGCAAATTGTTTCCACTTGTGCCCACTGAGTGTACCTCTGGGGTACAAGTCAGATGCAAATTGTTCCCACTTGTGCCCACTGAGTGTAGCCCTGGGGTACAAGTCAGATGCAAATTGTTCCCACTTGTGCCCACTGAGTGTATCTCTGGGGTACAAGTCAGATGCAAATTGTTCCCACTTGTGCCCAGTGAGTGTACCTCTGGGGTACAAGTCAGATGCAAATTGTTCCCACTTGTGCCCACTGAGTGTATCTCTGGGGTACAAGTCAGATGCAAATTGTTCCCACTTGTGCCCAGTGAGTGTACCTCTGGGGTACAAGTCAGATGCAAATTGTTCCCACTTGTGCCCACTGAGTGTATCTCTGGGGTACAAGTCAGATGCAAATTGTTCCCACTTGTGCCCAGTGAGTGTACCTCTGGGGTACAAGTCAGATGCAAATTGTTCCCACTTGTGCCCACTGAGTGTAGCCCTGGGGTACAAGTCAGATGCAAATTGTTCCCACTTAGCCCAGATTGGGGTACAATTGAACCAGTTTTTTGGCCACTTCAGTTATGCCCCTGGGGTACATGTCTAAATAGTACTGTTTTTCAGAAATCATCCAAAAATACATTAGTTCCACTACAGAGAATAGATGGCGCTTTCCGTCTATCCTACAATGAACGGACTGTACGTAAAAAAGCACAAATATTGTTGAAGGCTCGCAACCCTCGGTGCGCGAGTCTGACACACATTTCTAACGATTTTTTTTTATCGCGAAATCTCCAACGTATTAGGAAAGTGTAAATATTTTTCTCAAACTTTAAAGACGATGTAAAATTATTAAAAAGCCCTTTTTAGCCGACTTCAAAAAAAAAGGAGGAGGTTCTCGATATTTTTTATTAAACTAAGATAGCGGTCTATGTAGGTAGATAAGCAAATTTTGTATGATACTCTACAGTTATGTATGATTATGATAAAAATACGACAGAATTGCAACCGGAAGAATCGAAGTGTTATGGGGCTGCGTTCGCGCGAATGTTGAGAAAAGGCGGGTGTTTAGTCCCATTATATTTTGACGATACGCCAATTGTTATGATAAGGAATAAATTATTTTTTAAACTTGTGTACTTTACCCTTTGAACGCCAAGAACGCCTAAAGGCGTCGCGAGCCGACGTGCCGACGCCGCCAACGCTTATAGGCGTCCGGCTGCAGTGCAAATGCGACCTACGGACGTATGCTTGAGGTTTAAGTCCGCGTTGACGTTATGCCAACTTGGCGTGTGGATGACAACTTTTGTATGCGTCGTTGGCGTTGACAGGGATAACAAGGAAGTATATTTACTCCTATGTATTGGTTTATTTTAATCTTGCATTAAGTTAAATTGTATTGTAATTATCGTGGTGATAATTTATATATCTTGACATTGTATGTTTAGCTGAAAAATTGTGAGGTTCTCAATTCATGTATATTTAATTATGTTTACTTATAATGTGAATGAAATCGTTCTAAAAACAAATAATTTCACCATGCGTGTGACACGGCTATGCTTATGCGACAAATGAATGTTTTCATGCAGCATCTCCACTACGCGAATCAACATACGTCACACAGACTGAACTACACTATACGCTGAAGCGTTTCAAGCTCTCTACGAGCCCATTCTCAAAGCAACAAAATATCGGTTATTTTACATACGTACAGTACAATTGTCGCGTAGACGTAGCTGTCTTACACGTATTTGTTTCACGCCATGTTTGAAATATATTTTTTGTAACAATTGGCCGTTGTAGTCGTTTCTGCAGCTTTTCTTACGATTGTAGAGTATAGCTAGTTCGGGTTAGCGTTCTCGAGTTGTTTTCGATTTAGTTGTACGTAACCGAATGTTTAATCTATTAAAGTATTGAAGAGATGCGTTGTTTTATTTGTTATTTAATATATTAAACCATGGACTTTGGGTCTAGTTCAAAATTCACGAAACATGTGTCCCAGTACAACACGGCATTTCTCGATAATAGCCATACGTCATAGCGCTGTCGTTCGACCGAACTAAGACTGGCTGACGCTCGATTAGTGGTCTTTTGGTTCGGACGTCTCAAGCGCTAACCCGAAGTCCGTGGTGTTGGTACGTCAATGTTTTGAAAAGCATGATTGTGCTTAATGACAAGAAAGTGGAAAACCAATCTTAATACTCAAAATGCGTCTAGTCACTTTTTTTAAATGAGATTTTATTCTTAGAATGTAGAACACTCGATAGACTATAAGTTACCACTCGGTTACAGATACAAATATTTATGTAGGTAACTTCGTCTTTTTTATCACTTTGAAAAAAGACTTGTACGAAAATTGTATGGATAATTAGATCGTTCCAAACTCTCAAATCGCGATAACTCAAAAAGTTGCTGAGGTGACTAGACGTGTTCTTTCCGTGTACCCTTCATAATTATATTAATCAGCGCCCGTAGTGTAATCAAAAAGCACAAAATACGTCTCGATCGCGTTTGCGTTAAAGTGTCAAATAGTATGAGAATTGTTAAACGCGAACGCGAACGAGACGTATTTCTTGGCCTGGTCGGCGATTACACTAGGCGCTCTGAAAAATAGCGCCCTAAAACCATAAAGCAGACAGACGGGAGGCGTCTTTGCCTTATATGCACTACAATTTTTCTGCCACTTTTTGAGGGGGACGAGGAACACACACGTAAAGCACACATCTACGCTCCTGTCAAAATTTGTTACGTTCCTACAAACGCACTAAAACAAAACTGTCACACAAATGTGATCATTTTGGTCAGACTTAATGTTAAAGATTTGGCAGAGGGGAAATCGCGCGTTAACATCTCCATTCCTTTCCTGCTCCAAGCCTAAAACAGACCTCACAAAATATTGGTCCAGTTTTAATTGGAGTTTGTGCAGTTAATCTCCAATATTGAATATGACACGGCAGAATCTCTAATCCATAAGCTAATTCCATGACATAACGAAATTAGGTTTTTTCGTGATTGCACAGGAAGCAAAGTATTAGTAAATTGGCTAATCCTGATCGATCAAAACTTGATTATCACGAGTCCGTATGAATCTGCTAGCTTAAACGCACGCGGCTCTGTCTGCGAAGATGCGGATTCATCTAATTTGATTAAGGTGACCATGTGTTCTGTCCGCCACAAAACGGGTCAACAATCTATCACAGTAGTATTTAAAACTCATTTTAATATGAATCAAAGTTTTATTCTCTTACACTAGACACAGAAATAGATGCTTATTGCCTATACCTATAAGACAGTACTGTGACTGACTGACTGATAGACAACGCACAGCCTAAACCAGTGGACCTAGAGACTTGAAATTTGGCAAACATGTACCTTGAGTATTCTAGAGGTGCACTAAGAGATTTTTCGAAATTTCCGCGGGATAGGGAGCTAGCCCATTTTGAAATATTTCACGGGGGCAAAGCGGCGGGGCATAAGCTAGTTTTTTATACTTTTCGGAAGAGCAAAATGTGTTTAATAAATTCTGTGACGATTACATATAGACTTACTTAAGTGTCTTTTACATCCAAAACAGGGCAATTTTATCGTTCAGGGGGGCATTTATATAGTACCTACCTAGATTTTTTGAATTCGAAACTAGACGTCGTTAAAGAAAAGTTAAAATTAATTAACATTTGTTCTTGGGACTCAGTAGGATAATATTGGCAAAGTGGCCAGTCTTAATAGAGGCGATTTACCCTATTTATTTACCTTAATATTAACTACTCAAGGCCTCCCATTGTTACCGGTAGTTCTGTGTTTCGTTTTTTTTTTCTGTTTTGTTTGTTATCATTTTCATCATCATGCCAGCTGAAAGACGTCCACTGCTGGACATAGGCCATGGCGCAGTTGGTAGCGCGACACCGCGGTATGGTGAAGGTCCTGGGTTGGAATTCCAGTTCGAGAATTAAATTTTTTGGTCTTTCTGTATAATATACGTATCAGTTTGAAATTTGAGAAATAAATGCCATCTTACCCCTAGTGAACTCGACTCGTACATTATAAAAGGAACCTGTTGAGGGTAGTTTTGAGTTCTCACAGGTGGTGCTTTTTCAAACGGCGTAATTCGTACATCGCGCTATCGTTTTGTTCTCTCAGAATGTATAATATCAAATATGTGTTTTTTATTTAACTTGAGAATAAACATACAATGACAATGCAAAGAAAAATTCGTTAAGCAGCTGGACTTGAACCAGCAACCTCGGTAATCCGTACCACGCTCCACCAATTAAGCTATACTTAACGTTGGTGTACCTAACGAATTTTTCAATGCCTTGTGTCATATTTTATTTGGAAGATCTCTCCTCAGCGCCATCTATGAGTAGCTTAATCAAGCAGCTCACCCACTACGGAACTTCTACAGTTACGCATTAGTGGCAAGAGATGGAGCTATTTTCTGAATCAATGAAAATAATCGATTTATTGATTATTTTTGTTTTTATTTTTATGAAACATTTCATAAAAATAAAAACAAAAATAATCAATAAATCGATTATTTTCATTGAGAATAAACAACTTGTTAAAGATAAACTGTTGCGATGTTTGATTGTTACTTCGCTTTCGAACCCATTGGTGCAATATTGTACAAACCTCTATGCAGAATTTCAGCTTTCTAGGTCCAGGGGTTTGGGCTGGGCGTTGATCAGTCAGTCAGTCAGTCACGAATTTTCATATTTATAACTAGCATATGCCCCGCGGCTTTGCCCCCGTTAAATATTTCAAAATGGCCCAGTTCCCCATCCCGTGGGAATTTCGAAAAATCCCTTCTTAGTGCACCTCTAGGATACTCCAGGTGAATGTTTGCCAAATTTCAAGTCTCTAGGTCCAGTGGTTTAGGCTGTCTGTCAGTCAGCCAGTCAGTCAGTCACGGTACTGTTTTATAGGTATAGATTAACACATCGTACTTACATAAATTTTACTATTCATAGACTAATAGATAGGATCTATTTTAGACGATTATCACGCGCAGGTGTTAAAGGTTTAGCAATATCACGTTTTACATATAGTGCAGATTAGTAGCAACAAATAATAATTGATTTACGTCAGAGATATTGACGTAAGTACTTACTTAGGTATACCTATGTTTTAACAGAGGACTGCCAGTGTCTATACGATGTCGCGTTCCTTTGAGATAATAAGCCTGCTGTAGCTAGTTTCACTACGGAGGGGTCTCTGTACCATTCATTTGGTATGACTTTTAGACCTCTGGCTAACACAATAGTGCCATCTAAGTTCGTTTTTTCTTTCAGTTCATAGATGGCGCTATTGTGTTAGCCAGAGGTCTATGTCATACTAAATTAATGGTACAGAGATCTCTCTATAGTGAAACTAGCTACAGCAGGCTCATTATTTTATAGGAACGCGACATTGTATAGCCATTGGCAGTCCTTTTGGGTTTTATCGTCCTTTGACCAATGATCGTTATCAACGTGCAGTTTTCGGAGCAAAGTGTATGGTTGGCAGAAAAATAAACACATTTAAATTAATAATAAGGATTATTACATTAATTTTTGATATAAAAACCTTTGTCGATCCTTTAAACCTAGTTCATTTCAAATGTTAGGTTTTTCGTTTTAAAATATTTTTTTCACTACGAGACTGCATACAACTTAGCGGTTATGCACAAAGCATTGTGATTAATGAAATTATAGTAATCTTTATTCAGATCTAGTATATCACAAGCCTATTAGTTGAGATTATCTCCTAATTAATCAACAGACGGCACTTATCGTTGACTGTATTTACCTACGTTGACACGCGATCTAGATCTAAATCGAAAATTTCGATAATAGTTACGTATACTTAGGTATGTTAGTATTATTCCACTATTATGTTCACTAATCTTCCGTCTTTCCGAAAGCGCTGGCAGACTCAAAACAACGACGTGTAAAGAGCATTCAATTGCCTATCTGCTGAATAAAATTTTGAATTTTTCTGAATGTTAAATACTGGGGATCGATTTTTGAATCTCACTCGGTGACTAAATTCTCACCCATGACTTTGATATCACTATTTGCCAAAAGCCTTATTTTTGAATGTCATACCCGTCTACTAACATGCAGCTAATTTGCGTTTCTGTCGTAGACAAGCGAGTCAACATAGTGGATTGAGGTTAGCTGTCACTGCCAGTGGTCAAGAAGTCACTCAGTGATCTCGTTTACGAGTAGGTGAAGGCATTCGTATTTGATATCATCGGCATGAGAATGTTAGTCACCGCGGTGAGATCCAAAAATACGAACTTTTTAGAAATCATGAATTTTGCCACCGGGTGAGATTCAAAAATCGACCCCCAGGTGACGATGGGCCTCATAAGGAAGCTCAATCACTCAGAGGGCGATGGAGAGGGCTATGCTCGGGGTTTCTCTGCGGGATAGAATCAGAAATGATGATATCCGCAGTAGAACTAGAGTTACCGACATAGCCCGAAGAATTGCGAAACTTAAGTGGCAGTGGGCGGGGCCAGGACCGATGGCCGATGGGGTCAAAGGTTCTCGAACGGCGTCCACGGACCGGGAGACGAGCTGTCGGTAGGCCTCCAACAAGATGGAGCGACGACCTGGTAAAGATCGCGGGACCGCGGTGGATGCGGCAAGCACAAGACCGGTCTGAGTGGAGAGCCGCGGGGGAGGCCGCCGGCCAGCAGTGGACGTCTTAAGGCTGACATGATGATGATGAAACCAGGTGAGTACTTGTACCTATAGTCGCAGAATGAAAAGGTTTCTCACTTTTCGATCTTAACTCGTTGACATAGAGTCGAAAAGTGACTAACCTTTTCATTCCTGGACGGATTTTCTTTAGATCCTCATAAGTAGGTATATAGGTATCAAATATGAGTAAGCAATTAATTATCGACTTAGATAATTGATATGAGTACTAATCTTCCACGTTCCAATTTATCACAGATTCGATTTTGTCGAAGGAAAATTTGGGATAGTTAATTTGTGGAGAGAAAAACGAATAAATAATAATAAATAAATATCATGGGACAATTTGACACCAATTGACCTAGTCCCAAACTAGGCAAAGCCTGTACTATGGGTACTAGACAACGGATAAACATACTTATATAGATAAATACATACTTATATACATATTAAACATCCAAGACCCGAGAACAAACATTCATATTCATCATACAAACATCTGCCCCGACCGGGATTTGAACCCGGGACCTCAAGCTTCAATGCTGCAATGCTGGTCATTTTCTACGGTTTCTGAACGCATTATAGAGGACTTACGATATGTGTGTAGATAAAAAAATTCTGCCTCTTTTTGAGGGGGACGAAGAACACACACGTAACAGCACACGTTTGCTCTCATGTCAAAATTTATTACGTTCCTACAAACGCACACTAAAACAAAATTGTCAATTTTTCTGCCACTTTTTAGGGGGATGAGGAACACGTACAGCATACGTCTACGCTCCTGTCAAAATTTGTTACGTTCCTACAAACGCACACTAAAACAGAACTGTCACCCAAATACCAAAAACACGCACACAATCAACAGACCCTGATCATTTTGGTCAGTCTTAATGTTAGAGTTTTGGCAGAGGGGAAATCGCGCGTTAACATCTCCATTCCTTTCCTGCTCTAAGATACATAACATACGCTCGAAAAATATAACCCTACCTCTGGGCAGTCGGGTAAAAAGGGGAATCCTATCAGCGCGGACCTTTTGCCAAGCACTCAGCAGTCAATTTACATGCATTATTAATCTCGAGTAGTTCGTTATTTCGTTGGATAAGTACTCTTAAAGATGACGCCAAAGTTATCAAAATTTGTTTTCTGAAGGACACTTCAGACTGACCACTTAGAAGGTTTTTCCACTGAGGTAGGTACAGGACAGTCATCAGAAGTGACACTTGATCACAAGATGGCCGACGCGGCATCTTGCAGGGTTGACAGAGCGCACGTATTTTAAACTTCCGACGAAAAAGAGGGGTGTTATGTGTTTGACGTGTGTATCTGTCTGGGCATCATAGCTACCGAACGGATGGACCGATTTCGACCCGGCTTTTTTAAATCGAAAGCTAGTTTAATCGAGATGGTTCTTAGCTAAGTTTCATTAGAATCGGTATTGTCTGTCAGTCAGCCAGTAACGGAAGAGTTTTATATATTAATAGCTTATGCCCCGCGGCCTTGCCCCGTAAAATATTTCAAAATGGGCTAGTTCCCTATCCCGTGGGAATTTCGAAAAATCCCTTCTTAGTGCACCTCTAGGATACTCAAGGTATATGTTTGCCAAATTTCAAGTCTCTAGGTCCAGTGGTTTAGGCTGTGCGCTTGTCTGTCAGTCAGTCAGTCACGGTACTGTTTTAATAGTTATATTTAATTAATTAGGTATTATATATAAATCCGAAGCAATTTGCTTTTCAGGAAAAAAAAGATACTACAGACGCAATTGATTCTCTCGTGGGTGACGTTGTGTCGGACATCCATTGTAAAAAAAGAGTGGCTGGAAGTTAGATTTTTATGGTATTAAGGGTCATTTTTATCATCTCCTTCACAATTATCTTAGTAATCGGAAGCAGTTCGTGGAGTTAAGGAGCTTTGAGAATAATGTAGAATGTTCCGTTAAATCGAAGTTTGTTACTTGTAAGGAGAGGGGTTCCGCAGGGATCAATACTGGAGCCTATACTATTTATCCTGTTTACAAATGACCTGATCAACTATATTTGTAATGCCGTTCCAGAATGCCGGGTAACCGTTTTTGACGATGATACTAGTGCAATTGTTGCTGCAAAAACGACAAAAGCAATTACGGCTTTTCAGAATTGGTTCTATATCAATAATTTGCGTTTAAACACTGACAAAACCAAAATTGTGTTATTCAAACTATATTCTAAAAGGACCGACAAACTGAATGTTGTAGTAAATAATGAATTGTTAGATGTAGTTAGTAGTATCAAGTAACTAACTCCGTTCTTTCAGCTTGTTATGCTCTATGAAGCCTTAGAGAGGAACTCACCATCGAGCAACTCAAAGTCGTATACTATGCGTTAGTAGAGTCTAGGCTGACGTACAGTATGAAGCTCTGGGGAAATAGTTTTAGGTTTAACATTAACAGAGCTTTAGTTGTTCAAAAGAGAGCAATACGTACTATTTTACGTATTCCTCAATGGGTTTCCTGTAGAGAGCATTTCCTAAATCTGGGTCTTCTGACGGTTCCTTGTTTGTCTGTTCTTGTGTTACTGACAGAGTTTGTCAAAAATATTTCAAAACACGAGTCTCTCGAAGAGCAAGAGTGGCGCCCACAAACGAGAACTAAAAACATAAGGCAAACGTTTTTCCCAAGGCTCAAAGTAGCTCAACACAGTACGAAATATCAAGCTATTCAAATTTTTAACAAACTGCCCACTGATTTAAAGAATATTACTAATTATAGAGTATTTCATAGAAGGTTGAAGACATTCTTGTTGAGAGGGTGTTTTTACAGCATTGAACAGATTTTCGTTCGGGATGGTTTATAAAAATTTAAGAAAATATATGTAAAATAATAATAATGTAATGTAAGCATTTAAACAATACAGTGAATTTCTATTAAATCTAGTACCCTAGCTAATTTTTATTTATAATGTAAGAAATTTTAAACTGTACCTATTTCATACACAATTGACAATTTAAATTTTATTGTTTCTGAATAAATAAATGAAATGAAATATGTAGGTATAAATCGTAGACGCCAGTTAGACCCTTTTACGAAACTACAAGGAAAAAAAAATGACAGATAAAAGAAATCTCCAGAAATGACTGATAGGACAACTGCGCGCCTCAATCCTTAAACTTGGCATTTTCCAATGACAAAAGTTTTGCACTAGATAACGAATTACAATAATTTCCTTATCGTCGAATATCAATTAATACCATTAAGTTCCTTATAGATAGCCAATTAATAACGCGTCACGACTTTACTGGCTTTTAATAAGGTTTAGTTCGGCGTGGCAGTGGCCTCTGCTTTTCAGCAAGTCTTTTGGTAGTCTATAAAGGATGTAAATATGATTTATAATTCAGACAGTGAAAGACAGTTCGACTGTTGCTCTGTCCAAAGATCTTGCGCGTCTGTGGTCCTATGTTACAAGTGTTAAGTTAGTGTTACCAGTTCAAATATGATTGGTGAGTGAGGCTACCATTTTTTTTTAACCCCCGACGCAAAGAGGGTTGTTATAAGTTTGACCGCTATGTGTGTGTGTGGCACCGTAGCTCTTAAACGGTTGAACCGATTCGAATGCGGTATTTTTCATTTGGAAGCAGGTTTTCGTGCGATGGTTCTTAGGCATGTTTAATCAAAATCGGTTCCGCCGTTTTTGAGATATTACATTTCGAAATTAAAATGTCCAGGGGGTTTGTCAAGTTCAAATTAAAAACGTGAGAGCCCGTTGATCTTTTCAGTATAAGTTCGGAAGCCATAATCCGGGAGCCCGTTGATATCTTTAACATATAAAGTGTCAAAAAAAAATTATTTAATAAGCCCCCTACATAGTAATGTATTGTCACCGGAATTACATAAGTACATCTGACAAATATCATCTCAATCTTGCACTGTTGCGTTCCAGTGTGGAGAGTAAGACAGCCGGTGTAATTACGGACACAAAAGGCTTTCATCTTAGCTCTCTAGGTTGGCAACGCATCTGCAAACCCCCTGGGGTTGCGGGTGTTTATGGGCAGTAGTGATCACTTACCATCAGGTGACCCACTTGCTTGTTTGCCTTCCTTGTAGTAAAAAAAATCGGTTGAGGACATGAGGCTTTAAAATTCAGTTTAAGATTTGATGGACAACTTACATAAAATAAAACGTATAAAAACTATGTTGGATTCCTTAGAGTAATATATAATTCAACCTGTTTTATTTGCTCATGGGTGTACAAACTATCCAGTTGGCTATTTTTTTTGCCAAATTTATAAATAATTATGAATAAAATAATGCTTTTAAAACTACATAGGGACGAAAAAAAACAAATTTATTTACAGTTTCTAATTAACAAGTAATGTTAATTACAATTACCTTACTTAAAAAAGTTTAATTACAATATTGAATGAAAAATTATTCAAATGCACTGCACAATAAATTAAAGTGAAATTATATGAGAAAATAAACTCGTTGGGATTCAATTTCTAATAAGAAATGGAATGAATTTGTATTGAAATAATTATTAAAATTCATTTGCATTTTTCAGCACTGAAATATGCTTGAAATAAACATAATTGTGTAAATAATACTTATTTTGTATTAGCTTAATATTTTTACATCAATGCATTCACCCCCCTCCAATTCTAATTCTTTGGGTGTTTGTTTACCTGCAAATATAAAAAGGTATATATATTAAAATTATACAGATTGAAATAATTAAATAATACATAGACAACATTTAATCATTATTTATTTCTTTTGTTCTTATTTAAAGTTTCTGCGAAATTTGATAATAGCTTTATACCTCTGAATAAGACATACTTAGGCTAAGAAGAAGAATTCTATGCAGCAAACATATTTTTCCACAAGTAAAACTAGAAATAAGTTTTTGTTAAAAAATCCATTCCTTTCTTTGCTGACTGTACTTGCAATGTTACACCATCAGCATGTCCATACCAAATTTCAAGTCTATTTGACCACCAGTTGGGGAGTGTCCATTAATTATCTGAGGTGATTATGGCCATTTTTCGACCTCTGCTGCCCACTTCGTGAGATGTCGTGAGATTTGGCTCGACCCCACACCCCACGTAATCTCACATGAGATTTATGAAAATACGTATTTTTAGTTTAGTGGATAAACATGTTTTCCTTAATTTAACAAAGTTTGTTGCAACTTTTACACTTTCTTGCGAAAAAAGAAAATTAAGTATATAACCCCCACATGGGATTGAGTGAGATTTGACTCCCCCTTCCCTTCTCTCCTCACTTAATTTATAAACGGCCCCTTGTGGATGAAATTTAACTTGCAAGTTTTGATTACACAGACATGACGAGAGACGAAACTAAAGAAAAGCTTGCAATGCTTCTTACCTGAAATTGGATCGCCATCAAATTCAAATCTCAACTTATCAATAGTTTTCTCGAAATGCTCCGCACACTGCATCATGGCATTTGACAGCTTATCATCTGGCTTGACATAAGTCTCAAACGGTTTCTTAACATTCTGACACTGGAACTTTAGCTTGACACCGTCTTTGACATTTGTTGTAGAGTTACTCGTTACATGTGGCAAGCTTTGATTGACAATGCCACCATCAATAAATTTGGCAACCGTGTAATCTATACTATCTGGTGTGTTATCCGGTTTAAGTATTGTACCATTGTACTGAAACAGCAATTTATCATAGCTAATATTTTCTTTGTTAGCAAAAAACTCGAATATCATAGTGATCTTTTGAAATTTCCGAATCTGGAATTTAAAATAGTCCGAGCTCTGCCAGATGACTTTTACAGAGAGCTCCTCATTGTCTTCCAAGGAGTCGTCCATAACTTCATCTTGCACGGGGGCAGTTTCTTTGCGGGTGCCAAATAGTTGCTGAGTATCACTTTGATCTGGGTATTCCTCAGTGTTGCCTACACTGTAAATTGGTACCGATTGTACCATATCCATGATGTTAGGCATTACGTCTGTGTCTGGGAAAGCAGAACTTGAACTATATCTAGCACGAGCCCTAGCACGAGCCCTAGCCCGTCCTCTACCTCGTCCGCGCCCTCTTCTTGACGGTGGTTCATTTAAAACATCAGTTAAGTTGGAATTCGAGGAGTTTCCAGCGTTATCGCCAGTGACAGTACTTGATGCGTTGTTTATTTTTCTCCGCCGAGGCAAACACACTTGGGAATCAACCAGATTAGGCGAGCTTTGTACACTTTGTCGTTTAGCAGCCCTGGGGCGGCCTTTTCTTTTAGACTCGTTTATTGGTGGAAATGCGCTACGGAACGCATCGAGATCTATTGAGCCACTACTCCCTGAATCTGTGGATTTATGTCTGTCTACTTTCTTCGCTGGAGACTTCTTGTTTTTCCTCTTTTTGGATGGTGAAGTTGACGTAGTTGCTTCGCGTTGTTTTGAGTTTGAGTCGTTTTGCGTTATGTCCACATCGTCTAAACGGAAATTCTTTTTCAGATCTGACAATTTCTTGGCTATGTTGAGAAAACTGTCGTCTTCTGAATCCGACGACGACATGTTTTGAATTTATTTGAATTAAATTAAATGAACGGGATCACAAGAATAAAAATGTATTTAATGAATTGAAATTATTTGAAAGAAAAGAACGTCAAGTGACAAGTCAGGCGAAGCGACAAGCCGTTGATGCGTTTTGTTAAGTCACAATTTTCAATGTTTTAACGTGGTAATTAATAAACACCACGTTACAGTCGGATAAAATCACAACCCAAGAAATACCAACAATGAAACATGAAAATTAAACATCCTGATCACAATTTTGTTCATTTACATTCGTTTGAGTTGAGTTAAATTCAAGCCACTCACCTAATTACTTATACTTTTGCGCAAGCAGTAACGAAACGTCTCATGTGACATTACGTGTACGTTTGCGAAGATCGCTATACAATTATAAAAAGATTTCAGCAGCAACAAATTTAAGATAGAAATAGTTTTCGGTCATGAAAAAAAATTTTTTTGGTGGAAATTAAAATACTTTTGTATTTTTGGAATTCCCAACCACTGAAAGTTTTCGAATGACACAAGAATTTTACACGCAGTTACGCAAGCACGTAGAACAACTTGTGTACTGATTACAATAAGTGTCTACGCATTTAGAGATTACTATCAGAATGATAATTTAAATTACGACAACGGCGGAGCTCTTAAGAAAACGGTAGCGATAATTGACGAAATAGTTATTAGCAACTTCGCAGAAATATACGTCATTCGCATAATCTTTTATGCTTTACGTAATCCCATTTTTATTGATTAGGATTAATAACAAATTTTATTAGAATATGGATAATGAGAGGCCCGAAGGGAGGGTTTCGGGAATTCGGCTATCGATATCCCGCTGGAAAATTGCAATTTTCTTGGATTAAAAGTATCCTATGAACCTACAAGAACCTACCTATTCTCAGTGTTAACAAAATCGGTGGAGGTGCTTGGACACATTTTTACCTGTAATACTTATAGTTCATTTTTTTTAGCATTAGAAAGAAGGTAAACAATCCTGACATGTCTTTTTATTAAAAAAGCTTTTTTTTAAATAAGTACCTACCTAACTGTTACATATAAAACCATAACATTATAAATAATTAAGCGTCATTGTTATTTAATTGTCACTTGCTGTTAGTTATTTTTAAAAAGCTTTTTTAAATAAAAGGACATGTTGTAATGCTAAAAAAACGAAGAACCTATCGTTAAAGTGAAAAAAAAATTGTTACGAAAAAAATTATCTGAATTCTGGAAATTTTACTAAAACTTATTACATAGCTAAATCGGATAATGAATATACAGGGTGTTTGGTATAACGATGTAGGAATTTTAGGAGGTTATACCGGGGACTATTAGGAATAGTTTGAAGCTTATATGCCTTAGTCCAATATGTGACAGTTTTTTTTTTAAATCGAGTTTTTCAGATTTTTTTTACTTGGTACCAAAAGTTGACATAATTTTTTTTTTAACAAACTGGACAAATAATCATTTTTTTTTTTACGATTAACACCTCAATTAATTGATTAACCAATCACAAAAAAATCAGCCCCCCACTGGCTACACATTTTTTTTTATTATCGATTTTCTAACAAAATGTGATTTTAAAATTGTATTTAGTGGAGTTAGTGGGAGAATGGTATTTATTTATCGATTAATCATTTAATTGCAAGATTTGCAAAGTTGTTTTGAAATAAATTGCGTGCAATAGTGTCTTTACTTGCTTTTTTATTTAGAGAACATAAATTGTAAAAAATAAATGATTTGATCTTAGAATAAACTTGCATAATTGTCTACTTCGTACGGGGAGCTTTTTTGTCCGATCCCGGCGTTCAACATGTTGACCAGTGATATTTTTTTTATTTGTTACAATTATGTTCTAATTTTTATTTTCAATTACAGTAAGCATATCAAGCATGTTTCTAAACTAATTGGAAGATTAATATCTTGGGAAGTTTTTTTTTTCACAGCCCGATAAAGTTTATATTTTCGGCGGAAACCACTCATGGTGACCTACAAAATCAATAATAAAAAAAAATGTGTAGCCAGTGGGGGGCTGTTTTTTTTGTGATTGGTTAATCAATTAATTGAGGTGTTAATCGTAAAAAAAAATATGATTGTTTGTCCAGTTTGTTAAAAAAAAAATTTTTATGTCGACTTTTGGTACCTAGTAAAAAAATCAGAAAAACTCGATTAAAAAAAAACTGTCACATATTGGACTAAGACATATAGGCTTCAAACTATTCCTAATAGTCCCCTGTACCACCTCCTGAAGTTCCTACATCGTTATACCAAACACCCTGTATGAATAACTTGCTGTTTTACAAAAGACTGTCTTATCGACATAATAAGTAAATCTGGGATTATGTAGATTGTAGAATTAAGACAAAACGGATTATAGGAATTTTTTTTATCTTTCATCATTCTTATTTTGCGTGCTTATTGTATTTATGTGTTTAAAATGAAATTCAAAACAAAATTTTATCAGTAAGTCAGGGGATTCCCCAAAGTTTTAGAGTAAAAATCCTATGGCAGTATTATGTATTGCTGTCTACCAAAAAGAGTTGAATTGAAATACCTAGATTACTAACCACGACCACACCAATTATATTAACAATGATGTAGGTATTATTAGCAAAAAAAATAGGTATACTACGTTTTTTAACAAAAATTTATTGGTTACAGCTAAAAGTATAATCTTCTTGATGGTGGTAAGCGCAGTGTTGGCCGATTACCGCCCTTTCGAGGGCGTCGACCCTAACACCCTTACCTGCGACCCTGAAGGACAAGTAAGTACGAACCACGACTCATTCAATTGACAGTAGGGAAGTTGACTGATGTAAAAATAAAATCATTTTTAATTTTCACTTATCAAGCTTCGGAAAGCCTACCAATAAAAACTGATGCCTCCTTATAAAACCGGGCAAGAGCGTGTCGGACACGCCCAGGATAGGGTTCCTAAGCCATTACGAAAAAGCCCTGGCATAGATACCTAATTTAAAGGTATTTTCGTCACACCTATTCGAAACCAGTGTTAGCAGAGCCCTACTCCTAAGCAAACTGTAAGCAGTGTGGGGTCAATCTAGGTATATCGGTTACCGACACAGAAAACATGTTAATCAACTATTACTCCCAAACCTGTAAAGAATACTTATCTCTGATAGTTTTCCTTTTAAATTTACTATAGGTATGCACTACTGCTCTGATTTTTTTCACAAATACAACAGTTTCTCTGGTAGAGGGGTGTGGGGGAGGGGGGGGACACTTGACTCCAAAAAAAATGAGCACTTTAAAGTGAAATATTTCACACACGAATATCATTTAAATAATGTACAGTGTGGCTCTAAAAAGTTTAAAACTTCAGCCATTTCAGCGTCTTAAATTTATGATTATAATATCAATGATTTATTTTATTTTCAGATTTTCCTGCTCCTACCTCACTTCGAGGAATGCAACAAATTCTACATGTGCGCCCACGGGGATGAGGTCGAGTTCAAATGCAGCGAAGGAACCATTTTCGATTTTGAACTGCAGGTAAACATCAAGATTGACATAATTATGTCAAATTCAAATTCAATTCAATTCAATTTTTAGGGAAATGTGGCCCCATCAAGCTTTTGATGATTCTGCCAATGTCGAGGTTGGATAAGACACGGCCAGTAGACTCTTGTCAAATTCAAATTCAAAATGTTATTCAGCAAACAGGCAGTTGAATGCTTTTTACACGTCATTCTTTTTGAGTCTACCCGCGCTTTCGGAAAGACCATAACTGCCAAGGAGAATGCGCCGCAAAAAACTTGGCACAAAGTCATTATTTCTAAAAACAAGTTACATAGCTCTTACAATCTATACCTATAAAAGAAGACCGCGACTGACTGACTGACTGAAAGACAACGCACAGCCTAAACCACTTGACCAAGAGACTTGAAATTTGGCAGACATATATATCTTGAGTATCCTAGAGGAGCTAAAAAGGGATTTTTCGAAATTCCCACGAGATAGGGAATAAATGGGATTTACATTTTCGAATCAAAGTGGCTCTATCTCCGCAGCTATAATTATTAGAGATTACTGATTTGGCATGCAAGTAGGTAATAATAACAGCTAATAACGGGTTTCAGGATTTTTCAAAATTCTCACGGGATAAATTTCATTCATTCATTTATTTATTCAGAAACAATATAGACATTGTGTATGAAATAAAAAGGATAAACAGTAATATTTTCATAGTAATTGACTAGCAGATATACTTAGAGACTTGCAAGTTTACAATTATTATTTCTTGAAGATCATCGAGGTGCACTAAGAAGGACTTTTTCGAAATTCCCACTGAATAGGGAATAAATGGGATTTACATTTTAGAATTTTTTAATCGACCTAAAGAGTTAAAATGCAAAATTCCCGCGGGATAGAAATAAGCGAACTCAACTTCGGGGCTGATTTAAATTAAAATCACTAATAGAAAGCTACACTGTCACTGATTCATATTTAAGGTTTTTTTGAATAGCTAGGTTAAAACAGTTATTAATATCCGGCGGGAACTTTACAATTTCTCGGGATAAAAGTAGCCTATATCAATCAGAAACAGTGTAGCTTTCTGTTAGTGAAAGATTTTTAATCGGGCTAAATGTAGAATTCGCTTATTTCTATCCCCCGGGAATTTTGCATTTTCCCGAGGAAAAAGTAGGTGCCAATGTCAGTTAAGAACTGTAGCTTTTTATAAGTGAAAGTTTTTTTTTATCGATCTGAAGAGTTAAAATTAGTTAAAATGAAAAAACCCGCGGGATAGAATTAAGTGAACCCAAATTCTGCGCTGATTTTAAAAATTCTTCCACTAATAGAAAGCTACATTGTCTCAAATTAACATTTAATTAAAATGAAGCCCTATATTGCTAATAGGTACGTCCGTCCGCGGTCAGTGCTAAAACGCAAAAATGGAGAGTGACATAGGCTACTTTTTATCACGGGATAATATCTCATTCCCACGGGAAACACGTTACAACATCTCCTTTATTTGTGGTTTTGCGATGGATTAAAGTTTTTATATTTTTTATACCTATACTAGCAGCCCGTCCCGGCTTCGCACGGGGTAGACAATTATAAAATGAAAAAAGTTGTTGTAGTGACATAACTACAATAGTTGGACATATGCTACCGCGGAGTTTTTTGTAGACATTATGATGTTCTTCAATATTGTTGTACATTATTTTGTTCTATCGCTAATAGTTTCGGCAGCGCATTCGACGAAAGACATTTTAAGACTCATTTTTCTACACCTTCGGTTACATTGTTCAAATTTTACCAAGGATCCCTATTTTTTTTCAAAATGAAATGTAGCCTATGTCAAATTGGAAGAATGTAGCATTCTATTGGTGAAAGAATTTTTTAAATCGGCCCAGTACTTTTTGAGCCTATTCATTACAAACATACAAACATACAAAAATAGGTACAAATCTTTCCTCTTTATAATATTAAGTGTAGATGGAGATAGTTGAAAGGTTGACGAGTGACATAGGCTACTTTTTGCTACGGGAAAATATCTCATTCCCACGGGAAAACACGTTAGAAATCTTATAACATAACCCATAATGATTGTAATGCTTGCATGCTCGCTTGCATGTTTGCTTGCTTGCGTGCCTGCTTACATGCATGCTTGAATGCTTGCTTGATTGCTTTCTGGATGCTTGCTTGCATGTTTTCTTAGAAGCTTTAATAATTGCTTGAATGATTGCTTGAGTGCTTGCTTGCATGCTTGCTTGCATCTTGCTTGATGCCTGCTTGCATGCCTGTTTGCATGCCTACTTGATGGCCTGCTTGCACGCCTGCTTGCATGCCTGCTTGCATGCCTGCTTGCATGTCTGCTTGCATGCCTGCTTGTGTGCATTATACCTTGCTTAGTATACTTGCTCGCGTGCCAGCTTGCATGCTTGCTTGCAATATTGCTTGCAAGCTTGCAGGTTCGCTTGCACGTCTGCTTGCTAGCTTGCTGGATTGCTTGCTTCTTTGAAATGCTTATGGTTCACGCGAGCGAAGCCGCGGGCAAAAGCTAGTACAATACATAACCACAGATGAATTTCACTAAGAAAACTCACTGTATCATTAGAAAATAAAGAAAAAAAATACAGTATTTCAGAAACAAATGTGAAAAAAGTAATTAATAGAACACTTTACTGGTACTATCGTACTTGACCAGGAGATGAACACTTTACTGGTACTATCGTACTTGACCAGGAGATGAACACTTTACTGGTACTATCGTACTTGACCAGGAGATGAACACTTTACTGGTACTATCGTACTTGACCAGGAGATGAACACTTTACTGGTACTATCGTACTTGACCAGGAGATGAACACTTTACTGGTACTATCGTACTTGACCAGGAGATGAACACTTTACTGGTACTATTGTACTTGACCAGGAGATGAACACTTTACTGGTACTATTGTACTTGACCAGGAGATGAACACTTTACTGGTACTATTGTACTTGACCAGGAGATGAACACTTTACTGGTACTATCGTACTTGACCAGGAGATGAACACTTTACTGGTACTATTGTACTTGACCAGGAGATGAACACTTTACTGGTACTATTGTACTTGACCAGGAGATGAACACTTTACTGGTACTATTGTACTTGACCAGGAGATGAACACTTTACTGGTACTATCGTACTTGACCAGGAGATGTATGATTCTGAAGCCCTAGATTTATTTAGGGAGCTAAGTCGTCGACTCGGATAGACCGTGGCTGGTTCAACAGGTTTCCATTGCAGTCCAACATGGCAATGCAGCCGGACACTATACTTAACTGTTAATTTTACCTAGCCATTGTTTATGAAGTTATGTGCAGTCAGCAGCAGAAGTAGCTAAGCAACCGAAGCGGTCGCAATGATCTGCAGAAGCTCTTAATGTCTGTGTGGCGACCTGGCGCCATCTGTCATCCAGTAGGACTACCAACTTACGACTTTCTAACGACTCCTAGCGCCATCTTGTCATCTGTTCTACATCACGCTGATGAAGTTTCTCAAGTCGGTTGCTTTAATACAACTTCCAACTCTCTTCCATTGGACTTCGGGCCCCAGGCATAACATCTGCCTGGAGAGAGATCTCTCTATTGTGGTCCTTCCCACATGTCTATAACAATAGAGCCGTGCTTAGATAATAGTGAACGCGTCGGTTGCTTAGCTACTGTTGCTGCTGACTGTACAACGCTAACAATGTTTCAGAGTTGCAACTGGCCGTGGGCTACCACTTGCCAGCTCCGTGACCCCAAGGATATCGAGGGTTCCGGCGAAAGCGAGGAGCTGTGGACCGACAAAGCCGAGGCACACATTGGTGAGTTGACAATCAGGCCCTATTTCACCAACTTTACAATTGTCAGTTTTCAATGACAATTCGGTGCCAACTGCTGACTTGAGGAGCTTTTGTTTTAGCGCGCTTCATATTGTCAAAGAAATGTAGTTCGAATTGTCATATAAAACTGACAATTATTGTAAAGATGGTGAAATAGCTTGCTTCATAAGCTTTTAAGCGTGTCAGTTTCAGCTTGCACATGGGCGTAAGAAGGGGGGGGGGGGGGCAGGGGGCGCTTGCCCCCTGGACTCCCGGATCTTACAATCAAACTTCAAAAAAAAAATTGTATTAATTTAGTTCTCATTCGCTGTCTTTATCATTCGAAATCTTAGCGCAAAAGCATTTTCCGTGGAAAAAGTACCTACTTGAAATAAGAACGTGAAGATTTTCTACTATCGCGGCTTAAGAAATTTTTGATTTGCGGCGAGGCTGTTAAGTATTCTTTAACAACGATAGTAAAAAGTCGTAAGAAATGAAATACCACATCTATTTTTATTTCGAGTTAAAAGTTTTATAAAAGCCACGACGAAGTTAGTGTGAACATGCTTCTGAGACCGTAGCCCCACCTCGCAGCACAGTCGGTAACCTAACTCCTCAATTGCTAAAATCTTTAACTACAGGGGTCCTGGACATTCTGAACGCTGCCAGCGACATCAGGCCGGCGCCGGTGGAGAGCACCACCAAGCTCGGCTCAATCCTGAACTGCAACAGCGCCGAGTCGGCCTCCCGCCATGTACCATACAGGTAGGCACTAGACGAATTTGACCCATAAATAAAGCAGACAGACGGGAGGCGCCTTTGGCTTATCTTTGGCTTATATGAGGAACACGTACAGCATACGTCTACGCTCCTGTCAAAATTTGTTACGTTCCTACCAATGCACACTAAAACAGAACTGTCACCCAAATGCCAAAAGCACGCACACAATCAACAGACCCTGATCATTTTGGTCAGACTTAATGTTAGAGATTTGGCAGAGGGGAAATCGCGCGTTAACATCTCCATTCCTTTCCTGCTCTAAGATTTGATCCATTTAAAGTATCGACCAACAGGCTAGCCAGCCCCAGACAGCCAATCCAGCGAGGTGGGATGACGATTGCGAAAGACTGCTGGCAGATGCTGGCAGGGTGGCGTAAGGGGTGGGGACGATCCTCCTAGGGTGCCAAGCACCAAGGAGTGACAACAGCCAAAGAATGCGCACAAAACCTCCCTCTATGTGTTTTATTTTAAATAGGGCTGCTCAATACAAAACCTGCTTAATGCTGATTAACTATGTAATAAAATTAAAATATGTGGATCCAGAACTGTTACCGAGAGTATAATTTTTTGGTTTACTACTGCATGACATTTTCTAATATCGTCAGTTACTATGTTAGTGGCAATTTAACCTGTAACAACGGTACTCTGACTCAACCTCGTATAAAACCTTGACTAAATTGGAATAACAACTCAGCGAATCTAAAGAGGTTATTCCAATTTCGTCAAAGTTTATATACGAGGTTGAGTCAGAGTACCGTCGATACCTGTCTGATGTTTTTGCGGGCTAACGTTGGTTCTGTGTATCCCCAGTTTGTAACTCAACTGTAATTTCCAGAGGTGACTGCCAGCGGTACTGGCGTTGCGAAAACGGCGTCCCTCAAGCCGCCTTCTGTTCCGACGGACTCTACTTCAATGAGCGCACTCAGCAATGTGACTTCGAAGCTAACAGCAAATGCGTGGACAGCCAGCCTAACGAGTTAGGCGGAGAGTTCATCGAGTACAAGTAGTTCATGACTTGAGCGCTTAAGTGTTAGGAGGCCATAGACTAAAGTTTTCTATAAAGAAGCGAGCTTCGTAAACGCGCTGCGCGCGGGAAAGTAGCAGATTTTGACGTTTGAATTTTGACATCTGGGTATTCTATCTCGGGGATGAATGGAGTAAATTTTTTTTAATATTCAAAACGGTTGTATTATCGACAAATATTTTGTATTGACCTTGAAACAGTAAGATGATATTAATTTAAATCTGATTATTATTGCCAAGGCTATTTGTTGTAAAATAAAATAAAATAGTTCTTCAAATATTATGTTTACAAAATGAACGAAAAATGTAGGTAATTTGGTCTCCTTGCTAACTTTAGCACTTTACAAAACTTTAGGAGCAATCTCTAACTAGACACTGGTGGATTTTTAAGATCACAGTATTATATTAAACTGAGGATTTGATCATTTAAATTCATAGGAGCTACAATTTTAAGTATGTAGTTAGCTAGTAGCAGTTTTCAGGGATTTCAAAGCGAAAAAATATAATCGTGATGTCGCATACGAATTATTTGCATCAATGCGTGATTATATTCAGATTTTTCTGATGAAATTCGCGTTTTTGCTAAATATTTACATTATGACGATATCGTTTTAGTAATAAGCAAATTTATAACAGTGCTGGCTTCACTTGTGTATTCTTATTTAATAAATTTTGTAGAAAAAAACTAAAGTTTTGTTGATTGCCCCTAAATTATTCTAAATAAAATGCATATGAAACAATGGGTTTTTAATTTCCTTGCACTTTACAAAGAATGTAAAATACCCTTAAAAGAAACACGTTTTAAACATAGCATGCTTGACGGAGGCACAGCTGACACGTCAAAACAAAGTTACAGATTATTTCTTAATTAAGTACCTACCAGCTACCCGCGACTTCGTCTGCGCAGAATTCGTTTATTATAAGTAACTAAGTTTATTATAACTAAGTATAAGTTCTATAATAAGAAATGTCCGTAGCGGTGGTCGCGTAAGTATAAGGAACAATGGGGTTTGGGTCTTTTTAATATTTGGGGCCATTCCTCAAATTAAGCTGTTGATTTTTTTATTACACTCGCCTACTGCGAAATCTGCTTACTGCAGTGTAGTGGTAAGCTTATCAATGTTTTGGAGAAAAGAGTTGTATATCTTTAGATTTTGTGGCGGGGGGCTGCGCCCCCCGAGCTCCCATCTTTACTTGCTCATGTGTTGGAAAGAGTTGTAATTTTTTGTGTAGTTTTTATAGAGGGGAACCCCCCCCCTCCCCCTCCATAAAAGAGAAACCCCTCTCTTTGTTTGCTAGAGAGTAGCTGTTTGCTTCTTATCAATGTCTTGCAGGAAAAAGTTGCATGTCTGCGCTTTTTGTGGCGAGGGGCTGCGCACCCCGAACCCCCCTCTGTATTTGTTCAAGCGTAGTAACGTTTGCTACTAATCAATATCTTGCAGGAAAGAGTGGTATAAGGGTGAATATCAAAATTCAATATATTCAAGTTTTGGTGGCACTTTTCTTGTGGATTTTAACAATAAATATTTTTATAATACTAAATACATTATGTACATTATTACATATTTTCTTATTTCGCCGAGAATTTGAACGTTCATTAATAAAATAATTTGATGGCCACCAAAACTGAAATTTGAACAAATGTTAAATTTGTGGACTCGTATCTTCAAGATCTGGCGCATATACAACAATATTCTCGAAAGTATGTATGACTGGGACTAGGTGATTCATTTTTTTTTTTTTTGACAGGTAGAATCTTACTTACTTTGGTGATTTTAAGTTTCGGTGGCATAATTAAGTATTGGTGGCCCAAGTTTCGCCACCAAAACTAAGCCACCTAAACTGAAAACTTACAAAGAAAAAAAATGCAAAAATTTTATGAGCTAGTCTAAGATTGTAATCATTGAATAAATTACACTACAAACCAAAATACTATTATTTAACACATACACTTTCGACGCGAAAAATAAGGAAATTTGTCTACAATTTGACCCACCTAAACTTAAGAATCGTTGAACAAAAACCCACCAAAGAGGTTACGTGCCTTATGGCAGGAAATTCTGCGTCGCAGTGACACCTTCATTCTACGCAAACACTAGCTCACCACAGACCTAATTGGGGTACAGCGACTCGACAAGTCCAGAGCCGTGTATTAACCAGCTACGAAATGCTGAAATTTTGCCACCGGAACTTACAATTTTGTCTGGACAAACTTTGATTCAAAGTCATGCGTATTTAAACAGGTAAAATGATGAAATTATACCAACGTTAAAAGGCTATGATTGCATAAATTGTTAAATAATAGTCTTATTTGTAATCAAACTTAAAACATAGCCATGCCGAGTGCGTGTTTTATAAGAAGTAAGTTGAGGACACGCCACCTTGTTCTTAAATAATTTTCTTTCTTTTTTTTCTTTTATAAATAGTTATGTTTACCGCAATCTAAATTTGTAGGCAACTATGTTAATTTAATAGTCAAATAGTTAACTATAAAAAAATTAGAAAAAAATATGCACTTTACACCCGGATTCTCAATCTGGACGCGTAAAAAATGCCATTTTGATATTCACCCATACCTAAGTATCTGTGCTTTTATATCTTTCTCCATTCGATAAAAATCTAAACCATTTTCGCTTTGTTTTAGATTTTACCAATACATCTGCCGAACAAATCGTTACCTATGAAATGCACTGAGAAAAGGTTGTGCGCGGACCGAATCGTAAGATTTTGGAACCGTTTCAGAACCGAATTATTGCTCTATGATAATTATTTACAAAATCACAGAAGCGCGTGTTCCGTATAAAATGGCGATATTTTTATGGGGTGCGAATGTAAATGGAGGATTTTCAGTAGTTGCAAATTTTCCCCCGATGTACAAAGATGATGAAACATGGAAAACTACCATAAAACTACTTTCCGGGTGTCGCACCGCCTTGCAAATTTGATATTGTATTTAGATATTTTTTCTAATCGTTTTCTCAATTTGAACCTACTTAATTCTATATTTTCCCCGGAGCCGCAATGCCCAAGAGTAAACTTTTAGCTGTAATATTTTTTCCTGTATATTCCGTAGGTTGGATTAAACTAAATAAAGCGTGCAAATGTAGATTAAGATGTACTAAAACGTATGCCAAATTACACCGAGTAAGTACCTACACCGTTTTTCTCTCGATAGTTATTTCAATTTTTATTAAGTAAGTATTTTAGTTAGAATAGGTTTATGAATAACAGGGTAAACCGCAGTAGATTAATTTGTTTCTGCAATGAAAGAGGAAAATAACAGCAGAAATAAAAAGGAAAACAATTTATTTACACATTAAAAGCAATTTACAATGACATTATTAAATGTAAGCTAAAACTTAAAACTAAATTAAATCTAAATGAGGCCCCCGTGGCATGGTGCCCAAAAGGCTGGCAGCGTTGCCTCGCTGGATAGCAACGCTTATTCTTAGAGAGAGAAAACTGCCAGTACTTAGTGGTAGTCGTACACATTAAAAAAACCGCAAATCGATGTATGGGGTAGCCGTTTGGTACACGGCTCCAGAAGGCCTTTCATTTTATACCAGATACAATTTTATACAATTCGGAACAATTTTCTTTTCTATTAAAAAAAGATGACGTCTCCTCAGGGATTTTTTTTGTTCTTTAAGTCGAAAAAACTGTTTTGACCTCAAGTATACGGGTATCAAACGGCTATCCTGTAGGTAGTACATGGGTTTGCGGTTTTCCTACGAATTTGAGTAGTACAACTTCCACTTATTAGGCAAAAGCGATTGTGGTAACGTGCAGTTTGATATATTTTTTTTGTTATTCGTGCAGTAGTCGCCAGAGAAACATGTTGTGGTTGCTAGCTTGTCTGTTCGTGGTCGCAGTAAGTAAAATATTTTCCTTAAACTTTTCTTGTTCTGTGACCTTAAAATACAGAACAAACCAGAACTCTCGAGCGCACCCAAAACGAAGACAACTATAAAAAAATCTTTCAACAAAAAGTAAAACCGCCTTCCATAAAAAAATAACAAAACAATCCTCTAAAGTTTTATGGCCTACCACAAATACGAAGTCGGTGCGGTGCGAGCGGAATATTCTTTGAAAGAGGAACCGACTTCATATTTGTGTTAGGCCAAAAAACCGATGGCCTCAGAGAATTATTTTATGTGTTTTTGAAGGCGGTTCTTTTTTTTTACAATTTTAAATTACGGTAATAATTATTTAAAGAATCATCCTCGAACTCCTAACCACTAAGGAGTTGTACCTTTCAACATCACCTCATCACCTCGAGACGATGACTACCAGACGCAAACAATGAATAGCTTTAGAAAATATTTATATGAAACACGGGATACGTGCCTAAAAAATTTGAGAATTGCCACTGATTTGCCTGGGATCCCATCATCAGATCCTGATTTGGTGACATTGGTACCAACTAGAAAGTATACCTTTAAAGGGTATAGGTAAGTACCTACTAAAGAATTAAAAAAAAAAACATTCCGACGAATGGCTTATGAAAAACAGAACAGGTGTAATTTTTTTAAGTGTAAACGGGTAGCGAAATTAATAAAAAAAACATCCCGACAAATTGAGAACCTCCTCCTGTTTTTGAAGTCGGTTAAAAAATGGACACAGCGCGCGGCGTGCGGTTACTTTTCCTGTATTCTGAGTAATGACGTAATATCTGTCCCCTTTGCAGTACTGCGACGAATATGATAGCGGAGGACGAAACCCCTTGATAGACAAATTAGGACTCGGAACCTACCGCGGACTCTACGATGTAAGTATTATACTGTGATTATACTAGTATTAAGTAGGTACTAGCTTAATTGCTCTTAACATAGTACGCGCGCAAACATTATTCTCTATCCCGTGGGAATTTTAACAAATCCGTCCTTAGTGCTTGTCTACATCATAAAGGCAACCTCTGTGCAAAATTTCAGCCTTCTGGGGCCAAAGCTACTAAAGCTAAGGAACATCAAAGTCACTCAGAGGGCTATGGAGAGGGCTATGCTCGGGGTTTCTCTGATGGACAGAATCAGAAATTATGATATCCGCAGTAGAGCTAAGGTTGCCGACACTGCGAAACTTAAGTGGCAGTAGGCGGGGCACATTGCTCGCAGGACTGATGGCCGATGGGCCAGAAGGTTCTGGAATGGCGTCCGCGAACCGGGAGACGAGCTGTCGGTAGGCCTCCAACAAGATGGAGCGACGACCTAGTAAAGATCGCGGGATCGCGGTGGATGCGGAAAGCACTAGACCGGTCTGAGTGGAGAGCCGCGGAGCCAGTGGACGTCTTTCAATGATGATGATGATGAGAGCCAAGGGATTCGGCTATGCGTTGTCTCACTATTATGTATTCTGTGTCTCACTAATCACTCAGTAACAGAAGAGTTTTACCTAAATACAGGGTGGAACGTAACGAGGGACATTTACAATAATGGTGTAAGCATAGTATAATGAGCACACCCCGTTATCAGTATGGCAGATTCATTGAAATTTAGTCTTAGGGTTGTCGCTCGATGTTTGTTTCGTTGTAAATGTGACATATTGGTATACAAAACGTTTTTGTTACAGTAATATTTCTACAGGTAAAACAACAGATTTGTATTATACCTACATTCGTTTTCTGAATAAATTATAAAAAGTTTTTGGAGTTTTACAATTTCGCCATCAGCTCTGTTTTAAACTGGGAAAATTCATGATTTTAACTGAATAAAAAGTAAACAAATTATAGTGACACTAATCATTATTGACAAATTAATGACATTATGGAGTTACAAAACAGCATAAAACCTCTTAAGTCCGTACACTTGAAACATACAAATAAAAAAGTGAATTTGGAAGTTCACATCAAATAGACCAGGTGCATCGAATTATATTATGTAGGTACATGTCAAGAAAGAGTGCAGTGCCATCTCTAGCTTTTTCAATTAATCCGCAACACTGATAACGGGGTGTAATAATGAGTGATGTAGGTACAATCGCTTTATAATTATACGTTATAATTATATTATTAAGGAAAAAACTTTTTAAATTTGTAATTTTTACTGTGGTTACAACCCTAATTACCTACTCATAAATATGACTTGACGTTGATTAAGTACGTCAATTCGACACAACATGACTGTGTTAGGGTTGAACTGATTCGTTTATTTCATTAAAATTTAACGACCTCTAACTTGAAAATGGATAAGAATATGTCATGACTTCTAGAAGAAAAATGTGCAAAAATATGATATTTCATCATCATCACGTCAGCCGAAAGACGTCCACTGCTGGCCGGCGGCCTCCCCCGCAGCTCTCCACTCAGACCGGTCTTGTGCTTTCCGCATCCACCGCGGTCCCGCCATCTTCACCAGGTCGTCGCTCCATCTTGTTGGAGGCCTACCAACAGCTCGTCTCCCGGTCCGCGGACGCCATAGAGAACCTTCTTATCCGAAATATATGTGATATTTATTCCTTTCTATTGTGCTTTAATTGTAATTTTAATTTTTAATTTATTGTACCTATCTAGGTACCTAGTTTTTAAATAAATAAAAATATCTACCTAGTCCCTAGTTTGAAGTCCTGATGTAACTTCGGTCTATCTCTTTTTCTCAAAAATGCTGCGCCCTTCCGGGTTTCATATGTTTGTGTTGTACCTTGACATGTGAATCGCATCAAATAAATGAATAAATAAATAAATAAGTATTTGAATAGCTTTCAAAAATATGTATATGATACACGTAATACGTGCCTCTAAAATTTGAGGGTTGCCCTCGATTTGCCCGGGATCCCATCATCAGATCTTGACTTGGTGACATTGGGACCAACGAGAAAGTACACCCTTTCAAACAAAAAAAGAATTTTCGAAATCGGTCCAGCCGTCTTTGAGTAATCGGCAAATAGTAATGGCCAAGTGCGAGTCGGACTCGCGCACGAGGGTTCCGTAGAAAGGTTTTAACGCTTTTTCCCAGTGTTTTAAGAAGTTCAGTGTTAGCAGAGCCCTGCTCCTAAGCAAAATGTATAGGTACGCAGTGTGGGGTCAACTTATATTGGTCTGCGAAATCTACAGACAGACATAAAAATTTAAGATTTTGAGACTTTTCAGCGTGGTTGTGCTATAAGAGCTACCGTCATACCAAATTTCAAGTTTCTAGGACATCTGGAAGTACCCTTTAGGTTTTTGGAAATCGGCAATTTGTATGGAAATATTTTTTTAATGACTGTATCTTTTGATTGCGTTGACTTAGAAGGTTGATTTTTTCACGGCTTCAAGGTACCGCAGGCTTGAGTATTTGATATTAATTTCAGCATTCTACCTCTACGCGTTCCAGAGAAAAAGGATCTTGACAGACAGACAGACAGACGGACAACAAAGTGATCGTACAAGGGTTCCGTTTTTTCCTTTTGAGGCACGGAACCCTAAAAAAATGTATATATATTCAGACGAAATGAGAGCCTCCTCCTTTTTTGAAGTCGTTTAAAAATTCAGTATCAACGGGCAGCGTAATCCATAAAAAATGGACACAGCGCGCGGCGTGCGGTTATGGTTACCTAATATTTTTCCCCTTTGCAGTACTGCGACACATATGGTGGCGGAGAAGATCGATTCAGAGCCTTAAACGGACTCGACGTAAGTATTATGAATTATAATTTATGATATACTAGTATTAAGTAGGTACTAGCTTTTGCCTTCGACTTCATACGCGTACAAACATTATTCTCTATCCCGTGGGAATTTCAACAAATCCGTCCTTAGTGCTTGTCTACATCATAAAGGCAACCTCTACGCAAAATTTCAGCCTTCTAGGGCCAAAGCTGCTTAAGCTGAGGAAGATCAAAGTCAGGGGTTTCTCTGCGGGATAGAATCAGAAATGATGATATCCGCAGTAGAGCCATAAGAATAAATAATAACGGTGTAGAACGGAATCTCTTTTGACCGAGCCCAAAACGCCGCCATTAATATACCTACTTCCCCCTTCACGTCGTTACACCCCTCTGTCGTCCAGGCGTGTTGTTGCTAGGGTTGCTTACTGTTAAATATTAGGTACTTACGTCTAAAGATAATATCGCTAAAATGTAAGTTTTTCTTTACTTTGCTTTTCATTATTTTATTCTAGTTTTACAAAATATGAGATTTATAACTCATTACGTATGTACCTACTTATTATACTTAGACACTTCTAAATAAGAAGTCATTATAAGCGCCATACCAAATGAAGCCATTTCAGGTGATTTAAGTAAGTATTACTTACCTACAAACATAAAATAAAATACATACAGGCTCACGTGAAACTATTATAACCAAATTACAAACAACCAAACGCGCGCGCGGCGATGCCGGCAGTGACAGCCTGACTGAGTAGCTCGTTTAACGAGTACTCTAATATCGTGACCTTGAGCCCGTCCGGAGCGGGAGTTTCCATTCTACTATGTTATTATTTATTCTTATGTCAGCTATTTTGTTTCACGACATTATTTTGAGCATCAGAAAAAAATCACGAACAATGCTTATTATAATCGTCCCAAGATAACTTTACATAAAATATTAATTGGCATCCCAGAAACATCACGCGGTGGTAATACTTTTTTCATGTCACTCAGACATTTATTTAATTAAAAATAATAATGACAGTAGCAATCAAAAGTTGCTGTTTTTTTTAAATATGGCTCTGTCCATTGGAGGACAATTTTGCCAGTGTTTAGTAGGTTTTGCTGTTGTAAGATAAAAAAAAATCTAATAAATGAAATATGAGGTGTATTTTAAAGGTGGATAGTGAATGAACGATGATCTATTTAATGTTTAATCTAATCAAAAGTTCAAAACGTGTTGTTTGACTATAAATCAGTGTTGCCATAAACAAACTTTAGATTCCTACTGTTGTCAGTTCGTTGCAGAGTTATTGTAGGACGACTATATCCTACCGGCGATTGCAAGTGTTGCCACTTTTGTGTAACCTTTTACAGTAGAAACTGTTGTCAGTTCGTTGCAGAGTTATTGTGGGACGACTATATCAATGTAACACATGACATGGTACAAATATTGCCAAGTGTAAAAGGTTACACAAAGGTGGCAACACTTGCGATCGCGGGTAGGATAATATTTACCAATGATTTTATTTTTTGCAGAAGGGATCGGACTCTGACGAAGCGATAAGACGAAAAGCAGCCGAAATTGTGGAGCATGAAAAATCGATAGCACAGACACGTAATAGAATCTGCAGGTTTGGTTTTTTTATACGACAAGGAAGGCAAACGAGCAACGAGCAAGTGGGTCACCGGATGGTAAGTGATCACCACTGCCCATAGACACCCGCAACCCCAGGGGTTTGCAGACACGTTGCCAACCTAGAGAGCGATTAAGTTAATTATAAAAAAAAAACGGCCAAGTGCGAGTCGGTTTCGCGCACGAGGGTTCCGTAGAAAGATTTTAACGCTTTTCCCCAGTGTTTTAAGAACTCCAGTGTTAGCAGAGCCCTGCTCCTAAGCAAAATGTACTCAGTGTGGGGTCAACTTATATTGGTCTGCTAAATCTAAAGACAGATATAAAAATTTAAGATTTTGAGACTTTTCGGTGTGGTTGTGCTATAAAAGCTACCTTCATACCAAATTTCAAGCTTCTAGGACATCTGGAAGAACCCTTTAGGTTTTTGGATATCGGCAATTTGTATGGAAATGGCCTTTTTAATTACTGTATCTTTTGATTGCGTTGACTTAGAAGGTTGATTTTTCACAGCTTCAAGGGACCGCAGGCTTGAGTATTTGATATTAATTTCAGCATGCTACCTCCACGCGTTCCAGAGAAAAAGGGTCTTGATAGACAGACAGACAGACGGACAACAAAGTGATCCTATAAGGGTTCCGTTTTTCCTTTTGAGGTACGGAACCCTAAAAACAGCCAAATTCTCATGAATTTGCAGGTTTATTATGCTTTCGGCTTCTGAACCCATCATAGAGTACTTCGCTATAATAATGTGTATAGATACGTAAATAATGTACCTATGCAATTTACTCTACATAATTGGCCTTGAAAAATTCGTGTGATCCTATTATGAAACTCAGCTTCGCCTAATTTCATATGTTGCATAAACTACTATTTATTGACTGTATCTTTTGATTACGTTGACATAGAAGTTTGTTTTTGTAACAGCTTCAAGGGACTGCGGGCTTGAGTATTTGATATTAAATGAGATAAAGGGTCTTGACGGATAGACAGCAGACAGACAGACGGACAACAAAGTGATCCTAAGGGTTCCGTTTTTCGTTTTGAGGTGCAAAACCCTAAAAGCCGCTTTGACTACATTTCAGGGTGACAGACAGGGCACACGTCATGGACTTATTAGAAGAGCCAGATCGGAGGAAGAAAAAGGTGAGTTGGAAACGGTGTCCGTCAGTCCCGAGGGAAAACGTGTTTTTGGTGACTAAACTAAGGTATAGTTTTTTTTTTAAGTGAGCCGATCCACTTAGCAGCAGTCACAGTGTCATTATGTCTATACAAGGTTAGAACTACTTTGCTTGTAGGTATATTGAAATTTTAACCTCATTCCATGTTGAGTAGGTTTAAATTGGTATGAGACGAAAATGGCGTATTCAACACTTGTGTATTTTATAACCATGATGTACTCGTAGTAAATAAAGAATGTAAAACTCGAGTTTAGACCTCTTTAAACCCACTCAACAAGGAATAAGGTTGAAATTTCAATACACAAGCAAAGTAATTCTGGTTGGTTAAATACTAATTAATCCCTTCTCGTGTCGTTCTTACATGCGGAAATGACGTTGGGCTTAAAACAGAATAGGATAAAACAATTTAAGTAAGTGTAAATAAAAAAACCGGCCAAGTGTGAGTCGAACTCACGCACAAGGGTTCCGTAGAAAGATTTTAACGCTTTTCCCCAGTGTTTTAAAAAGACCAGTGTTAGCAGAGCCCTGCTCCTAAGCAAAATGTACGCAGTGAGGGGTCAACTTATATTGGTCAGCGAAATCTACAGACAGACATAAAAATTTAAGATTTTGAGACTTTTTCGAGTAGTTGTGCTATAAAAGCTACCTTCATACCAAATTTTCAAGTTTCTAGGACAACTGGAAGTACCCTTTAGGTTTTTGGGTTTCGGCAATTTGTATGGAAAAAGCATTTTTAATGACTGTATCTTTTGATTGCGTTGACTTAGAAGGTTGATTTTTTCACAGCTTCAAAGGACCGCAGGCTCGAGTATTCGATATTAATTTCAGCATGCTACCTCTACGCGTTCCAGAGAAAAAGGGTCTTGACAGACAGACGGACAGCAAAGTGATCCTATTAGGGTTCCGTTTTTTCCTTTTGAGGTACGGAACCCTAAAAATGGACACAGCGCGCCGTGCGGTTATGACGCGGTTTCTTTTTCCTGTATTCTGAGAAATGACGTATCTAATATCTTTCCCCTTTGCAGTACTGCGACACATATGGTGGCGGAGAAGTACAATTCAGAGCCTTATACGAACTCGACGTAAGTATTATAATATACTAGTATTAAGTAGCTTTAGCTTTTGCCTTCGACTTCGTACGCGTACAAACATTATTCTCTATCCCGTGGGAATTTCAACAAATCCTTCCTTAGTGCTTGTCTACATCATAAAGGCAACCTCTACGCAAAATTTCAGCCTTCTGGGGCCAAAACTACTTAAACTGAGGAAGATCAAAGTCACTCAGAGGGCGATGGAGAAGGCTATGCTCGGGGTTTCTCTGCGGGATAGAATCAGAAATGATGATATCCGCAGTAGAGCTAAGGTTACCGACATAGCTCGAAGAGTTTATTGCGAAACTTAAGTGGCAGTAGGCGGGGCACATTGCTCGCAGGACTGATGGCCGATGGGGCCAGAAGGTTCTCGAATGGCTTCCGCGGACTAGGAGACGAGCTGTCGGTAGGCCTCCAACAAGATGGAGCGACGTCCATAGAGATCGCAGGATCGGATCGCGGTGGATGCGGAAAGCACAAGACCGGTCTGAGTGGAGAGCCGCGGGGGAGGCCGCCGGCCAGCAGTGGACGTCTTTAAGCTGAAATGATGATGATGATGATGATGACTCAATATAAATATAATTATGAAACTCCCAGGATACACAACAAGATAATGTAGGTACAAGAGTGCTTTTGTGGCGGCCACTCGTATTTTTAATAAGTTTGGTACTTGTCGAATTTAAAATATTAGAGGGTAACAAATATTAAAGTACCCTGTAGCTGAGCAAACGCCTGAAAGAGGCAATAGGCGACCCTCGCGCGGGCAGCTTTCTCGCGCAAAGAATTGCTATTGCAATTCAGCGCGGGAATGCTGCCTGCGTGATGGGCACCCTGCCGAGAGGTTTTAATATTTTAATTTACTTTGTAGGTAGTGTTAGTCCATTGTACATTTGTTTTAAATACATTATTTTTTAATACTGAAAGATCCTTAAGAAATGGTTAATTAGCAGATTTTTTAAATGTGGTACTATAATAATATAATTACGTCACGATTTTCACACATTATCATGATACTCGGGACTTAATCGGGATTGTATGGGTTGCCTAAGGTACATAAAGCCAACGTACCTTTGCGGCCGATCGTGAGTCAGATTGCATCTCCTACTTACGATCTGGCGAAGTACGTTGCAACGGCGGTGTTGCGGGGGTACGTCGTCTTTTGTGAAGGATTCTCGTCACTTTATAGACATCCTCAAGGGCATCGCGTTGGAACCGGACGATATAATGGTGAGTTTTGATGTTGAGTCGCTGTTCACCAATGTTCCAGTAAAGGAGTGCCTTGAGGTTGTAAGAAGAAGGCTGAGTGAGAGTAAGATACCGGAGTCTATCATGGTATTGCTGCGGAACTGTTTAGAGGGCGGTTACTTTTTGTATCGCGGACAGCATTATCTCCAGATTGATGGTGTTGCCATGGGTAGCCCTGTAGCACCGGTCATGGCGAATATCTGGATGGAACATTTCGAGGCCAGTGTAGATCTGCAACCATGGGCAATGAAGTTGTGGAAGAGATATGTAGATGATGTTTTTTGCGTTATAAAGGGTGGTAAACAGGAAGTCGAGCGATTGCTCCAGCATCTCAATTCCTTTCATCCCAAAATTAAGTTTACGTATGAATTGGAATCGGAACGTAGCTTGCCTTTTCTGGACGTTAGAGTGATGGGTCGTTTAGACGGATCCCTGGCGCACACTGTATACAGGAAACCGACACACACAGATAGGTATTTGAATGCTCTGTCTCACCACCATCCCCGTCACCTGCAGTCTGTCGTAAGTACCTTATGTGACAGAGCACGTAATCTTTGCGACCCAGAATATTTGGCGGGCGAGATGTCGCATATTCAAGGAGTCCTGAGATGGAACGGGTACAGGATGAACAGACGGCAACCCAGGCGGAAGGTTAGGGGTAAACATCCTGATGTTATACCATACCTTTCCAATCACCAGGCGTTTACAAGATCGACTGCAGTTGTGGGAGCTCTTATATAGGGCAGACGAAGCGCACCATAGCTGAAAGAGTCAAGGAGCACATCGCAGCTGTCAAGAATCGGCAGGTGAACAAGTCCGCTATTGCCGAACATTTACTGGAATCAAGACCAAACCACTGGATTGAGCTTCATAACCCCACGATCCTCTCTACTGAGCGGCATTTTTATAGTAGAATTGTACGTGAAGCAGTTGAAATCAGGAAACATCGTAATTTCAACCGGGAGGATGGTTTCAAGCTTTCATCTTCGTGGAATCCGGTAATCAGTATGTGTAAGCGTCATCAAATATCGTCTCATAAATCGCCGGATGTTGTGAGTTTTGTGTCGGACTGGTGGCAACCCTGGGGAAAAAACGAATAAAAAAGACCAAGTGCGGGTAGTTCGAGGAACCCGTGCAGCTAGCAAATGTTGATACCCGCCTCTTCAGTCCCTTCGAGACCATGGACGCAACGTCGCGTCCAAAACGTCGAGGTATTTAAGTTCAAATTTAAATATAAAAGTTTTTTACGCGATTAAGTCCCGAGTATCATGATAATAATTACGTCAATTCGACACAACATGACTTTGTTAGGGTTGAACTGATTCGTTTATTTCATTAAAGTTTAGCGACCTCTAACTTGAAAATGGATAAGAATATGAACATGGCTTCTAGAAGAAAAATGTGCAAAAAAGGCTACAGAATCTTACATTTTTGGGAAGGTCACTCGTTACGTTACCTACATATCGTCGCTTCGGAGCAGGGGGAGGAAAGTTACCTGTATTTGACAGTTGAAGTTTTTAGCTGCGCCATCTCTTACCTGTGTAAGGCTAATTTTTAGTAGTTAGTGCGTTAATCATTGCTGTCGGTTTAAAAAAAATACGGTTTTTTTTTTCATTATATATTGCAAAATTTTATGAAAAAATATTGAACCGAAGGCTTGTAATTTTCAATCACAAATTATTGCTTGTACTTCTGTTAAAAAAATTGCAAAATTTATCATCATACAAAGAAGAAAAAAAACGGTTTTTGGTACACCTACTACATCCCTTCAACATTTTCGGACTCAAGTAAACGTCATACAGCATGCAGCTGATGCAGCGCCCAGCGGCTTTCTGTTTTTTAGAAAATGCGCAATGTTTAACTGTTATTTCGTTAATTGTCCACTAGTAAATACGTAGAGTCGATTTTCAGCTCCTCCGTTTTATCAGTGTCAGTTCGTGTGTATTGGACGTTGCGGCGAAAATTCGGACGCTTTAGTTACAATCTTTCTGTGTTGTTTCAGTTATTTATTGCGACATCAGATGCTTGTGATTTGTGCTATTGTTAGTTGTTGCAATTTTGGACGTTTTAAATGCATAATTTACGAAATAAACGATTTTGAATTCTGAGTTTCATTAAACTTTTCATAATGTCTAATCTAATAAGAGTGTGTACACATAATTCGTGTGTGTGCGCACGCGTGCATGTGTGTGTGCGCGCGTGTGTCCGAGCTTGCGCGCGTGTGTGTTATGAAATCTGTTCTGTCGACTATCACAGATAAAAGATGGCATTGCTGTAGAGGCTGGTTGAGGGTGACATTTTTTCCGCTGAGAGGGCGCTCTATTCCCCGTATATTATATTATATTACTCTATGCTTCGGAGGTAAAGATACTAAATGTTCATGTTTTAATGGTCACGAACTGTCCGTGTGTGTGTGTGTGTGTGTGTGTGTGTATGTTTATGTGCGTGTGCGAGACATGTGCGTGCATCCGTGCTTGTGTGTGTTTGAAAGTCTATAAGTGTATTGTGGGAGCGACTGAAAAACAGCGCCTGTTTGCCAACAGACCTTTTGGTCTGTGTGGCACAGGCATAAGCTGAGGCGCCTACCATTTCAATAGTTAGTAGTGTTTTTAATGCTACTGTACATTAGTTTAAGCTGTATACTGTCACAATACGCAAGCTATTGGACATTAAAAAGTTCCGCCATAATCCGCTAGATGGCGCTTTTCCGCACTTAGGCGAATAATATTAATTTAAGTAGAATTAAAATTGCATCGGTTGTAAATAAATTAATTAACAACCGCTACTTGCACTTAGCCAACATAAAACACATAAAAAACTACATTACACACTACACAGAAACAATACGTTGGTATTCAAAAAGAGAAGCACGGACACGCCCATGGGCGTCGCCCAATTCAAAATCTTTTGGTTGTCCGTATCCGGTCCCACTCAACCATAAAACCGCTTGTACGGCTGGGAGACCCCACATTTCTCTACAACTCCTGAGTGGAACCAGCCAGCCCAGAACTTGGTAAGAATACTGATCGTTTCTGTACTTTATCATTGTGTTACACTACTTGAGTCTTTTATTGTAATATATTTAATTCTATAGGGTTTCCACTCTGTTACTCTGTCCGAAGCAGTACTGTACCTTAATAGCGCTCCGGACAGTTAATTATAATTTAATCTTTCCCTATTTCACTGCTCTACGGTTATAGACGTAGCGCTTATTTTAAAACCTAACGTCTTCCTAGAACGGTTGGAATTTAAAGTTCCAACGGTCACTTTGTGTAAATCTGTTATCCACTCTCACTAGAAACCTGTAAAAGCTTACTCTCTGACTCTAGCTAAATTGTAAATCCGTATGACCCTCCGTATTGCCATGCACTGCCAATCTGGTTCCCACTCCCTCGGGAATGGTCGGACTGGAAAGCGGAATATGGCAGTGCGAGCATACCATGGACGTTTGGCTCACACCAGCTTATTTACAGGGCAACTACGCTACCCGTGGGAAATCTCTCCACCCACTACTGGTTCCTAACGGACCCCTGCCGACCTCTCGCAGCCTACTCAGAGGCTAGCCGTTGGCACGCTACGGTCCCCTTCACACCATCTCAACACCACGTCATCACACGAGCCCCCTGGTCACTCCTGGTTGCTCTACGACGCCTGCGCCCTATCTTCGCCGTCGCCGGAGGATCCAGACACCCGAGGGAAGTGTAGGCCACATTAGCGTGTAATCGAACCCAGTATCTTCAAAAGTATCTTCGAACTCAATCCCCTGAGATTCTCTATTCTAATTGTCAATTTAGCCTACCGATTTTGTTGAAATAAATGTATTAAACTTGTAATTTGTTTCCTTCACAAAACCCTAGGTAGGCTACCTTAAAACAGACTGTTTCCCCTCATGAAAACGGCCTGTGACAATACCTACAAACTATTGAGTAAATGTCTCTTATTTTTTATTTTTTTAAAGCGACACTTTGGGCCAAATTGAGTTATATATACCACCGAAATCAGCGAATTTCTCTGCGTCGATCTATCTGGGTTTCAGGACGATCTGAGGACTTTTTGGCGTTTTAGTCCGTAAAAAAATCAGTGAAATTTGGGACACTGATTACTAATCCGACGCTTAAATTAAGTTTTTCTCTTTAGTGATTTTACCAGTTTTATATTATTATGACATTATGACATATGTATTGACAAGGGTACAGAATGCCAAGTTAGGTAATCGACGACCACAAAATAGGTATATTTCGAACGCGTCGGCGTTCATCATCATCATTATCATCAGCCTATTTACATCCCACTACTGGGCACAGGCCTCCACTCACAATGTGAGGGTTCGAGCCAGAGAGTGCCGAAACACTTCGGCGTATAGTGTACAGGTGGTGGTGGTTGCATAGAAGCATACATTTGTCGCATAGATTTTCACGTGTGGTCGCGGGTGGGAAAATCAAATGTTTTTAAGTAGTTCATGAATTGTCATTCAGTTATTTGGTTGTACGGAATTATTTTGAGCAGCTGAAAAAATCACGAACAATGTTTACTGTCAATGTAACACGTGACATGAAAGAAAGAAGAAAGAAAGAAAGAAAGAAGACATTTATTCACTTTCACAAGAAAACACACATATACAAGAAAATACACACAATTTCACACATTTCTTCTCAAGGGAGTGTGTGACATGGTATTTGTAGAAGCCAGTTAGCTTTCTACACTTCCTAGTAGTTGTAGTTAGTTCTTTGAGTGCAAAGAAAGAACCTAAGTTAAGTTCTTGTAGTTTATTAAAGTTAAGTATATTTATTACAGTAAAATGGTTACACAATTGGCGATTCTTTCTCTTGATGTGTATCGCACGCGAGTTAGTTGTGCACTCCGTCAATATTACTTATAATAACAAATGTATTCAATGGTAGCGCGCGGCCCGAAAGTAGGTTGCAGCGTCTACAGAAAGATGTACGGTAATTGACCGTACAGTATTAAATATTGCCAAGTGTAAAAGGTTATATATCTTATGCAGAGTTATCGTGGAACGATTATATTTACCGATTGTTTATATTGTTTGCAGGATGTATTGCCTTCTGGCGCACAGTTCGTGTTCCAACACAAAGCAGTCTTAAGTGAGATGCTTGAAGAAATGATAGCAGCGGGACGTAATAGAATCTGCAGGTTTGAATTTTTTTTATACGACAAGGAAGGCAAACGGGCAAGTGGGTCACCGGATGGTAAGTGATCACCACTGCCCATAGACACCCGCAACCCCAGGGGTTTGCAGACGCGTTGCCAACCTAGAGAGCGATTGTGTTAATTTTAGTGAAATAAACGGATCACTCTTATACATAAATCGAGTTTAAACCGACATGTTTCGCACTTATTCGTAGTCCTTCTGCAGCGAAACACACACACACACACACACATACATGTGTTAGCATGTACATCGCATCTCATTTACTATGATATTGCCTTTAGCTAAGTCGCGCTGACATGCGTAACCTAATTATTATGTTTTTACAAAACCAGTGCATTAAAGACCAAGACTCAGCTGTCAGAACTAAAAACAATTACTTTGCTCACCCGCGACCACTAATGACAAATAGTTATATCTGTGCGGCAAATGTATGTTTCCATGCAACACCTCCGCCTCCACTACTACACGAATCAACACATGCCACACAGACCCAACTATCACCACCACCACTAAACTAAACGCTGACGCGTTTCGGCACTCTCCACGAGGCCATTTACGAAGCACAACAACAACCGCTCAACATGCCACCACTTCCACTATTGCACTCCTACCCCCACTACTGCTTAGCTGTCAGGTTCGCCTCATTTCATAACTAGGTACCCTCATTATGTAACAGTTGCATAACAAAGTGATAATATCCTATTAGGGTTTTTCATTTTGAGGTGCGGAATCTTACAGCCGCTTTTACTGTATTTCAGTATGCCGTCAGAGTACGAAAATAAGGTGAGTTGGAAACGGTGTCCGTCAGTTTCTGATCCCGAGGGAAAACGTATTTTTGGTGACTGGAAAGTAAAGGTAGAAGCCCAAGCCCTCTCATTCTGAGAGGAGGCCTGTGCCCAGCAGTGGGACGTAAATAGACTGATGATGATGATGATGTAAAGGTAAAACTGAGACACGAGAGTGTCACTGCGCAGTCGAGGTACGTCCGGCCAGGCGGCGGCAGCAGACTGCCGAGGCCCGAGTACGGACATTCGAAACCTGCGTGACGTAATCGAGTACCTAGTAAACGTTATCGAGAAATTTGTATGACGTTTGGAACAGCGGCTACCCGTGAGCGTGTTTGGAACTAAAATTTAGTACGAGGTTTCTCGATTTCGATACGATAACGTAACGTTACGCAGGATTCGAAAACTTCGTGCTCGGCCTACCGCTCGGCTCACACGCCAGCCGCTAGTCAAGTCATTTTAAGCTTCTTTTGCAGTGAGTTTTGCAACGACCAATAATTTCTAAATTAACTACTTTCTAAAGGTAGTATCTATATCCAATAATGTTACCGACAAACGTTTCACAACTGATGCGTTTCGCAAAATGATCATTTCATAACCCGCATTTTTTTCTAAAACTGCAAATATTTAAGGATTTATTAAAGGTCCATCGTCTAGAACCCTAATAAGCTAAGTTTGTTTTATAAAAATCCTGAAATGTCTACTGGTTGAGAAAAAAAACCGGGCTGTGAAATGATAATTTTGAGAAACGAAATCACAACCTAACCAGCTTAGAAAAGTAGAAAAACCCCCGACATTGTAATTTCAAAGTTCAATATTTCAAAAACTGGTGATCCAATTTTAATAAAACTAAACTAAGAACCATCTCGATTAAACTAGCTTTCGCTTAAGAAAAACCGCATCGAAAATCGGTCCATCCGTTTGGGAGCTATGATGGCACAGACAGATACACAAATACACAGGTCAAACTTATAACACCCCTCTTTTTCGTCGGGGTTTAAAAAGTATAGTCCAACTAGATGCCTTGGATCATAAAACACTTGATGTTCTTATTTTTGGAGTTCGCTCGTTAAACGGAGCTTAGGATAATGGATTTTGGTTTTTTTTTTTAAATAGTTACAACCATCGTATCGTCCAAGACTCTACTGTGCGAGGTAGAATAAACCTAGCAGTGACTATAAAAAATAATTCAATGTCTCATACACCCAAGGAAACCTCAAAGGACGTCAGAACTAACTTTGGTGTATTGATATGGCACGTGACACGAAATGGCAAGGAGCCGGGTTCGATTCCGGCGTTTTTTTTTATACGACGAGGAAGGCAAACGAGCAAGTGGGTCACCTGATGGTAATTGATCACCACTGCCCATAGACACCCGCAACCCCGGAGGGTTTCCAGATGCGTTGCCAGAGAGCTAAGATGAAATGCCTCTTGTGCCAGTAATTACACCGGCTGTCTTACTCTCCACACCGGAACACAACAGTGCAAGCACTGCTGCTTAGAGGCAGGATCCTACCACCCGCGGTTAGTCATACTGTTGTGGTTTTCTGAGTATTCCTTGTTTTAGTAAATACAATAATAAGATAGTGAAATGAAAGGATCACTCACGAATTAGGCGAGTTTAGCCCGACATGTTTTGGACTCATTCGCAGTCATTAGTCTACCACAACCCAACGTGGGTTAAATTCGACTTTGATTTAGTCTCACGGTAGTTTTATGTTAAAAGTACAATAATAATGTTTCATTTTCCTTTCAGCATAACGTGGTTCCATCCTACACGAAGACTCTGCTGAGTCAGTACAAGAAATTCCTTTCTCAAAATAAAAGCCTGAACGTGAATAGTAACTTTATATTATTATTTTTAGCAGTAGCAATATCGTGTTGCTTTTAGTTTATTATTGCCTTCTGGCAACAGTTACTAATAAAAAGTTGTTCGCTCTTATATTACCAAGCGTTGCTCTGCGGGCACACAACTAATTAATTTCTTTCAATAAACAATGTATCGTTTAATAATTAATAATACGCTTCATAATACATAACACTTTTTTATTTTCAAGTTTGACGGCCGAATAGCCTAGTGGTTAGAGACCCTGACTATGAAGCTTGAGGTCCCGGGTTCGATCCCCGGTCGGGGCAGATGCTTGTATGATGAATATGAATGTTTGTTCTCGGGTCTTGGGTGTTTAATATGTATATAAGTATGTATTTATCTATATAAGTATGTTTATCCGTTGTCTGGTACCCATAGTACAGGCTTTGCCTAGTTTGGGACTAGGTCAATTGGTGTCAAATTGTCCCATGATAAAAAAGAAGTACCGTAATAAGTTTCGCAAGAAACTGTGTCCTCTTCTATGTTGAATGAATTAAAAATATCGAGACATTTCTCCCCCATGAAATGTAATAACATAGCGACTTTGCGTGCATCATTTTCCTCGGCGTAACCTGACGCTTTAAGGTATAAATTATAAGATCAGTCGAACTTACCTTAAGTGAAGGCTGATCGTAATTATACGAACCGCCTTGTCCGAAATGATCCCTATTCAACTTTGTAGTCGCATATCTTGCGTTACTACATTATCACAATTTATTTAAAGCAATTCACAGGAAAAAACCCCTTTCCTGTGTCATCTCCGCATCTTCCATCTCGTTCCCGTTCATGCTTGATGTCATTATTTTAAAGCTCTTAATCACAACCACTAGGGGATTATATTATTGTATCTGCAATAAACTGAGATTGTGCCCGGGTCGGGAAGGGATCATTTCGGACAAGGCGGTTCGTATAATTACGAATCAAATTTATAACATTTAGTTAGTATGGGCCCGAGTAGCAAATAAATAATTTATATCTCAAAAATTACTTAGGTACTTATTTCACCTACTGAAGAAAGGGAAGGGAGATACTTAGCTCTCACTCAGTCTCCGGGTGTTTACTTTGTAAAGCCCGGAATATATATATTAAACATTACCCTGTACCGCCCATATACATATATATACCTACCCAAAACCTATGGGTATTGTGTGGCTAACATCTTGTTAATTTATGCAATTGAATTATTTATTCACTACAGATGTTTACAGTTGTACAGTGTTATATGTACATTCTGAATTTAGAACAAGACTTTTTTATTACGTAAAAATTGATTTTTTATTAAGAGATTCATTTACTGTACTTGCATTGTCATTCAATTTACATATCCACATATAGTTTCAATTTCAAGTCAATCTGGTCACTCGAAATGCAGAGGTGGGTCAAATTAACTTATAGGATTTGATTACAAAGACCTGAACAGAATTAATTAAATGCTTGTAAACACAGCTAATAACACCTGATGATTAATATGCAATTGAAGTTCTGACTTGCTTAAAAAGCCATATGCTTTATATTGTCCAGCTAGAACTACCAAAAATTAGAACATTTAAATTCTGTACTCATTATATTTTAAGTCAAGTTGTAAATATGACATCCATCAACAACACATGGTTGCATTTCAAATTAAAATTCTCTAATCTGGTATCGGTCATGAAATTAAAAACACTCATGGATTGAGATTTGACTTTCTATTTTCATGCTGGAGATTAGGATGAGGTGTGTCATATTTTTAGAATTGAGTATGAATCCTAGAATTTGGGATATTGTTGACTGCAGTAGGTAAGCAGCTTTCTTCTGTATTAACAAATATAGTTTTGGTCAAGAAACATATAAGTAGACAACCTGTCTAAATTATATGGCTACTAACAGGTACGCCCCTGGAGCAAAGACAATATACTGATGACAGATTTCACTCATTTTGCAAAAGCATATGAGGAGCATATTTTATTTTTGTGTAATAAGGAATACGTTGTCAGATTCACACACTGAAAGTAAGTACAGGCATAATGAACTATTCAAACTCTTGTTGTATACCTAATAGAATATATTAATGCTTGTTGCCATTGAACTGAACAATGAAAAGCAAAACATTAATTATTATTAAGTAAGTAATTTGCTGATTTCATCTGACATATTGAAAGTACCAATCAGCATTCTCATAAAGAGAGGATTTTTAATTTCTCAGAACTGAAGATTGATATGGGTAGCCATAGGAAGCTGGATATAAGTACAGATTAAAATTGCAGTACCTATTGGTAGTGATTAATATATCCAGGCTTTAACCCCATCTAAATTGATATTGGAGTCTATCCACCTAGTTAATGTTAACCATTTTATGAACCTTAGTCTGAAATAAAATATATGTAGAAATGTTCACTGGCTGATCAATGTTCAATGTCAGGTGACTGTTGCTGGAGGGTATTACTCCATTCTGCCCTCTCAAGTGAGCTGATGCTCGTACCTGTTGCTTGAGTGGGAATCTGTAATTTGGATTTTGTTTATCACCTTATTGAACATTATGACCTTTGTGCAATTTCTTAGCAGCTTGAGCAGTTTTACTTTAAAAGCTTGAGTAGAGCTTATTTTTTGTTTTCTATATATATATGTATATATATATATATATATATATAAATAATAAATAAATAAATAAATATCACGGGACAATTTGACACCAATTGACCTAGTCCCAAACTAGGCAAAGCCTGTACTATGAGTACTAGACAACGGATAAACATACTTATATAGATAAATACATACTTATATACATATTAAACTTCCAAGACCCGAGAACAAACATTCGTATTCATCACACAAACATTTGCCCCGACCGGGATTCGAACCCGGGACCTCAAGCTTCATAGTCAGGGTCTCGAACCACTAGGCTATTCGGTCGTCAATATATAATAACATTGTTAAACAAGTGACCGTTGATATTACTGTTGTCCATTAACAGGTAGGTACTCAGTCCCATTTAGGTATCACCTGATACATGATAGCCTTAAAGGTTGTTGATGGTAAGGGTATGATACCCTTTACAGTCAGAAAAAAATGGTGCTGGGATTTCATTTAAGAATTTGTATGTGTCATTTCATTTTAGAGCATATAAATTTGGAGGGTTAAGTAATAGAAAGTTGCTCAGCGAACAAGATTATATCTTGTTTGAATGTAAAATATTATTCGTCTTCACTGTAAACCTGCAGTACACTCGGGGAGACAGCTTTCAGCGTTTTCCAAACATTTCCTAATGTTTGTAATCATTGATATTTAACCATCAGGATATGCCCTTTGGGACATTATGAACACAGGAGCAGTGGAGCGATTTCGCCGTCGATGAGTGGTGCGCGTGGCTGGCGCCACCCGTGGGCGACTTGCGCGCGGCTCATACAGCTGACACTGATTAGTGCCATAACAAACTGGCAACAAAAACTAAACTATATATATATATATGCATAAATCTATTTTGTAATAGGCCGGAGCACCTTTTGGTCGACACCTGCCTGTGCCTCTCACCAGAGGCAGCACAACCCCCCCCCCCCCCCACCTTTTCTTAAGCCCTCACTGTCAGTCGCTGCAAGAGGCAAAGAACTTTGCCAAACTTCAAGCAAGTAGGTGCACTCAATAAAAAATCGTCCTCACGGTAGACCTCACAGGGAAAACTCGGGACTTATTGAGTGTACTTGCATGTGCAAAAATGTGCCACTGGTAAGTCTCTCGTAAATACTCTCGGCACTGCAAGCATGCAAATGTCGTGACAGTCACAACAAAAATTGTGTACTGGAGTGTCTCTCGTACACCCTCTACACCCGAAAGATGCATGTACCCTGCTGCGAGTTGCTGACGAACCTCCCGTGATCGTTCTGAACTTGGAAAACTAACCTCAAATGAGGAAAGTAGGACTTGGCTTGGCGGTATTCTATCTTGATTGTTGTTTGAAGGGATACCTATTCAAAACTTGCTGTTGAATCTATCTGAAATGTATGAAAATGGTTATATCTAAGAACTTACGTTCGCGTCCCTTGTTAAGAGTCTAAAAACGAGACTCGGACGAATATTGGGTTAGTTAGATTCTCCAATCTCTTTGGTTCTTTTTGTTTACCCATCCTATTAACTCGATCGAGTAATATTCTTATAAATATGTTGAAAAACCTGAAAAAACTAACACGAATGTGGTAATGCTTTGGCACAAAAATATACAATGACATCAAGCATGAACCGGAACGAGATGGAAGATGCGGAGATGACACAGGAAACGGGTTTTTTCCTGTGAATTGCTTTAAATAAATTTTGGTAATGTAGTAACGCAAGATATGCGACTATAAAGTTGGATCATGAGGACAAGGCGGTGAAGTATAATTAAAAGACTGGTACCACTTTTTCCAGTTTGTAGCTAAATTTCCTTGCCTATTCATTGGTGGTATAGCGCCTCCGACCCCGACTCTTCTAATTTTCTTTTCATTTCCATCGTTTTCATCGCCCATTGTGTGACCCGCGTGCTCCCACCGGCTTTGTTTGCGATTGCGACTATGACTATTATTTGTCTGACTATTTTTGCACAAATAGCTACCACACCTGACACCATGTTAGGGTGTGGTGTTATTTAAAACAGACTTTACATAGTGTCTTATAGTTTATTATTATAAATCTTACAGTGGATCTGGAAATATACAGTGCAGCGGCCGGCGGCCATAACGCACAGACTACTAAGAGATATGCCATAACGTAAGGGGGGCAAGGCACGCCAGTGTTGCTATCAGTATAAACATAACATATGGATCACTTGCACTATTGTCAACAGGTTCCATTTTTTTCTTTTGAGGTACGGAACCGTAAAAACGAATGTTTATTATAGAATTTTAAGGACCATTAAATAAAGCTAACTTTGGTATTTTTTATTAAATTCTCAAACCATTTATCATTTATTTAATGATAATTATTAATATCGAACGAACCATTATTATGAGCGTTTTAAGTTTTGTTATCTGTCAAAAGCTACTTAAACACGCTCCACTCCAAGGTCAAATTACTTTCCCCACTAGTGGATAAAATGCGATTTTACCCGCTTGTTTTAAAGGATAAAAGACGGCTTTCCGAGACGAAAACGTATTTTGTCCCTTATTTTAATTGAACCTGCGGTCGACGATATAATTTAATACCTAATTAGACTTTCAGTGAGATAAATCTCGATTAACTTACCGCCAGCAAAGATATAATCACAGAATCACTACGTTACTTAACGCGGCTCTGCCCCCCGACTACGAAGTGCAAAATTCGAACTTCGTATCGTGCCGCCCCTCTCAAGCTATAATCGTCCCACGATAACTCTGCGCAAGATATTAATTGGCAACCCAGAAAAATCACACTGTGGTAATACCATAGAGTAATATAATATACGGGGTATAGAGCGCCCTCTCAGCGAAAAAAATGTCACCCTCAACCAGCCTCTACAGCAATGCCATCTTTTATCTGTGATAGTCGACAGAACAGATTTCATAACACACACGCGCGCAAGCTCGGACACACACGCGCGCACACACACACATACACGCGCGCGCACACACGAATTATGTGTACACACTCTTATTAGATTAGACATTATGAAAAATTCAAACTCAGAATTCAAAATCGTTTATTTCGTAAATTATACATTTAAAGCGTCCAAAATTGCAACAACTAACAATAGCACAAATCACAAGCATCTGATATCGCAATAAATAACTGAAACAACACAGAAAGATTGTAACTAAAGCGTCCGAATTTTCGCCGCAACGTCCAATACACACGAACTGACATTGATAAAACGGAGGAGCTGAAAATCGACTCTACGTATTTACTAGTGGACAATTAACGAAATAACAGTGCCCTAAGCACGACTTGTCGAATCCTGCGTCACGTAAAATCGAATAGTAAACTATAACGAGTTTGTATGACGTTTGGAACAGCGCCCGCCCGTGAGCGTATTTGGAACTAAAATTTAGTATGAGATTTCTCGATCTCGATACGATAACCGTAACGTAACGCAGGATTCGACAAGTCGTGCTTAGGGCACAGTTAAACACTGCGCATTTTCTAAAAAACAGAAAGCCGCTGGGCGCTGCATCAGCTGCATGTTGTATGACGTTTACTTGAGTCCGAAAATTTTGAAGGGATGTAGTAGGTGTACTTTTTCTTCTTTGCATGATGATAAATTTTGCAAATTTTTTAACAGAAGTACGAGCAATAATTTGTGACTGAAAATTACAAGCCTTCGGTTCGATATTTTTTTATAAAATTTTTGCAATATACAATGAAAAAAAAAAAACCGTATTTTTTTTAAACAGACAGCAATGATTAACGCACTAACTACTAAAAATTAGCCTTACACAGGTAAGAGATGGCGCAGCTTAAAACTTCAACTGTCAAATACAGGTAACATTCCTCCCCCGGTAATACTTTTTTCATGTCAATCAGACATTTCTTTCATTAAAAATAATAATGATAGTAGCAATCAAAAGTTGCTGTTTTTTTTTAAATATTGCTCTGTCCATTGGATGACAATTTTGTCAGTGTTTAGTAAGTAGGTGTTGTCATTGTACGGTAAAAAAATCTGTAAAACGAAATTTGAGAGGTATTTTAATGGTGGATAGTGAATGAACGATGATCTATTTAATGTTTAATCTAATCAAAAGTTCAAAACGTGTTGTTTGACTATAAATCAGTGTTGCCATAAACAAACTTTAGATTTCTACTGTTGTCAGTTCGTTGCAGAGTTATCGTGGGACGACTATATGATATGTGTGTAGATAAAGGTTGTTTATAATGGTACTTGAAAATAAAAAGTGTTAACTAATTATAAAGCGTATAATTATCAAACGATACATTGTTTGTTGCAAGAAATTAATTAGTTGTGTGCCCGCATAGCAGAGCAATGCTTGATAATATAAGAGCGAATAACTTTTTATTAGTAAATGTTGCCAGAAGGCAATAATAAACTAAAAGCAACACAATATTGCTACTGCTAAAAATAATAATATGAAGTTACTATGCACGATCAGGCTTTTATTGAGACCAAATAAATTTCGGTAGTGTTGAACCACTAGCTTCTTCTGATTCGTACTTAGCTGTAAAGAAAATGGAACATATTATTAAACTTTTAACATAAAACTACCGTGAGACTCAATCAAAGTCGAATTTAACCCACGTTGGGTTGGGGTAGACTAAGGACTGCGAATTAGTCCGAAACATGTCAGGCTAAATTCGACTAATTATATGTGAGTGATCCGTTTATTTCACTATCTTATTATTATATTTGAAATACTCACTAAAACAAGGAATACACAGAAAAAAACAAAATATGACTAACCCCGGAATCGAACCCGGATCTTTGACATTCCGTGACACGTGCCATATCAATACACCAAAGTTAGTACTGACGTCCTTTGAATTTTTTAATGCATTTCAAGCAACAACTATAATGATAATTATATATGTAACTATAATTATAGGGTAAGTCGCCACCTTGTATTAAAAACAATTCATTTTAGTATACGTAAGGTGTTAATTTTACTGGCTACCCTTCATTAACTGGTCACGTTATACTGATTTGAATTCTGTTTGTAGGGGAACAGAGCTCATTTTCAGTACGAGGGGGGCCAGTTGTTCAAGGGTGGCCACAATATATAACACAATATGTCACCCGACTGTCATCTTTTTGCGAGGTATTTCTAGCGGTACTAGCGGACTAGCGGTAAGCTGTGCCCTTAGTGTAATCAGAAAGCACGAAATCGCGTTTAAGAATTCTCATACTATTTGACGCTTTAACGCAAACGCCATCGAGACGTATTTTGTGCTTTTTGATTACACTAAGGGCACTGAGCGCCTAGTGTAATCGCCGACCAGGCCAAGAAATACGTCTCGATCGCGTTCGCGTTTAACAATTGTAATACTATTTGACACTTCAACGCAAACGCGATCGAGACGTATTTTGTGCTTTTTGATTACACTAAAGGGCACAGAACTGTTAAACGCGAACGCGATCGAGACGTATTTCTTGGCCTGGTCGGCGATTACACTTAGGGCACAGAGCACGAAGTTTACGGATCCTGCGTATCGTTACGTTATCGTATCGAAATCGAGAAACCTCATACAAAATTTTAGTTCCAAACACGCTCACGGGCGGGCTCTGTTCCAAACGTCATACAAATTTCTCGATAACGTTTACTAGGTACTCGATTACGTCACGCAGGTTTCGAATGTCCGTACTCTGGCCTCGGCACTCAGAGGGTCGAGCACGACTTTACGAATGCTGCGTAACGTAAAGTCGAATAGTAAACGTTGTCGAGTTTGTATGACGTTTGGAACAGCGCCCACCCGTGAGCGTATTTGGAACTAAAATTTAGTATGAGGTTTCTTGATCTCGATACGATAACCGTAACGTTACGCAGGATTCGCAAAGTCATGCTCGACCTTCTTCGGACGTACTTCAAACTGTTCCCAACAACGTTTGCGGGTGGTAGGACCTTGTGCGAGGTCCGTCCGGATCGCTACCACCATCTTACTCACTAATCCTGCAGCTAAGCAGCAGTACTTGCACTGTTGTGTTCCGGTGTGAGAGTAAGACAGCCGGTGTAATTACGGGCACAAGAGGCATTTCATCTTAGCTCTCTAGGTTGGCAACGCATCTGCGAGCCCTCCGGGGTTTTGGGTGTCTATGGGCAGTGGTGATCACTTACCATCAGGTGACCCACTTGCTCGTTTGCCTTCCTCGTCGTATAAAAAAAAACTCACCGTATCGTCGTGCGCTGCCCTCATCTCTATTAGCCTGAAATGTAGTCAAAGCGGCTTTTTAAAAACGGAACCCTTATAGGATCATTTTGTTGTCCGTCTGTCTGTCTGCTGTATATCTGTCAAGACCCTTTATCTCATTAATATCAAATAGTCAAGCCCGCAGTCCCTTGAAGCTGTGACAAATCAAACTTCTAAGCTATGTCAACGCAATTAAAAGATAAATATTAGTTTATGCAACGTTACATAATGAGGGTAATTATGAAATGAGGCGAAGCTGAGTTTCATAATAGGATGACACGAGTGTTTCAAGGTCTATTTATGTAGAGTTAATTGCAAACATTAATTATTATTAAGTACTCTAGGATGGGTTCAGAAGCCGAAAGCATAAATAAACCTGTCACGAATTTGACTGTTTTTTAGGATTCCGTACCTCAAAAGGAAAAAACGGAACCCTTATAGGTTCACTTTGTTGTCCGTCTGTCTGTCTGTCTGTCTGTCTGTCTGTCAAGACCCTTTTTCTCTGGAACACGTAGAGGTAGCATACTGAAATTAATATCAAATACTCAAGCCTGCGGTCCCTTGAAGCTGTGAAAAAATCAAGCATCTAAGTCAACGCAATCAAAAGATTCAGTCATTAAAAAAGTCGTTTCCATACAAATTGCCGTAGGTATATTTTGAAAACCTAAAGGGTACTTCCAGTTGTCCTAGAAACTAGAAATTTGGTACGAAGGCAGCTCTTATAGTACAACCACTCTAAAAAGTCTCATAATCTTAATTTTTTATGTCTGTCTGTAGATTTCGCAGACCAATATAAGTTGACCCACACTGCGTACATTTTGGTTAGGACCAGGGCTCTGCTAACACTGTACTTCTTAAAACACTGGGGAAAAGCGTTAAAATCTTTCTACGGAACCCTCGTGCGCGAGTCCGACTCGCACTTGGCCGGGTTTTTTTTAAATCGAGGACTGTTTTTAAATTGTAATGTTTTTTTAAAGAGGAAAATTCATTGTACGTAATGATGGTTATTACTTATGATGTGTGTAGCTATAAGGGTGTTTTCATACGAATTACCGTATTGTAAAAACTTAAAGGATACCAACTTCTATTTTGACGACCGGATAGCCTTCCGATAGCCGGATAGGGTTCAAATCCCGGTCGGGGCAGATGTTTGTATGATGAATATGAATGTTTGTTTTCGGGTCTTGGATGTTTAATATGTATATAAGTATGTATTTATCTACATAAGTATGTTTATCCGTTGTCTAGTACCCATAGTACAGGCTTTGCCTAGTTTGGGCCTAGATCAATTGGTGTCAAATTGTCCCATGGTATTTATTATTTATTTTATTTCTGCTTGTTCTAGAAACTTGTAATTTAGCATGAAGGTAGCTCTTATAGCAGAACCAAAGAGACAAATGTGTGTTGTTATTGTCTGTCTGTATAATGTCACAGATCAGTGTAAATCGACCCCACACTGCATACATTTTGCTTAGGTGCAGGGGATCGATTTTTGAATCTCACTTGGTGACTAAATTCTCACCCATGACATTGATATCACTATTTGCCAAAAGCCTTATTTTTGAATGTCATACCCGTCTACTAACATGCAGCTAATTTGCGTTTCTGTCGTAGACAAGCGAGTCAACATAGTGGATTGAGGTTAGCTGTCACTGCCAGTGGTCAAGAAGTCACTCAGTGATCTCGTTTACGAGTGGGCGGGGGCATTCGTGTTTGATACCATGGGTAAGAGAATTTTTGTCACCGGTGAGATTCAAAAATACGAACTTTTTAGAAATCACTGAATTTAGTCACCGGGTGAGATTCAAAAATCGATCCCCAGGGCTCTGCTAACACTGGACTTCTTAAAACACTCGGGAAAAGAATTGGCATTGAATACTTACGACAACATCGCTTTTTTAACCTCCTCAGTTTCTGCGTTCTCCTAAAAATAAATATCGTTACATTTTTAACATAAAACTACCGTGAGACTCAATCATAGTGAAATAAAACGCATCACTCATGTATATAAGTCGAGTTTGGCCCGACACGTTTCGGACTAATTCGTGTTCCTTTCCCTGGGAGCGCACGACCCAGCGGCAGCGAGACGCACACTACGCGCTGCGGCTCTTTAACCTTTTTTATTTTAACCGTGACAGTGGATGGTCGGTGCCCCCAAGTTGAAAGACTGTGTTAAATATTGCGTCAACGGTGAATGTGAACGAGCCTTTACAGAGTGAAGTGATCAGTGTAGTGTGCTACCCTACATTTGACAATAATAAAAGGACGATGAAAACGAGGGTAGTTGTGTGCCGCTGTCAGCTGCGTCTAGTAGTCGCGCGAGCAGAGCCGCGGCGCGCAGTGTGCGTCTCGCTGCCGCTGGGTCGTGCGCTCCCAGAGGAAGCGCTCCCAAACATGTCGGGCTTAACTCGACTTATATACGTGAGTGATCTGTTTTATTTCACTATCATCGTCAAATATTATCCTACCCGCCATCGCAAGTGTTGCCACTTTTGTGTAACCTTTTACACTTGGCAATATTCAATACCATGTCAATTATACTTTTTTAATACTCACTCAAACATGAATACACAGAAAAAAAAAAACAGAAAATGCTAACCACGGTAATCGAACCCGGATCCTCGACATTCCGTAGCGCGTGCTTTTCCCCTGCACCACGATTAGCATAGAGAAACACGCTGAATTTCCTCCATGTAAGTATTCAAATCTCGGCTCGCTTATAATTTTTTTGCAGTGACCAGCGCCATCTATGCGATTACTTCGTAAACCGAAGACAGCGCACTCCTTTGAAACTTATCAGTCTACCCGGACCAAGAGATGGCGCTAATAAGCAATCAATTCCTGATCTCAAATGGAGTATCTTTTTGTTTTTTTTTCCCATTTTTTTATTTTTACGGTTTTTCCGTGAATACCATGACAATGTTACATTGATAGTAAACTCTAACTATTATAAAGCGATTGTACCTAAATCACTCTTATAATAAACGTCCCTCCTTACAGTGATTAGTGAGACGCAGAATACATAATAGTGAGACAACGCATAGACGAATCTCTTGGCTCTCATTATTATAGCTGAAAGACGTCCACTGGCTCCGCGGCTCTCCACTCGGACCGGTCTAGTGCTTTCCGCATCCACCGCGGTCCCGCGATCTTTACCAGGTCGTCGCTCCATCTTGTTGGAGGCCTACCGACAGCTCGTCTCCCGGTCCGCGGACGCCATTCGAGAACCTTCTGACCCCATCGGCCATCAGTCCTGCGAGCAATGTGCCCCGCCTACTGCCACTTAAGTTTCGCAGTGTCGGCAACCTTAGCTCTACTGCGGATATCATAATTTCTGATTCTATCCATCAGAGAAGCCCCGAGCATAGCCCTCTCCATAGCCCTCTGAGTGACTTTGATGTTCCTTAGCTTTAGTAGCTTTGGCCCCAGAAGGCTGAAATTTTGCGTAGAGGTTGCCTTTATGATGTAGACAAGCACTAAGAACGGATTTGTTGAAATTCCCACGAAGTTCAGAGCAAAAGCTAGTAACTACTTAATACCAGAATAATACTTACGTCGACGAATAAGGATCCGAATCCCAATGCAATGCTTCGTTTTCCGTCATCATATTCAAATGCATCTCCGCCATTATTATATTCGTCGCAGTACTGCAAAGGCGAAAAAGATATTAAGTAATTTCTCAGAATACAGAGCGCCTAGTGTAATCGCCGACCAGGGGATCGATTTTTCAATTAAATTCAATTCAAATGTTTTTTTTTTTTTTTTTAATCTCACTTGGTGACTAAATTCTCATGGATGAAGATTTAGTCAGCAAGTGAGATTGATATCACTATTTGCCAAAAGCCTCATTTTTGAATGTCATACCCGTCTACTAACATGCAGCTAATTTGCGTTTCTGTCGTAGACAAGCGAGTCAACATAGCAGATTGGGGTTAGGTGTCACTGCCAGTGGTCAAGATGTCACTCAGTGAGGGCATTCGTATTTGATATCATGGGCATGAGAATTTTAGTCACCGGTGAGATTCAAAAATAGCTACTAACTTTTTAAAAATCACTGAATTCAGTCAACGGGTAAGATTCAAACACCCCCTGGTTTGTTCTGTATTTTAAGGTAACAGAACAAAAAAAATGTATGGAAAATATTTTACTTACCGCGACCACGAACAGGCAAGCGAGCAACCACAACATGTTTCTCTGGCAACTACTGCGCGAATAACAAAAACAATATTTATCAAACTACACCGCAATCGCTTTTATCCAATTTAATTGGAAGTAGGAAGGAAGAAGTCGACCCCAAATTCGTAGGATAACCGCAAATCGATGTACAGGTTAGCCGTTTGGTACACGGGTCAAAACAGTTTTTTTTACCTAAAGAACAAAAAAAATTCATTAGCAGAGGAGTTATGACGTCATCTTTTTTCTTAATAGAAAATAAATTGTTCCGAAACCTATCGTGTGTGGCATCAAATGAAAGGGGTTTTGGAGCCGATGATAAAAATATACCACACCAATACATTTCAGCCACCTGTTTTAAACTAAAACAAAAAAAAAATCGAAACATACTAGTTTGGAGTCCTGCAGAGATACCTACCTACTCATGAAATATGGGAATTTCGAAAAATCCCTTCCTAGTGCACCTCTAGGATACTCAAAAATTTCAAGTCTCTAGGTCCAGTAGTTGAGGCTGTACGTTGTCTGTCAGTCAGTCAGTCGTTCGTGCCAACAACAAGTTGTACGCCGTGTAGGTACCTAATTAGTTTTTTAGATTTTGACGCATTTCAAGCTACGCCTCAGCAACAGCGTATTCTCACTCAGTTCTAGTATGATTAATTTATTTGTTTATTGCAATGGGAAAATAGTCAGCTCTTAAAGTTAATAGGTACATAAGCGACAACAGTTTCCACTTATATTTAGGTAGTTTATTAAATAAATTTGTTTTCTCGGAAAGTACATCAAATATACGTGCATCTGTTTCATTATTAAAGTTAATAGGTGCATAAGCGACAACAGTTTCCACTTATATTTAGGTAGTTTATTAAATAAATTTGTTTTCTCGGAAAGTACATCAAATATACGTGCATCTGTTTCATTATTAAAGTTAATAGGTACATAAGCGACAACAGTTTCCACTTATATTTAGGTAGTTTATTAAATAAATTTGTTTTCTCGGAAAGTACATCAAATATACGTGCATCTGTTTCATTATTAAAGTTAATAGGTACATAAGCGACAACAGTTTCCACTTATATTTAGGTAGTTTATTAAATAAATTTGTTTTCTCGGAAAGTACATCAAATATACGTGCATCTGTTTCATTATTAAAGTTAATAGGTACATAAGCGACAACAGTTTCCACTTATATTTAGGTAGTTTATTAAATAAATTTGTTTTCTCGGAAAGTACATCAAATATACGTGCATCTGTTTCATTATTAAAGTTAATAGGTGCATAAGCGACAACAGTTTCCACTTATATTTAGGTAGTTTATTAAATAAATTTGTTTTCTCGGAAAGTACATCAAATATACGTGCATCTGTTTCATTATTAAAGTTAATAGGTACATAAGCGACAACAGTTTCCACTTATATTTAGGTAGTTTATTAAATAAATTTGTTTTCTCGGAAAGTACATCAAATATACGTGCATCTGTTTCATTATTAAAGTTAATAGGTGCATAAGCGACAACAGTTTCCACTTATATTTAGGTAGTTTATTAAATAAATTTGTTTTCTCGGAAAGTACATCAAATATACGTGCATCTGTTTCATTATTAAAGTTAATAGGTACATAAGCGACAACAGTTTCCACTTATATTTAGGTAGTTTATTAAATAAATTTGTTTTCTCGGAAAGTACATCAAATATACGTGCATCTGTTTCATTATTAAAGTTAATAGGTACATAAGCGACAACAGTTTCCACTTATATTTAGGTAGTTTATTAAATAAATTTGTTTTCTCGGAAAGTACATCAAATATACGTGCATCTGTTTCATTATTAAAGTTAATAGGTGCATAAGCGACAACAGTTTCCACTTATATTTAGGTAGTTTATTAAATAAATTTGTTTTCTCGGAAAGTACATCAAATATACGTGCATCTGTTTCATTATTATTCACTATTATCCTTGTACTTGTTTTGCTTTTTATTCCTGCTGAATATTTTCCTCTTTCATTACAGATTATAAATTCTACACGTTCTCGCCAAGCATATTATATATTTACCTACATACTTGGTACGACTGAAAGGGACTGCAAATAGACCGAGTTCGAAAACTCGGACATCCGATCCGACCCGGGGGACTCCGGGATTGCGGGTGTCTATAATAAAAATAAAATCTATCTTCGGGGACCTCTTCGGGGAAACCGAAGGTTTTGCCTGTGCAATTGCGGACGAAGTTATCATGACTAATAACTACCGGAGGTATATTCTGAAGGACGGTACGGTTGACATCTGTCGGGCATGCCGCCGTCCCGGGGAGTCACTCAGGCATATTATCTCTGGCTGTTCTAGTCTTGCTAACGGCGAGTACTTGCACAGACATAACCTTGTAGCCAGGATTATTCACCAGCAACTTGCTCTTTTATTCGGTCTTGTGGACTTCGAAGTGCCGTACTACAAGTACACACCTGCACCAGTTCTTGAAAATGGTCGTGTCACGCTCTACTGGGATCGATCTATCATCACGGACAGGACTATTGTCGCCAATAAACCTGATATCGTGCTGATAGATCGATCGAAGCGCCAGGCAGTGCTCGTCGACATCACGATCCCCCATGACGTGAACCTCGTGAAGGCCGAGAAGGACAAAGTCAGCAAGTACCTTGACTTGGCTCACGAAGTTACCGCCATGTGGCCTGTTGATTCGACGATCGCTGTCCCGATAGTCGTTTCGGCGAACGGTCTAATAGCGAAGAGCCTTGACCATCACCTTAAAAGGCTCTCGCTAGGTGGTTGGGTCAAGGGTCAGATACAGAAGGCGGTACTCCTGGACACGGCTCGGATAGTCAGGAGGTTCCTCTCTCTGTCGCCCTGACCACCGGTAGCTTAGGCCCCGCCTCGCTACCGGCGGCACTCTAGGTTAGGTTTTTATAATGTTTTTATATTTTGTATTAATATTGTTACGAGACGACGGGTTTGGTCGATGCTAGGAATGCTTGGCTAATGGCTTGTCCGGGTGAAAATCCTCCCGCTTATCCAAATTTCCAACGGAGCTGGGATGACACACTATCCAAATTAACTTATTCTAATATTCTCAGTTCCAGTTCAGGCCCAGACCGCGCAAGGCTTTTGGCTGTGGCAAGAAAGGAATCCGGTGACTGGCTTCATGCTTATCCTTCCGTTAACACCGGAACCTTTCTTGAGCCTGAAACACTGAGAATTGCAGTCGGGCTAAGACTGGGTGTTGCGCTGTGTTCACCACACCGTTGCCTCTGTGGCACCAATGTGGACGAAACGGGACACCATGGTCTTTCCTGTCAAAAGAGCGCCGGCCGTTTCTCCCGTCATGCCGCGCTCAATGACATAATCCGCCGGGCTCTTGCCTCTGCGAACGTGCCGGCCATTTTGGAGCCAAGCGGCATTGCCCGCGACGATGGCAAAAGGCCGGACGGTATGTCTCTGATTCCCTGGAGAATGGGTAGGGTTCTGGTTTGGGATGCGACCTGTGTCGATACAGTAGCACCCTCACATCTCCAGGGAACCACACAAAAAGCTGGTGCGGCGGCAGAAACGGCTGAAAATAGAAAAAATTCTAAGTATCAATCTCTCGGTCCGAATTATAATTTTGTTCCTGTCGGGTTTGAAACTTTGGGTCCATGGGGTCCCAGCGCTTACAAGCTTATTTCTGAGTTACAAAAGCGCTTAGTTGATGCAACTTGTGACCAAAGGGCTGGCAGTTTTCTCTCTCAAAGAATCAGCATCGCTATTCAGCGAGGCAACGCTGCCAGCCTTTTGGGCACTATGCCACGGGGGCCTTATTTAGATTTAATTTAGTTTTAAGTTGTAGTTTATTTAGTTTAAGCTTAGATTTAATGTCATTGTAAATTGCTTTTATTATGTAAATAAAGTAGTATATTACCTAAATATTGTTTTATTACTTTTTATATGAATATTGTAAAAACCTACCCTAAGACTATAAAATAAATATACAGCATAATAATCTTTTATTTCAGACATAGTCCATAAAATAGTGTTAGTAAACAATAAAACCTTATAATTTAAGTGTTAGTACATACATGAAAAATAAAAATAACAGCAAAAACCTGAAATACGTTCCGAACAATGTCGAGCGGTTGGCAACTATAAAACATGCAGGGACGTCCACCGGGCCACCATGGGGCCGTCCCAGCGGCGCGCGAACACGCTCAGGATGCGGTTGGGGCTGCGCGCAGGCGGGCCTCCAGCGAGGCGCATCTCTTGCGCATCACGGCCGCGAACCCGTCCGTGTGCGCCTCGGCGAACATGCCGGACGCGCTGCACCAGCGTGGCAGCCCCAACAACGTCCGGAAAGCGTTGTTATACTGCACTCGAAGGCCGTTGTATGCCCTCTGCGTGTAGTCCACCCACAGGCCGCACGAGTAGAAGGAGACGCAAAACGCTTTAAAAAGGGTTATTTTTACCTCTCTCGTACACGGCGCGAACCTGCGGGCCAACGTGTTGCAACATGTTGGCAGTGGTGATCACTTACCATCAGGTGACCCACTTGTTCGTTTGCCTTTCTCGTTGTATAAAAAAATCTAAATAAGACTGCAAAAAGATCTAGTGAGAGTTCCTAGTCAATTATTATTCAGTAATTTAAATATATGTTACGTCCCTTTTTTCTCGTCGTAATTCGAGAGATTCAATATCGTCACATATGTAAAGTGTTTAAACTTATATTTACTAGAGAGCGCACGCGGCTCCGCCCACGGCGAATATTATATTAACGTAAGGAATCTCTATAGCAATAGGAATGTGTTCTCTGGGTAAAAAAGTAATATTTTTTATTTGTCCGTCATATAGATTACCGAAAAAAATGACCACGTATTTTTTGCTTTTTATGATACAAATAAAAATTTACGTAAGCAGATAAAATTAAAATTTTCTGTAGATTGCAATGCAGGATAATTAATGGATTTCTTTATCCCTGAACGGCAACACTGGCATAGATAATACATCGCTCGCTTTTGGCTCGAAATTTGAACTTGCGATTTTATTTTGCTTAATATACAAAATTTACACACCCAATTCGCGATTCGCAAGGTCAAAGAATCGATTTGCTTTAAAATTCCAGAGAAATATTGCGTTGTTTGGGAGAAACGTGTCAAAATGGTGTTGTAGAGCGCTAACCTGCTCTTCTCGTTTTTTGTTATCCCGTTCTGGTTTTTCGCTTTTATATATTAGATTCGTTTAATAAATTTATTTTGTGTCCGTTCAATCGGTTACATATAAGAATCCCTAAAATTGATTTACCTAATGCCTATACCTTAGGACGAATACCTAGTTTTTTAAATACCTAACGAACATTTCACCTAAGTTCATAATATCTACCTAATGGATGAAAATACCTAATCGAGGATATACCTAAAGCTAATTACTTAACCTACGAGTAAGTTGATATTCCTATAGACGAAATTCTTTCCTAATTTAAATCACCCATTAGTCGTTTCACCTAAACTTGAAAGACCAACTGTATTTTTTATAGCTTTTGAATTATTATTTTTTTATACAACGAGGAAGGCAAGCGAGCAAGTGAGTCACCTGATGGTAAGTGATCACCACTGCCCATAGACACCCGCAAATCCGGAGGGTTTGTTGATGCGTTGCCAACCTAGAGGGCTAAGATGAAATGCCTCTTGTGTCCGTAATTACACCGGCTGTCTTACTCTCCACACCGGAACACAACAGTGCAAGCACTGCTGCTTAGCGGCAGGATTAGCGAGTAAGATGGTGGTAGCGATCCGGACGGACCTCGCACAAGGTCCTACCACCCGCAAAATTGAATGGCGTGCTCACGTGTCTACTATGCAGGCGGACCTTTACTAACAAAATTGGCTATGTGAGTCACACGAGAGCACACGAACGTCACCAGCAGCGGAGCTAAAGCAGTCGCCGTGGCTGAAATCGGCAAAGGAGAATATATGTATATATATATATATATATATATATATAACCCTTTTTCATATTTTATGTCTTTTTCGCTTCGCGCCTTGACGCAATCCTAAACTAACCTAATCCATGTGTTTGAGCTTCCGACACATTGTTTAGGTATTCTATTCGTAGGAAAATTGTTTTTAGGTATATAGGAACTTCATCCATTCGGTATTTCGTTTATTAGTGCTTTTAAGCTTTTTAACCGACTTCAAAAAAGGAGAAGGTTCTACATTCCACTGTATGTATTTTTTAAGTAGGTATTATAAACTTGGGCCATTCAACACTCAGGTGAAACGATCGTTAGGTATTTCGAAATTAGATATTTCGTCCTTATACCTAAGGCATACCGATATACCTATCGGCATTAGGTTGATCAAGTTTAGCGATCCTAATATGTAACCGGTCGATCGAATCAATATGCACTGCAAAATGTGGACTCCAAGCTATTGATGCGTATTCTAGATGAGACCTAACAAAATAATTAAAGTACCTATTGGGGTCTTAAAGTCCTTGCTCTGTCGTAAATTATTAAGGTCAACCCTTCTTACAGGTGGGCTGTTACAACTTAATGTCAGACTAATCTTATGCCCCGCGGCTTTGCCCCCGTGAAATATTTCAAAATGGGCTAGTTCCCTATCCCGTGGGAATTTCGAAAAATCCCTTCTTAGTGCACCTCTATGATACTCCAGGTATGTGTTTGACAAATTTCAAGTCTCTAGGTCCAGTGGTTTAGGCTGGGCGTTGTCTGTCAGTCAGTCAATCACGGTACTGTTTTATAAAAATGTAGGTAATTTGGTCTCCCTGCAACTTTAGCACTTTACAAAACTTTGGGAGCAATCTCTAACTAGCTATTGGTGGATTTTAAAGATCATAGTATTATATTAAACTGAGGATTTGATCATTTAAATTCATAGGAGCTACAATTTTAAGTATGTAGTTGGCTAGGAGCAGTTTTCAGGGATTTCAAAGCGAAAAAATATAATCGTGATGTCGCATACGAATTATTTGCATCAATGCGTGGTTACAAAATATTCAGATTTTTCTGATGAATTTCAGGCTTTTGCTAAATATTTACGTTATGATGACATTATTTTGGTACCTAATAAGCGAATTTATATTTATCCTTGTTCATAAATGACTAATGAATATAAATGAATATATAAATAATATACCTAGTGTTACAGTCGCCCGCGAGCCGGGAAACCGTATTTTTCGAAACTAAGGCAAATCGAAATTTTATATTGAAGGACCTTATCTAATTGAACTAAACTAACGCCAATGAAAAGCAGATAGAAAGTGCAGGCTGAGTGGTCTACGAGCTGATGCTGCAGAGGAACCTCGTCCAGGGGTTCAGTAATTGTCTTGACACGATTGAGATTGTCATCCTTTCTTGCTTCTCGACACAACATATGCGATACAAGACCAAAATGCGACTGTCATGAGCAGCCCACGAAACCATCCACCCTCAACTGGCAATAATAATGAAAAAAAAAAAAATCTACCGCGAATAACTGTCACTAATAGACCAACAGACACGTTCCAATTTAAGACAATAATAAATTCTGAACCTAAACTAAATGTTGTTGATGTGCGGACGTAACACCTAGTTTGTGAAGAAACGAAAGTTTTGTCGATTACCCCTATATTATTCGAAATAAAATGCACAACGAATTAATGGGTTTTTAATTTCCTTGCATTTGACACCTTTGTAAGGTAAAATGCATTTACAAAACACGTTAATTATAAACATACCCTGTTATTCATAAACCTATAATAACTAAAATGCCGTTAAAGTTAGTTTGTCCTTTATTGTCACATTGACATTTCCGTTAGTAAGAAGCAGACAAAACCTATTTTAGCTAATGGAGGCTTGAGTGACGTTTATGAATAAGGCCATTAGGTATCTTATTTTGCTACGAAACATGCAGAGCTAGAAGGAATGGGACATTAATTGTAATCTGTTGACGTATTAGAGCTAGAAGGAATAGGACATTAATTGTAATCTGTTGACGTATTAGAGCTAGAAGGAATAGGACATTAATTGTAATCTGTTGACGTATTAGAGCTAGAAGGAATAGGACATTAATTGTAATCTGTTGACGTATTAGAGCTAGAAGGAATAGGACATTAATTGTAATCTGTTGACGTATTAGAGCTAGAAGGAATAGGACATTAATTGTAATCTGTTGACGTATTAGAGCTAGAAGGAATAGGACATTAATTGTAATCTGTTGACGTATTAGAGCTAGAAGGAATAGGACATTAATTGTAATCTGTTGACGTATTAGAGCTAGAAGGAATAGGACATTAATTGTAATCTGTTGACGTATTAGAGCTAGAAGGAATAGGACATTAATTGTAATCTGTTGACGTATTAGAGCTAGAAGGAATAGGACATTAATTGTAATCTGTTGACGTATTAGAGCTAGAAGGAATAGGACATTAATTGTAATCTGTTGACGTATTAGAGCTAGAAGGAATAGGACATTAATTGTAATCTGTTGACGTATTAGAGCTAGAAGGAATAGGACATTAATTGTAATCTGTTGACGTATTAGAGCTAGAAGGAATAGGACATTAATTGTAATCTGTTGACGTATTAGAGCTAGAAGGAATAGGACTTTAATTGTAATCTGTTGACGTATTAGAGCTAGAAGGAATAGGACATTAATTGTAATCTGTTGACGTATTAGAGCTAGAAGGAATAGGACATTAATTGTAATCTGTTGACGTATTAGAGCTAGAAGGAATAGGACATTAATTGTAATCTGTTGACGTATTAGAGCTAGAAGGAATAGGACTTTAATTGTAATCTGTTGACGTATTAGAGCTAGAAGGAATAGGACATTAATTGTAATCTGTTGACGTATTAGAGCTAGAAGGAATAGGACATTAATTGTAATCTGTTGACGTATTAGAGCTAGAAGGAATAGGACTTTAATTGTAATCTGTTGACGTATTAGAGCTAGAAGGAATAGGACATTAATTGTAATCTGTTGACGTATTAGAGCTAGAAGGAATAGGACATTAATTGTAATCTGTTGACGTATTAGAGCTAGAAGGAATAGGACATTAATTGTAATCTGTTGACGTATTATTAAATGTTAAAACTATTGTTACTACTATTCTGGTCCTCACGACACAGGTCTGACCTAGTGTGAGGGCCACTGATACTCTAATCCTGTGTTGTTAACCACTTAAGTTAAAATATTGTAACCACTGAAGGATGTACTTAATCCCATTTAGTAAATAAACTTTATTGGATTTTTATTATTTTGTGTTTGTAGTATGCTTGACGGAGGCACTGGTGACTCATTAAATCAAATTTACAGATTATTTCTTGATTAAATAGAGTACCTAACTATAAGCAAGTAAGTAGGTACTTAAGCACTTTATTGTACAACAAAAAAAACAGGATAAAATCACAAGTTACAACAATCGAATTCGAGTACAAAGGCGGACTTATCCACGTATTTTTTTATAAGTAAGTACTTAAACGCTTTATTGTACAGAAAATTAAGTATCTTATTGTTTAACCCTGTTATTCATAAACCTATTTTAACCAAAATGCCGTTGTATAATTAGCATGGAGTAAATTAGTTTCAATATAATTCCATAGATGGCGCTGTGCCGCTTTTTAACAGGGTAACGGAATGTTGCCCTGGAATGCTTTTAAGTATTTTTGCTACTTGTGAGAAATGGAGAAGGAAGTTTGAGAGTAGGGTTAAATTTTTAACATGAAACTACCGTGAGACTCAATCATAGTGAAATAAAAACGGATCACTCACGTATTTCGACTAATTCGTAGTCCTTCCTCTGGAAGCGCACGACAACGACTACGAATTAGTCCGAAACATGTCAGGCTAAACTCGACTTATCTACGTGAGTGATCCGTTTTTATTTCACTATGAATAGGGTTCAATGTTGAGAATAAATAACTTGATTAACGTAAACGGTAGAGTTGTGCCTGCTCGGTCTTTGAAGGGAGCGCTCTGATCTCGTTCAATCGGTGAAAGGAACTAGTTCGTTACTTTAGTTCAGTAGTTCCGCGCTGCGTTGCCCTACTCGGTCGCTCCGGTCGGTCACTCGCTCTCGCGCGCTCCCGCTCCGTTCCGCTCTTCCGCTCAGCTCAACCACTCCTCTACTTACTGAACTAAAGGACCGAAGACCGCAGATCGTGCGAAAGGATTTAGTTCCTTTCGGTCCGCGATGGGAATTCATTCCTAACAGTTCTTAGTTCGCGACCGACTCAAGCCTAGTAAACGGTGTTTGGTGTTTTTGTCTTCTAAATCATTCCCGAGATATCCAAGATACAGTCTCGTACAGCCGTTGAAGTTAGTTTGTACTTTTTTGTCACATTGACATTTCCGTTAGTAAGAAGCAGACAAAACCTATTTTAGCTAATAGAGGCTTGAGTGACGTTTATGAATAAGACCATTAGGTATCTTATTTTGCTTCGAAACATGCAGAGCCACAGGCGCAGAAGGAATAGGACATGCAGAGACATCTATATTTCGTCTCGGCGGATCGGAAGCACGCGCAGCGAACGTTCTCAAACAGTCACTAGATGTCGCTAGTAGACCTGTTTTTCCCGGAACTTGGTTTGAATGGGTCTTCGTCGGGAACATCCTTCTTCTCAAAAGGGTAGTAGGGATGGTCTTGCCAGAAACTTGGCCATACAGTCCGATAGTCCTTGTTGAAAAGACCTGCAAAACGTTAAGTGTAACAAAAGACATAAAATTCCTTTTTTAAACTAAATTACAAATAATACTAAGTACTTAACAAATTACATTAAAGGCTCTGTGAGCCGTAGACCTCGTGGGCTCATTTTGTAAATTTTTAATTTTTTTTAAGTTTCCAAAAACCGAATTGTCAAAAAAATCTATATAATTACCGAGCCTTCTCACAAAATTTGGTAGGAGAACAGCCGGACAGACATACGAAAGCATTTTTGTCCAATATGAAACAGAGACGCTTCGCTCGCGCGGTCAATTAGCAATAGGGGCGCATGTTTTTTATTTTTTTCCTGGTACTTCCTGTTATGTTTAATTTTCCAAAAAAACCACCGTTGCCTTCTGAAAAACTGAATGCTATATTGTATACTTATTCTTAATACTTAAGTTAAAGTAATTAATAAGGTTCATAGTAGGTATCAAGTAGGTTTCGTCATTTTCAACATGAAACTACCGTGAGACTCGAGTTTAGCTCGACTGTTTCGAACTTATTCGTAGTCCTTCCTCTGGGAGCGCACGACCCAGCGGCAGCGAGACACACACTGCGCGCCGCGGCTCTGCTCTAAGGACTACGAATTAGTCCGAAACATGTCGGGCTAGACTCTATTTATATGTATACGTGAGTGATCCGTTTTATTTCCTTATCGTTTTCGTTGTAATCATGACTCGTATTTTTTCCGTAGCATGTCGCGCAATCTCAGCGTTAAATACGTGAGTGATCCGCTGCAATACTCACTCAGAGTGTGCATCTCCTCCGGCGTGAGCGAGAAGTCGAATACATCGATGTTCTGCTCTATTCTCGGCTTGTTAACCGACTTCGGTATAGGAGCCACGCCCAGTTGTACCTGTAGATGTAATAATTATGAAACTTTTCTCAATTACTATCATCATCATCATCATCATCATCATCATCATCGTCATCATCATCATCATCGTCATGTCAGCCTCAAGACGTCCACTGCTGGCCGGCGGCCTCCCCCGCGGCTCTCCACTCAGACCGGTCTTGTGCTTTCCGCATCCACCGCGGTCCCGCGATCTTTACCAACTCGTAGCTCCATCTTGTTGGAGGCCTACCGACAACTCGTCTCTCGGTCCGTAGACGTCATTCAAGAACCTTCTGACCCCCTCGGCCATCAGTTCTGCGAGCAATATGCCCCGCCCACTGCCACTTAAGTTTCGCAATTCTTCGGGCTATGTCGGTAACTTTAGTTCTACTGCGGATATCATCATTTCTGATTCTGTCCCGCAGAGAAACACTGAGCATAGCCAAATTACTATGGGCAAACATAATATACTAGCTTTCGGCCGCGGCTTCGCCCGTGACAGAACTCTCTATCCCGTGAGTATTTCGCAAAAACACCTCCCCTATAACTTTAAAAATAACGTTTTTCCCGTACAAACTTCCACCCCCGTTTCCACCTTAGGGTTGAAATTTTCAAAAAGGGTGAAATATTTGTCTTGAAAATTACATTCACCAATTTTCATGACCGTAACTTAAAAAATAACGATTTAACATACAAACTTTCACCCCACTTTTTAGCCCTTTAGGGGTAAAATTTCCAAAAATCCCGCCTTATCCCTAGTACACATTAACCTCTATGCCAACTTTCAGTTTTCTAGGTACAGAGGTATTTATCAGTTTGTCAGTAAGTCATTCTCAGTCAGGACTTTTTTTTGTAATTAATTAAATTACCAGAAATCTCAGCACTATTTGCGCCACGCTCTTCACGTACTTCTTCGCCAGGGCTTTCAAAGTGGGGTCCGAGGCCCGCGGCGCCGGCCCGCTACCGAAAAGCGACCCAAAAGGCGTATACGCCATAACGGCTATGTTGTGTTGATTGCAGAATTGGAGGACTTCCGGCTGAGCGAGGTTTAAGTTCACCTGAAACACAAGATTTGATAAACTAAAGATACTCGTCACCAGTAGTGCTCAGCTAAAGATTCTCATTACCAGTAGTGCTAAGCTTAAAGATACTCGTCACTAGCAGTGCTAAGCTGAAGATACTAGTTACCAGTAATGCTAAGCTGAAGATACTCGTCACCAGTAGTGCTAAGCTGAAGATACTCGTCACCAGTAGTGCTAAGCTGAAGATACTCGTCACCAGTAGTGCTAAGCTGAAGATACTCGTCACCAGTAGTGCTAAGCTGAAGATACTCGTTACCAGTAATGCTAATCTTACGATACTCGTCACCAGTACTGCTAAGCTTACGATACTCGTTAGCAGTAGTGCTAAGCTAAATAAGATACCCAATATGTGTCGAAAAGATGGCGTTAGAGATACCAATCGAACTTTAAGTGAAATGACCCACTGTGTCCAGTTGTCCGAACCACATGTACTTAGTTGCGTGTAAATTCTAATCCGAATTAGAATAAAGCCAAAAGCTAGCTAACAGATACAGTTAGCAGTAGAAGTAGCTAAGCAACCAAAGCGGTCACAATGATCTGCACAAGCTCTTATGACTATAACAACAGAGTCGTGCTTAGATCATTGTGGACGCTTCGGTTGCATAGCAACGCTGACTGTACTTAAGTATGTATGTATGTATATCTCTTTATTGCACATAAAACATAAAATAATAGATAACAGAACAAAAGTAAATGTACAAAGACGAACTTATCCCTTAAAGGGATCTCTACCAGTTAACCTTCGGGCTTCGGGTTTTAAGTAAAGATATAGGTATTTTATGTTTCACTGTGGGAGTGACAAAAAATGGTAATGACCTCAACTTGCAGCACGGCTGGCTTGACCTCGCAGTGATCCATCAGCCTTTCCATCTGGCTGACGTTGAAGTTGGAGATGCCTATGGACCTGGCCAGGCCCAGCTTCTTGGCTTCCTCCATCTTTTTCCAGGTCTCCAAGTAGTCTATAACTAGGTATTCGCTGTGGTCTGGCTGTTAAATAAAAAAAAATACTTAGCAATAACCAAGTGAGAAAAGTTGAAAAACCCCGACATTGTCATTTCAAAGTTCAATATTTCAAAAACAGGTGAACCGATTTTAATGAAACTTAGCTAAGAACCGTCTCGATTAAACTAGCTTTCGATTAAATAAATCCGTGCGTGTGGGAGCTATGATGCCACAGACAGATACACATACACACAGATACATAGATACCCTCTTTTTCGTCGGGGGTTAAAAATATTGTCTACGTCTGTATGTTTTTCATGTTTTAATGCATGTCGTACGTATGTCTAATTCTTTGGCACGCTATACAGCCTAAACCGTTTGACGGGTTTCAACGTATGAGGTGTCACTAGATTCGTCTTAGTTGCGGGAGTGACAGGGTACTTATATTGTTTCCCGGAATGGCAGTCGGGTTTTCAGTTTTTCGTTTTAAGTTGGTTAATTTAAGATTTCTTTAAGACCATTTTAGAAGGAAAAAATTAAGGACAGAGAGGAAGAGGTCAACCTAGGCGAAGCTACATGGACCTGTGCCCTAAGCACGACTTGTCGAATCCTGCGTTACGTTACGGTTATCGTATCGAGATCGAGAAATCTCATACTAAATTTTAGTTCCAAATACGCTCACGGGCGGGCGCTGTTCCAAACGTCATACAAACTCGTTATAGTTTACTATTCGATTTTACGTGACGCAGGATTCGACAAGTCGTGCTTAGGGCACAGATTAAGGAGAAGGCCGGTGTCGTGTTGTATCAGGAGGTCAAGGAGCTGGCTCATAACAGAGATGATTGGAAGACACACCACCGACATAAGTGATAATTTTCGTCCCGGTGATTGTGAATTTGTTTTGAAAACTATAAGTCCTATCAATAAATGTACTTTCAAAACAATTATAGTAGAGAATTTAATGAAAAACGTATTACTCATTGACAGTTTTGTTGTAGTATTAACCTTTTTTTTAATAGAAAACTGTAATTGTCACCAACTCAAAAGAGGGGTCGCCATAAACCACTTTACGACTTGTTTCCACTTCTAAAGTTTTATTACAGGTACATGTAACAGCTAAACCCTTAAGTTTGATGATGATGATGAGTTTATTAGATACTACTTAGTTGATTGCTTACCGTAAAAGAAATCGGGTTGTGAATTAAATACAAATCGACGTAGGACATGTTGAGACGCTCCAGAGACTTCCTTAAGGCTCCCAACACATCCTGCTTCTCATTCGTACCTAGCTGAAAGGAACATAAGACATCTCTTTACTCGTATACTTTTAAAATGAAACTACCGTGAGACTCAAAGTCGAATTTATCCCAACATATTTTTTAAATAAGTAAATAAATAAATATCATGGGACAATTGCCACTAGTGTTGCCAGACGTCCCGTATTCAGCCATAATTTTAAAGGTTCCGCCGGGACAGACTCTATCTCGTATTTCAACCTTACTCGATTAAAACATGCACCGCGTCGCCCATGACTCCGACGGCTAGCTGCGCTGCGCGCGCACGAGAGCATGAGGTATGGGTGAACGAACAGTGTCCGTCCGATTAAAGCGGAATGCCTCCGGTGTCGACCGTCTTCTTTAAAATATAACTAGGTCTTTAAAATATAAATATAACAAGCAACAAAAACAACCTAAAAATACATGATTTTCATTTGTCCCGAGGAAAAAAAATAAATCCCGTATTTTTTTTGCCAAAATGAGCATTTGTCCCTTACAGGATCAAATAAAATCTGGCAACCCTAATTGACACCAATTGACCTAGTCCCAAACTAGGCAAAGCCTGTACTCTGGGTACTAGACAACGGATTAACATACGTATATAGAAAAATACATACTTAAATACATATTAAACATCCAAGACCCGCGAACAAACACCCATCATTCATCATACAAACCATCTGCCCCGACCGGTGATCGAACCCAAGACCTCAGGGTCCCTAACTACTAGGCTATCCAGTCGTCAAAAAAACCGGCCAAGTGCGAGTCGGACTCGCGGTCAAGGGTTCCGTAGAAAGATTTTAACGCTTTTGTCCAGTGTTAGCAGAGCCCTGCATGCATGCACTAAAATTTCAGATTTTGAGAATTTTCTTAGCGGTTATGCTATAAGAGCTACCTTCATACCAAAATTCAAGTTTCTAGGATAACTGGGAGTACCCTTTAGGTTTTCACAGTACGGCAGTTTGTATGGAAACAACCTTTTTAATTAATGATTGTATCTTTTGATTGCGTTGACTTAGAAGTTTGATTTTTTCACAGCTTCAAGGGACTGCAGACTTGAGTATTTGATACTAATTTCAGCCTGCTATCTCCATGCGTTCCAGATAAAAAGGGTATTGACAGACAGGCAATCAGACAGACGGACAACAAAGTGATCCTATAAGGGTTCCGTTGTTTCCTTTTGAGGTACGGAACCCTAAAAATGATCGGATACAGATACTACCTCAACATACCTTAGTGACTAAAAACACGTTCTCTCTCGGGATCAGAGACAGACGGACACCGTTTCCAACTTGCACTTCATTGTTGTACGCTGACGCTGTGTCAATCATCCTGAAAAGTACGAGTACATAAATGTATTCAAAGCTGCTAGTTTCATACATGATAGTACCGTGAGACTATCATAGTGAAATAATCGGATTACTCGCGTATTACAAAGCGCGCGGCTTTCTTTTTAATATACGCTACGCGTTTGAAGCACATCATTTTTAACCGACTTCAAAAAAAGGAGGAGGTTCTACGTTCCACTGTATGTATATATATATATTTTTTATGTATGTTCATCGATTACTCCGTCAATTGTAGACCAATTTTCATTTTTATTTGAAAGGGTATACTCCTAAGGTGGTCCCGCTGTCACCAAGTCATGATCTGATTATGGGATCCCAGGGAAATCGAGGGCAACCCTCAAATTTTACAAGCACGTACTATGTGTTTCATATATTTTCTAAGGTTATTCAAGTATTTGCGTCTAGTAGACATCATCTCATAATGATGAGCTAATGATGGAAGGTACAACTCCTTAGCGGTTAGGAGTTGGAGGATAATTCTGAAAATGTAAAATCATTATTCGAAAGGGTATACTCCTGAGGTGGTCCCACTGTCACCAAGTCATGATCTGATGATGGGATCTCAGGGAAATCGAGGGCAACCCTCAAATTTTATAGGCACGTATCATGTGTTTCATATATTTTCTAAGGCTATTCAAGTATTTGCGTCCGGTAGTCATCATCTTATGTTGATGAGCTGATGATGGAAGGTACAACTCCTTAACGGTTAGGAGTTGGAGGATAATTCTGAAAATGTTAAATCAACGTAAAATTGTGAAATAAAAATGTCAAACTTATAACACCCCTCTTTTTCGTCGGGGGTTAAAAATACGTTTTGAGCGCGTTTGCGTTAAAGTGTCAAATAGCATGAGAATTGTTTGTTGCCGACACGTGCCTCTAGTGGCGCTGCCAATTTGCCCATAGTATTCCAGAGGGTCGAGCACGACTTTACGAATCCTGCGTAACGTTACGGTTATCGTATTGAGATCGAGAAACCTCATACTAAATTTTAGTTCCAAATACGCACACATACACTGTTTTTGTCTTCGTTTTAAGTTTAGTTTTAAATCGGGGTCCCTCTGAAAACCTGCGCCGCGGCCCCTGCCGCGGCACAATGCTGAGAGGGATCCTGTTCAACGTCTTTGTTTACTTTTTAATTATTTTTTATTATACTTGTTGTGTACGTTGAATAAATATTTTTCTATTTCTCACGGGCGGGCGCTGTTCCAAACGTCATAAAAACTCGACAACGTTTACTATTCTATTTTTTTTTATGGTGGTTGGTTAGGTAATTTTTTTTTGTTTTCGATCGGTTGTGGCTGGTATTTTACCGAACACGGACAACTTTACCGTACAAGACCAGAGGTCGTTTGGCAGTGTCTTATCCAACCTCGACATTGGCGGAATCATCGCATCTATCGATGGGGCCATTATTATCCCAAAAATTGATTGACTATTCTATTTTACGTGACGTAGGTTTCGAAAAGTCGTGCTCGACCCTCAGACGTAAACGCGAACGCGATAATCTAACTAACCAACATTGTTTTACGCGGTGAACGCAGCATTGTGCAAACGAGGCAATCTTTGAAATGCGTCTAACGCTGCGATTTCAGCACAAAACAAACTCGCGCTGAAGTCGGATTTAGTTCGGCTTGTTTCGGATTAATTCGTGGTTCTTCATATTGGAGCGCTGAGTGTGCGTCTCGCTGCCGCTGAGTCGTGCTCCCAGAGGAAGGACCACGAATTAGTCGGAAAACATGTCGGGCTTAACTCGACTTATTTATGAATTTAGGAGTGATCAGTTTATTTCACTAAAATTAACATAACCAAACCTGTAGCCGGCATCGAGTGCCCATGACACCGCATTTTCAACCTCCAATTCTTTAGCTTCTTTCTGTCCGTTCTGAAAAAAAATCATCGGTAAATTAAATGTTATCTTACCAGCCATCGCAAGTGTTGCCACCTTTGTCCTAATCTTTTACACTTAGTAATATCTTCTTTATACCTATAAAACAGTACCGTGACTGTCTGACTGACTGACAACGACAGCCTAAACCACTAGACCTAGAGACTTGAAATTTGGCAAACACATACCTGGAGTATCCTAGAGGTGCACTAAGAAGGGATTTTTCGAAATTCCCACGAGATAGGGAACTAGCCCACTTTGAAATATTTCACGGGAGCAAAGCCGCGGGGCATAAGCTAGTAAGTATACAATACATGCACACATATAGTTAGCCAGGTATATTTAAAATTCAATAGTTCATTCTTCTCAACTCATTATGTTCAATAGCAGAAACCATTAGACCTAGAAGGCTGAAATTTGCAGGTTGCCTTTATGATTTAGACAAGCACTAAGGAGGGATTTGTTGAAATTCCCACGGGATAGAGAATAATGTTTGTACGCGTACGAAGTCGCGGGCAAAAGCTAGTACAGTCAGCAACAGAAGTGGCCAAGCAACCGAAGCGGTCACAATGATCTGCACAAGCTCTTTTGTCTGTAACAATAGAGCCGCGCTTAGATCATTGCGAACGCGTCGGTTGCTTAGCTACGTTTGCTGCTGACCTAATAAAATAAAATAAATAAATAAACATCATGGGTCAATTGACACCAATTGACCTAGTCCCAAACTAGGCAAAGCCCGGGTACGGGTACTAGACAACGAATAAACATACATAAATAGATAAATACATACTTACATACATAATATATTAAACATCCAAGACCCGAGAACAGACATTCGTATTCATCACACAAACATCTGCCCCGACCGACTTCCGAACCCGGGACTTCAAGCTTCATGTCAGTGTCTCTAGCCACTAGGTTATTCGGTCGTAATTCTAATATAATACTTACGTCGTCGAATCCGAGGAAGGTTCCGAGCCCCAGGGCTGGCATGGCGTTTCCATCGTTCAAGGGGATTCTTGGCGCCTTTCCGCCATCATGTTCGTCGCAGTACTGCAAAAGGAAATATTAAGTACGTCACTTCTTAGGATACAGAAAAAAACCAGAAACCGCGCTCTATCATAAGTCATAACTGCACGCCGCGCACTGTGTAATTTTTTTATTTATTTCGTTACCCGTTTACACTTAAAAAAATTAAGACTATTCTGTTTTTAGGGTTCCGCACCTCAAAAGGAAAAACGGAACCCTTAAAAGATCACTTTGTTGTCCGTCTGTCTTATTGCCTGTCCGTAAAAACCCCGTTTTCTCTGGAACGCATGGAGATGGCAAGCTGATATTAGTACCAAATACTCAAGTCTGCAGCCCCTTGAAGCTATGAAAAAATCAAACTTCTAAGTTAACGCACTCAAAAGATACAGTCATTAATTAAAAAGGTTGTTTTCATACAAATTGCCGAAATCCTACAACCTAAAGGGTACTTCCAGTTGTTCTAGAAACTTGAATTTTGGTTTGAAGGTAACTCTTATAGCACATCATCAGCCTATTTACGTTCCGCTGCTGGGCACAGGCCTCCTCTCAGAATGAGAGGGCTTGGACTATATAGTTCCCACGCGGGCCCAGTGCGGATTGGGAACTTCACACACACCATTGAATTGCTTCGCAGGAGTATGCAGGTTTCCTCACGATGTTTTTCCTTCACCGAAAAGCTCATGATAAATTACAAATGTGATTCCGCGCATAAATTCCGTAAAACTCAGAGGTGCGAGCCGGGGTTTGAACCCACGACCCTCTGCTTGAGAGGCGATAGATCAAACCACTAGGCTATCACGGCTTCTTATAGCACAACCACTCAAAAAATCCTCGAAATCTTAAATTTTTATATCTGTTTATGTACTGCGTGCATTTTGCTTAGGAACAGGGCTCTGCTAACACTGGACAACTTAAAACACTGGGGAAAAGCGGGAAAATCTTTGTACGACACCCTCAGTGCGTTTTTATAAACCCAACGGTATTTCTGCATGTAAGAACGACACGAAAAGGGATTAATTAATATTGTCATTCGTACAACGCGTCACGATACGCTGCGTGCACGGAGATGACTACGCGAAACTACACTATTTAAGAGTAGTTTTAGTTACTTCTGTTTTAAGCGCTCGCGGGTTCTGGTTTGTTCTGTATTCTGAGGTCACAGAACAAAAAAAGTTTAAGGAAATTACTACTTACCGCAACCACGAACAGGCCAGCTAGCAACCACAACATGTTTCTCCGGCGACTACTGCACGAATAACAATATTTATCTACACCAGAATCGCTTTAATTACCTAAGTTATATACTATTCGTTTTTGTAGTTGCCTGGCATTCGGATACTCCAAAACCAAGAGGACTAGCTGCCATTGTCCAATGTCGCGTACCTTTTTAATATAATAACCCGCTGGAGCTTAATTTCATTATAAAGAGGTCACGGTACCATTAATATCGTATGATGCTTTAGACCTCGCTTACAATAGCACTATCTATTAGGGATCAGCACCTCAAAAGGAGAAACGGAAACCTTATAGGATCACTTTGTTGTCCGTTCTGTGTTCTGTCTGTCTATCAAGACCCTTTTTCTCTGGAACGCGTAGAGGTAGCATGCTGAAATTAATACAAAATATTCAAGCCTGCAGTCCCCTGAAGCTGTGAAAAATCAAATTTCTAAGTCAACGCAATTGTTTCCATACGAATTGCCGAAATCTAAAAACCTAAAGGGCACTTCCAGTTGTCATACAAACTTGAAATTTGGTATAAAGGTAGCTCTTATAGTATAACCACTCAGAAATATCTCAAAAACTTAAATTTTTATGTCTGTCTGTATAATATGTCAAAGACCAACATAAAAATGACCCCACACTGCGTACATTTTGCTTAGGAGCAGGGCTCTGCTAACACTGGACAACTTAAAACAGTGGGGAAAAACGGGAAATGTTTGTACGGAACCCTCGGTGAGCGAGTCCGACTCGCACTTGGACGGTTTTTGTTCATGTATGGCGATTACACGACCCTTACATATGTAGAAAATCAGACTACGAAAACATACAAGAACTTATATTGTATGTATTTTCTCTGTAAATGACTTTGATACCATGTATCCGAACGAAGCTAATATAATTAAAATGTGTAACCAACGACCAGAAACAAACTTATCAGCAAGCAATAAGTCAACCTAATTAATGCTTTGCTAACCCGTATTAAGGTCTTCGCAAGCTGAAATAAAACTTGGCTATTCCGAGGCCACTTTAAGAGAAGGACCGGTTAGATATAATTAGGTATGTGATCAATTAATAATACTAGAATGCTTCTGAAGCTTGAAGTAAGAATACTTAGTAAGATAATAACGCTGTGTTTAAATTAAACGAAGTCCGTCGAGTCTCGAGTGTAATCAACTCAACGGCCAAAAATACGCCTCGATCGCAATTGCGTTACGGCACAGAATACATAATAGTACAAGGTTATGGGTGTCAAAAACTATGAGAATTGTTTGTTGTCGATACGTGCCACTTGTGGCGCTGCTAATGTGCCCATAGTTAGTTCTTTTGACCGTTGATTACACTAAGGACTCAGAGCATCTAGTGAGGCTCAACTACGAGTAAAAGAAGGTAGCGAATTCACAAAAAAAATACTAAGTAAGTATACTTACATAATATGTAAAATAAACTTAACACGAGAAAAACATCTTTTTAAAATGTAATTGCATTTGTTCAATAGAAATGAAAGAGGTAGACTGAATGAGAAAAGAAAGGCGGACAAAATTAACGATCTTGCAAAAAGAAACACCGCTTCTATGAAACAACATTTTTATGAAACAACATTTTTATGAAACAATATTTTTACTTTGCATAAACAGAAAATTATTGTAACTGTGATTGTGATTGATTGTGCAGTGCTTGCACTGTTGTGTTCCTGTGTGGAGAGTAAGACAGCCGGTGTAATTACGAGCACAAGAGGCATTTCATCTTAGCCCTCTAGGTTGGCAACGCATCCGCAGGCCTCCGGAGTTGCGGGTGTCTATGGGCAGTGGTGATCACTTACCATCAGGTGACCCACTTGCTCGCTTGCCTTCCTCGTTGTATAAATAAAACATATTTCTTTTTTCTATCAACAATTCGACATTTGAAGATAAGTATCTAACATGGTTTAGACTACATACAAAATTGTTAACAATGTTTCAAAAAACAGGAACTATGCGGAATATTGTATCGTGTTTTTTTATAACACCTCAGAATACACAACAAACCAGAAGCCGCGTTCAGTCATATCCGCACGCCGCGCACTGTGTCAATAATTATTGATTTCGCTACCCGTTTACACTTAATAGTAGTTTTATGCAACTGCTACATAATGAGGGTCCTTAAAACACGAGTGTGTTTTTATGAAACGAGGCGAAGCTGAGTTTCATAATAGGATCACACGAGTGTTTTAAGGCCTAATTATGTGGAGTTGCATACATTACTTTATCTACACACATATTATAAGTACTCTAAGATGGGTTCAGAAGCCGACGGCATATATCATACCCATACCTATCACGAATTTGATTGTTTTTTTTTTTAAATCATAGACAAACATACCGAGCTGACGTTTCGCAAACTGTTTTTTTTTTTGTAAAAAAAACACATTAATTATACATATCGGACTGAACTCGACTTATATACGTGAGTGATCCGTTTTATTTCACTATGATTGTAAATAACGTTGGTTGTCAAATTCGAAAAATCGAATTCGATATCGAAAAGTCGACCTGCTGGTCGTGGTGAGGCGACGATGTACTGCAATGCTGGTCATTTTCTACGGTTTCTGAACGCATTATAGAGGACTTATGATATGTGTGTAGATAAAATATAATCCTATTCTGTTTCCTATAAACCCAACCTCATTTCCGCATGTAAGAACAACACGAGAAGGGATTAATTAGTATTGTTATCCGGTACAACACGTCACGATACGCTGCGTGCTCGGAGATGACTACGCGAAACTACACTACAAAAATATAGACTTTAAAAAAACCTTTCCCACGGGTCAGGCAATAATCAATCTTATGACAATGACATAAGCGTTTTGACAGGGGAAAGCTTTTCCCACTTGTCGTGCTTGTTTTGTCTCTACAAGTAATATAAAGACTGCGAATCTCCATACTAACTTACGTAGCTCCGAAACAGAAGGTTCACTATATGGCGTGGTTTAGCATTTACGGGAGTAATACACCCGGGAAACACAATCTCCATACTAACTTGCGTAGCTCCGAAACAGAAGGTTCACTATATGGCGTGGTTTAGCATTTACGGGAGTAATACACCCGGGCAACACAATCTCCATACTAACTTGCGTAGCTCCGAAACAGAAGGTTCACTATATGGCGTGGTTTAGCATTTACGGGAGTAATACACCCGGGCAACACAATCTCCATACTAACTTGCGTAGCTCCGAAACAGAAGGTTCACTATATGGCGTGGTTTAGCATTTACGGGAGTAATACACCCGGGAAACACAATCTCCATACTAACTTGCGTAGCTCCGAAACAGAAGGTTCACTATATGGCGTGGTTTAGCATTTACGGGAGTAATACACCCGGGCAACACAATCTCCATACTAACTTGCGTAGCTCCGAAACAGAAGGTTCACTATATGGCGTGGTTTAGCATTTACGGGAGTAATACACCCGGGAAACACAATCTCCATACTAACTTGCGTAGCTCCGAAACAGAAGGTTCACTATATGGCGTGGTTTAGCATTTACGGGAGTAATACACCCGGGAAACACAATCTCCATACTAACTTGCGTAGCTCCGAAACAGAAGGTTCACTATATGGCGTGGTTTAGCGTTTACGGGAGTAATACACCCGGGCAACACAACGCCATCAAGTGAACCTTGTATTTCGGAGCTACGCAAGTTAGTATAGAGATTGTCAGTCTTTATAATATTACTTGTCTCTGCTTTAACTATACTTAAGTGTAGTTTTAGTCTTTAGGGTTCTGGTTTATCGTATTCCGAGTATTACGCGGTCCAAATCTATTCAATATCGTTGTTTTTTCCGTTCTTCCACCGGCGTAGAGACTCCGGGATCGGCGAAGGGGGCACGTCGTACTTCTCAAACGGATAGTTGGTGAAATCCTGCCAGAAAGTGGGCCTGTCATACCGGTAGTTGACATCGAATTTGGCGATGGTGGTGAACTCAGAGGCGGTCAGTTCGAAGTCGAAGATAGACGCGTTCTCGAGGACTCGGCTCGGAGTTACCGTCTTCGGGATGGTAATGATGCCACGTTGGTACTGAAAGAGACATGGTGTATTAGAATACGAGGGCATTGAACTGAATACCACAGAAACGTAGTCCAGGGTCCAATTTGCGTAGTAGATTTTACCAGATGAAGTAGATTCTACTAGACAAGGAGGAATTTATTGAATCAGGCGTTACTTTGCGGAGGTCCATATTTATGAACTAAAAACAATTACTTTGCTCACCCGCGACCACAAAACGCAAAGCGCGCGGGTCGCGGGTGAGCAAAGTAATTGTTTTTAGTTCATAGACATGGAAGATTCTCCTAGTAAAGGTAGATTCTCGTAGTCAAGGTAGATTCTCTTAATCAAGGTAGGTTAACCTAGTTATGGTAGAATGTCCTAGTCAAGGTAGATTGTACTAATCAAGGTAGATTAGTGTCCTAATCAAGACAGATTCTCCTAGTCAAGGTAGATTGTCCTAGTCAAGGTAGAATCTCCTAGTCAAGGTAGAATCTCCTAGTCAAGGTAGATTGTCCTAGTCAAGGTAGAATCTCCTAGTCAAGGTAGAATCTCCTAGTCAAGGTAGATTGTCCTAGTCAAGGTCGATTGTCCTAGTCAAGGTCGATTGTCCTAGTCAAGGTCGATTTTCCTAGTCAAGGTAGAATCTCCAAGTCAAGGTCGATTGTCCTAGTCAAGGTCGATTGTCCAAGTCAAGGTCGATTGTCCTAGTCAAGGTAGAATCTCCAAGTCAAGATAGATTATCCTAGTCAAGGTCGATTGTCCTGGTCAAGGTCGATTGTCCTAGTCAAGGTAGAATCTCCAAGTCAAGGTAGATTGTCCTAGTCAAGGTCGATTGTCCTAGTCAAGGTAGAATCTCCTAGTCAAGGTAGATTGTCCTAGTCAAGGTCGATTGTCCTAGTCAAGGTCGATTGTCCTAGTCAAGGTCGATTTTCCTAGTCAAGGTAGAATCTCCAAGTCAAGGTAGATTGTCCTAGTCAAGGTCGATTGTCCTAGTCAAGGTAGAATCTCCAAGTCAAGGTAGATTGTCCTAGTCAAGGTAGATTGTCCTAGTCAAGGTAGAATCTCCAAGTCAAGGTAGATTGTCCTAGTCAAGGTCGATTGTCCTAGTCAAGGTAGAATCTCCAAGTCAAGGTAGATTGTCCTAGTCAAGGTCGATTGTCCTAGTCAAGGTCGATTGTCCTAGTCAAGGTCGATTTTCCTAGTCAAGGTAGAATCTCCAAGTCAAGGTAGATTGTCCTAGTCAAGGTCGATTGTCCTAGTCAAGGTAGAATCTCCTAGTCAAGGTAGATTGTCCTAGTCAAGGTCGATTTTCCTAGTCAAGGTAGAATCTCCAAGTCAAGGTAGATTGTCCTAGTCAAGGTCGATTGTCCTAGTCAAGGTAGAATCTCCAAGTCAAGGTAGATTGCCCTAGTCAAGGTTGATTGTCCTAGTCAAGGTAGATTGTCCTAGTCAAGGTCGATTGTCCTAGTCAAGGTCGATTGTCCTAGTCAAGGTCGATTGTCCTAGTCAAGGTCGATTGTCCTAGTCAAGGTAGATTGTCCTAGTCAAGGTCGATTGTCCTAGTCAAGGTAGATTTCAACAGGTCAAAAAAGGTTTTCAATGGTTCCCGCCTGGATAAGGAAGGCAAACGAGCAATTGGGTCACCCGATGGTAAGTGATCACCAATGCCCATGGACACCCGCAACCCCGGGGGGCTTGCAGATGCGTTGCCAATTGCAAGACGAGAGATGCCTCTTGTGTGTATCAGCTTTCGTTCTTACCAAGTATCTTAGTGTCACTTGCATGACAGTCTTCCCGTACTTCTTGGCGATGGCCACGAGGGTGGGGTCATCGGCCTTTGGGGCGGGGGCGTCGGGCTTGGCCCGGCTCGCGATCATGGCCCCAAAGGGGGCCCAGGCTGTGACCCTGATGTCTTGAGAGTTGCAGTAGTCCACGAGCTCCTTCTGACCGAAGGCGAGGTTCAGCTGTGGGGAGATAATAATGTTTGTCCATACATACTATGCGTTTTCTTATATGAAAGCAGGTTTTTAACTAAGTTTCACAAAAATTGGTTTAAACGTTTCTGATATATTGCACATTGAAACGAAAATGTCGAGGTTTTTCAAGTTTCTAGGTTCTTAAATGGGGTTGCCAGATGGTCAGGAATCGTCTGGATTCTCCTGACATTTCATGTGACGTCCAGACTCCTTGACAAATGAGAAAATCTCCCGAAAAAATGCTTATTGCCGTGTTCTAGCCCAAAAAATATGGTACAGTCAGCAGCAGAAGCAGCTAAGCAACCGACGCGTTCACAATGATCTAGGCATTGTTACACACATAAGAGCTTGTGTAGATCATTGTGACCGCTTCGGTTGCTTAGCTACTTCTGCTGCTGACTGTACACGCGGAGATCATGTGTCTCGCGGCGCGTCTACTTTTGTAAAATATCGGCTCGGCCCGAAATTTTGAACTGTTCTCCAGATATTTCGATTCTTCGATCTAGCAACCAAGTGTTCTTAAATAAGGTAAGTTATACCTCAACTTGATTGGTAACCGGCTTGACTTTGCTGTTGGCAATCAGGCGCTTCAGCTGTTCCACGTTGAAGTTGGAGACACCGATGGACCGGACCAGCCCCTTACGCAAGACGGCTTCGAATCCTCGCCAGGTTTCCAGGTAGTCAATCTTCTCGTCCACACCGTCTTGCTGTAATTAAATGTAACAACCTAATCATAAAAAAAATAACGCCTTGAACACCAAGAACGCATAAAGGCGTCGCGAGCCGACGTGCCTACTACGCCGCCAACGCTTATATTATTCTGGCTGCAGGTTTAAGTCCGCGTTGACGTTATGCCAACTTGGCGTGTGGATGACAACTTTTGTATGCGTCGTTGGCGTTGAAAGGGTTAAAACAAGCTTTTTTTGCCGACTGTAAAATCAAAAATCAAAATCAAAATTTTATTCAGCAAATAGGCAGTTGAATGCTCTTTTACACGTCATTTTTTTGAGTCTACCAGCGCTTTCGGAAAGACCATGATTGCCAAGAAGAATGCGCCGCAAGAAACTTGGCACAAAGTCATTTTTTCTAAAAACAAGTTACATTAGCTCTTACAATACGTAACCACAGACAAATTACACAAAGAAACCTCACTCTGTCATTAAAAGATTAAGAGAGAAAAAAAAACCGCATTTTAGAAACAAGTGTAAAAAGTAATTATTAGAACAGCAAAACCAGAACACTACTTTACTGGCACGTTTTAATTGAGCAGGAGATGTATAGGGTCTCCAGGTCAAATATCTGTGAAAATTTAAATTACAAAGGGATGTACGTTTTATTGTCTGCACGTGTGTTGTCCTCCAACTTACATATTCATAACAAATTTCAAGTTGATGCCATTTACCGTTGAAGAGTTCCCTCCTGTGGAATTTGACTACCAGATTATTGTATTATGATGTGGATAATATGAGATTGAAAGAAACTATTTTATTCAGAATAGTACGAGTATTTTTATTGGCTAGCACACGACAGATAAGTTTTTTCAGTTACTTAGATAACCTAATGTTGCTACTACAAATATAGAAAAGCAAACAACATTGCCATATGACAAATTTACGTAAGTGTCCAAAATTTTAGCTAAATCGAACATCGGGATGAGGGTGAAATTTAACTTGTAAGATTTGACCCGAACATTACATATAGGGATATAGGTAAATATAAACTTTTCAAGTTAAATTAAATAGAAGCTTGTATAAAATAATACCTAATTGACAGAATCAGCCGTTACTTTACCGAGGTTACATATTTATGAACAAAAATAATTGGGGATGGATGAAAATCTCAGAATTGCTTGATTTTTTTTTTGGTGATAGGAATAACCTTCCTTAGTGCCGAGCAAGTGGGTGCAGATGCGTTGCCAACCTAGAGAGCTAAGATGAAATGCCTCTTGTGCCCGTAATTACACCGGCTGTCTTACTCTCCACACCGGAACACAACAGTGCAAGCACTGCTGCTTAGCGACAGGATCAGCGAGTAAGATGGTGGTAGCGATCCGGGCGGATCTCGCACAAGGTCCTACCACCCGCAAAACCCAAGTACTCCATTTATTTTCAGTTTTGGATTAAGCAACTAACTATCAACTATCACACAACGTTTTTCGGCAATTCGAAGACAGGGGGAAAATATAAAAACGCACCCTTTTGAGATTATTAATTCATTGATGTAAGCGCCATCTCTCGGTCCGGGTGAGCTGATTAGTCCCAATGGGGTGTGGCTGTCATCTTGTTGCGAGGTATATGATACAGATGGCGCTTAGTCACATTGTTCTGGGTTTCTGTGTAGGTATTCTTGTTTCAGTGAGTATTTAAAGTATAAAATAGACTTTAACGGGAAAACCGTAAAAAAAAAGGAGAAAAAATGCAAAAAGATACTCCATTGTGACGAAAAATACGCTAGGATCGCTAGTGTTGAGTGAGGTCTTCCTGTCAATTTCCACCAATCATAGGCCAGTAGCTTGTCTCTCATTGGTGGAGAATGACAGATAGACCTCACTTCGACACTAGCGATTCCAGCGGATTTTCGACTCGCGATTGCCCTCATTGACTTGGAACAGTACTGAGAATTTATTATATTCGACGACAGATGGCGCTGGGAGTCGCCACAAGTTCTCTTACGTGACGATAGATGGCGCCAAAGTCGCTACAAGTTTTTTTTATAGTGAACAACTTACGCTGATGGACATGGGCCAGTGTATCAGCACCAGGTCCAGATACTCCAGGCCTAGTCGCCTCAGGGAGCCTCGGACTGAGACCTCCACATCGGCCTCCCGGTGAAAATGCTGCCACACCTGGGGAAACAATACTAGTGTTTATGCTACCGTTGTTTGTACATAATGAGGATCCATAAAACACGAGTGTGGTTTTAAAAAACGGGGTTATAATAAATAAATAAATATTATTATGGGACAAATTGACACCAATTGACCTAACTAGGCAAAGCCTGTACTATGGGTACTATTCATCATACAAACATCTGCCCCGACCGGGATTCGAACCCGGGACCTTAAGTTTCATAGTCAGGGTCTCTAACCACTAGGCTATCCGGTCGTCATAATAAGATAACGTGAGTGTGTTTTTATGAAACTAGGCGAAGCGAAGTGTTTTAGGGCCTAATTATGTGGAGTTGCATACATTACTTTATCTACACACATATTATAAGTACTCTAAGATGGGTTCAGAAGCCGAAGGCATGTCGTACCCATACCTCTGTCACGAATATGACTGCTTTTTTTTAATCGTAGACAAACATACCGAGCGGACGTTTCTGTTTATTGTAACTGTTGAATGTGAGCACATATGCACTGTTTTTTTATTGTAAATTACGTTGGTTTTTGATGATGTTTCAAATTTGAATCTCTTAACGACATCCAATTCGATACTGAGGGTCGAGCACGACTTTAAGAATGCTGCGTAACGTTACGGTTATCGTATCGAGATCGAAAAACCTCACACTAAATTTTAGTTCCAAATACGCTCACGGGCGGGCGCTGTTCCAAACGTCATACAAACTCGACAACGTTTACTATTCGATTTTACGTGACGCAGCATTCGTAAAGTCGTGCTCGACCCACTGTGCCCACCGGTGGGACGTAAAAACAAGGCAGGTGATGATGAGGCCTTACCTTGGTAGTGATGAACAGCTCTTCCCTCTTCACCACTCCTTCCTCGATCTTCTTCTTGACAACCTCGCCTATTCCCGGTTCCACTCGATATAAGTGGGCCGTGTCGATATGCCGGTAACCCACGTCGATACAGTACGACAAAGTTTCCAGCATTTTGTCCCAGTCGGTATAGTCGAACTCGGCCTGTAAAATTAATACTTTTATTGTCCGAGCGTACGAAGTGAGCGAGACGCCTCAGTTTCAGGTCTGACAAAAATTCTTTTGTTTGTTCGAATTTCTGTTCGGCTGTTCTCCGCTAGAGGTCGCATTTCTCAGCCAATTCTCGTGAAATTTTGTGAGCAGGTTCGCTAAAAATCAAGGAGGATAGTATACGGAGTGTCAAAGCCCATACTTCGAATCGTTCCCCGCAGTCATATTAAAATTCAGGCAATTTCTAGATGGCGCCAAGGTCGTAGCCAGCGGGTCAAATAATAACAAAACAGCGGTACGAATGTGTCACTCAAGCAAGGTAGATGGCGCTGAATGTAAATAAGAACGATTCAAAGTATGGGCTTTGTCAATCCGTTTACTTTCCATGATCCTTGTTAAAAATAGATTTTTTTGTCGCTTAGTTTTTTTTAAAGTTTTTTCGATAATTTTTGATGTTCAAAAATGACCAGATCTTTGTGAATTTTTCGATAGTAATAATGTTCTGCTGAATTGTTTAGGTATAATCTTTACACTATACATGGTGTTAGTATGTGACAAGTCAAAGTAAAATATGCTTAATGATATAGTAACAGAATATCAATTGCGACTTGACTTACTTGTGATGCAGATGTCATAAGTATTAAATACGAACAAAAACCAGCCAAGTGCGAGTCGGACTCGCGCACGAGGGTTCCGTAAACAGATTTTAACGCTTTTCCCCAGTGTTTTAAGATGTCCAGCGTTAGCAGAGCCCTGCTCCTAAGCAAAATGTACGCAGTGTGGGTCATCTTATATTGGTCTGTGAAATCTACAGACTAAAATTTTAAGATTTTGAGACTTTTTGGAGTGGTTGTACTATAAGAGCTACCTTCATACCAAATTAAAAGTTCCTAGGACAGCTGGAAGTACCTTTTAGGTTTTTGGAAATCAGCAATTTGTATGGAAATAGATTTTCTAATGAATGTATCTTTTGATTGCGTTGACTTAGAAGGTTGTTTTTTTCACGGCTTTAAGGAACCGCAGGCTTGAGTATTTGATATTAATTTCAACATGCTATCTCCACGCACTCCAGAGAAAAAGGGTCTTGACAGACAGACAGACAGACGGACAACAAAGTGACCCTATAAAGGGTTCCGTTTTTTCCATTTGAGATACGGAACCCTAAAAATAATACGAAACGTGGAACGTGCTCTTAAAAGCAGTCATTTCAGCGTCTGGCTCAGGGAAGCTCTTTAATATGGAGATTGGCAGTACTTATGTACTACTTGTCTGTGCCCCGAACATACAATATTATTATGTAGAACGCCCACCAACCTTGTCGTTGAGTGCGAGCCACGTGCCGTAGCCCAGCGCTGGGATCTTCAGCCCATTGTTGAGGGTGAATGATGGGATATTGACCTGGAATGTGGAAATAAACACAATGATGAAATGTAGTAGGAACTATAGAGAGGTCTTTGAGGGTCGAGCACGACTTTACGAATGCTGCGTACCGTTACGGTTATCGTATCGAGATCGAGAAACCTCATACAAAATTTTAGTTCCAAATACACCCACGGGCGGGCGCTGTTCCAAACGTCATACAAACTCGGCAACGACTACTATTCGATTTTACGTTATGCAGCATTCGTAAAGTCGTGCTCGACCCTCTGTACCATTCATTTCCTATGACACTTAGACCTCTGCTAACACGATAACGCAATCTATGAACTAAAAAAAACCTATAGGTGCCTATAGATGGCGCTAGTGTTAAGAGAGGTCTTGAAGATAAGGATTGTACAAACAAAAAAATGTGGAACAATAATTATGCAATGCTTAATTAATCAGTAGCTGATTATTTAACAGTTTGTTTAAGTGTCTTTTTTTATCGTGCAGATAACAGTCGTAGGTATGTCCCGTCCCGTGGGTCATCTTATCTTCGTTTCTTGTTACATTGCATAACAGCTGTAATTTTTATAATATTTTTGATTATACTTAAGTGTACCTACGTCGTTTATTTTAGTATTTTAAAATAGAATAAAACAATTTTAACGTCTTTTTATTGAAAAACGCCTTTTAAAGTTATGTAACAGCAAGATCGCGGGACCGCGGTGGATGCGCAAAGCACAAGACCGGTCTGACCGGAGAGCCGCGGGGGAGGAGGCCGGCCAGCAGTGGACGTCTTGAGGCTGACATGATGATGATTATATAACAATGAGACTTAATTATTTATATTGTTAGGGTTTTCTAGTCTCGTAGTCGACCACGACCTTCAGAATACAAACGATAATATGACAAAACAAGATAAATAGATAATTATCTGCGTAAATAAAACTTGATTTTTACGCTTTCAAATGCCGTTTTACTGTTCAAATCATCATAATTATCATTAAGATCACTTCACTATAGGTATATTAAAAAACAAAGTCATCTCCGCGTCAGCTGTGTGGACGCAAAATTAACTCAACAACTACAGAGGGTCGAGCACGACTTTTCGAATCCTGTGTAACGTTACGGTTATCGTATCGAGATCGAGAAACCTCATACTAAATTTTAATTCCACATACGCTCCCGGGCGGGCGCTGTTCCAAACGTCATACAAACTCGACAACGTTTACTATTCGATTTTACGTGACGCAGCATTCGTAAAGTCGTGCTCGACCCTCAGAAGTAGCACAAGCTCTTATGTCTAAAACAATAGAGCCGTGACATAAGAATAAATAATAACATAGTAGAACGGAAACTCCCGCTCCGGACGGGCTCAAGGTCACGATATTAGAGTATTCGTTAAACAGACTACTCAGTCAGACTGTCACGGCCAGCGTTGCCGCACGCGCGTTTGGTTGTTTATAATTTGGTGGTAATAGTTTTACTATGTATTTTATTTTATATTTGTAGATAAGTAATACTTACTTAAATCACCTTAAATGGCTTCATTTGGTATGGCACTTATAATAACTTCTTATTTAGAAGACGGATTTTAATGCTGTCTTTATCATCATCTATTTTACCTACGTTCATTCATGTCAGCCGAAAGACGTCCACAGCTAGACTTTAAGTCTCTTTTAATATTCATTTTTTAATCTCTCTTGGTGACTTAATTCTCACCCATGACATAGATATCACTATTTGCCAAACGCTTTATTTTTGAATGTCATACCCGTCTACTAACATGCAGCTAATTTGCGTTTCTGTCGTAGACAAGCGAGTCAACATAGTGGATTGAGGTTAGCTGTCACTGCCAGTGGTCAAGAAGTATGTATGTAGGTATGTATGCACATAAAACATAAAATAACAGATAACAGAACAAAAGCAAATGTACAAAGGCGAACTTATCCCTTAAAGGGATCTCTACCAATTTACCTCCCTCACCCTCCTCAGTGATCTCGTTTACGAGTGGGCGAGGGCATTCGTATTTCATATCATGGGCATGCGAATTTTTTTATCATCACACCATAATGGTTAGGTACCATTTTGTACGGAACTCTAAAACAATATAATTTTCAATATCTTTGTCGTAAACAGTCCCTTTACTGAATGTCAAATGTCAAATGAGATTCAACAATACGAACTAGGTAATTAGAAATCAGTGAATTTAGTCACCGGGTGAGATTCAAAATTGACCGCCTTCGTCGCTCCGTCTTCTTGGAGGCCTACCGACAGCTCGTCTCCCGGTCCGTGGACGCCATTCGAGAACCTTCTGGCCACATCGGCCATCACATCAGTCCTGTGAGCAACGTGGAGGCGCCTATTGCCACTAAGTCTCGTAATACTTCGGCGGGCTAACCATAAAGCAGACAGACTGGAGGCCTTTGGCTTATCTATGCACTACAATTTTTCTGCCACTTTTTGAGGGGGACGAGGAACACACGTACAGCACACGTCTGCGCTCATGTCAAAATTTGTTATGTACCAACACACACACACCAAAACAAAACCATAACTTGCATATTTGCCGTCCATAACTTTGTGTTTGTGTTGTTTGCTTTAGGTCACCCATCTGTTCCTTTATAAAAATGAAGAATTCCTAAACCTAACACTCTTCTCACGCGTGTAATGTCAAAACGCTGACATTGGCAAAATACTCCTTGCCATAGTAGCAAGGGTGAAAGCCGTATTAAAAAAAAAAACTGTCGCCCTAAATACATAAACACGCACGCAATCAACAGACCCTGATCATTTTGATCAGACTTAATGTTAGAGATTTGGCAGAGGGGAAATCGCGCGTTAACATCTCCATTCCTTTCCTGCTCTAAGTCGTTAACCTTAGTTTTACTGCGGATATCGTCATTTCTGATTCTATCCCGCAGAGAAAATAGTATAAGTACATTGTTATTCAATTTTATAAGTAGGTATTTGTAGGAGCCGTGCCAAGCCGGTCCAACGCTAGTACCTACTCTCGAACCAATATTATAAACACGAAAGTTTGACGATGAATGTGAGGCTAAATATGTTTATTATTTACTCTTTGAAGCAAAAACTACTGAATAAAAATCGATGAAACTTCGCAGTAATGTAGGTTAAACACCTCAGAATAACACTTCTACTTTTTATCCCGGGAAATAGAATAGTTTCCGTGTAGCAGCTAGTAATATTTGAACTATACTTGCCTTTGCCATGGCGCGTGTGTCCCTCAGCAGATGTTGGCAGTAACTGATAGAATATTTGCGGTTCACATGGAATGATTGTGCGTAGCCAGTGTGTTAGAAAGATCTCAGAATACAGAACAAACCAGAACCCGCGGTCGCGCCTAAAACGTTGGGTTTATAAAAACCGGACAAGTGCAAGCCGGAGTCGGAGTCGGATTTTAACGCTTTTCCCCAGTGTTTTAATTTTTTCAGTTCTGGCAGAGCCCTGCTCCTAACCAAAATGTACGCAGTTTGGGGTCATCTTATATTGGTCTGTGAAATCTACAGACAGACATAAAAAATACGGATTTTGAGAATTTTCTGAGTGGTTGTGCTGTGAGAGCTATCTTCATGCCAAGTTTCAAGTTTCTATGACAACTGGAAGTACCGTTTAGGTTTTCAGGGTACGGCAATTTGTATGGAAACAATCTCTTTAAAGACTGTATCTTTTGATTGCGTTGTCTTAGAAGTTTGATTTTTTCACAGCTTCAAGGGACTGCAGGTTTGAGTATTTGATATTAATTTCAGCATGCTACCTAAACGCGTTCCAGAGAAAAAGGGTATTGACAGACAGACAGACAGACGGACAACAAAGTGATCCTATAGGAGTTCAGTTTTTCCTTTTGAGATGCTGAACCCTAAACACAGATTATGATTATTTAAAGTGTAAACGGGTAGCGAAACCAATAATAATGGACACAACACGGCGTGCAGTTATAAGACTAAACGCGGCTTCTGGTTTGTTCTGTATTCTGAGATAAAGATAAACGAATCAGTAGGTACGGTCGAAATTAATTCCTGACCCACCATGGAACCTTTTCACAGTAAACGTTGACAAGGAAAATCGTTACGATGTTTACTATGAAAATGTTCTATGGTGGGTCAGGAATAGTTCCTCGACTGTACCTATGTTAAACTTAAACTTACGTAAGTAAGTTGTTTTGTATTCCGTGGTCAATTTTAACACGAAATATACCTACCGTTAAACCAAAGATAAGTTAAACTCAATCATGGTGAAATAAACGGATCACTCACCTATATCAGTCGAGTTTAGCACGACATGTTAGAGCCTTGGCACGTGTGCGTCTCACTGCCGGTGAGTCGTGCGCTCCCAGAGGAAGGACTATGAATTAGTAGGAAACAACTGCTGCTGCTGCTGCAGCTGCTAGGCTATTTGATAAAAAAAACTTTCAAAAATGAAATCTAATTGCTCGAAATATTTAATTAATGAAAGCGCCATCTCTATTTTGATAACTAAACTACGAACACTACTAGTTTCCCGAATTTCCATGGCTCTAGTAGCTGGCTTTATGCTTCATTAGTTTAAATACTCGCCACTAGGTGGCGCTAGCATTGATATTCACATTTCACGCCTCATGTTTGGTGTTTGCTTAGGCTACTCGATACTAGATGTCGCCACCAGTATCTAAACCCAAGATTTTGTCATGAAAATGGTATTTGTCTTCTAATACATATCTAACCTTACAATTCAGCAAAACGAACTGTTGCAAAAATCATCGATACGCATCATTACCTTTGATATACGGAATTCATTACAATCACGTCTGTCAGGTTGGCATTATGTTTTTTCCTAAGTTTTTTATCTAGTGTTTAAGTTTAACATAGGTACCTACTGATTTGTTTATCTTTATCTATACCTATAAAACAGTACCGTGACTGACTGACTGACAGACAACCACACCCTAAACCACTGGACCTAGAGACTTGGAATTTGGCAAACATGTACCTTGAGTATCCTAGAGGTGCACTAAGAAGGGATTTTTCGAAATTCCCACGGGATAGGGAACTAGCCCATTTTTAAATATTTCACGGGGGCAAAGCCGCGGGGCATAAGCTAGTCTCAGAATACAGAACAAACCAGAAGCCGCGTTCTATCAATCATAACCGCACGCGGCGCACTGTGTCCAATTTTTATTGATTTTGCTACCTGTTAACACTTAATATACGTAAATATACGTACTTAGTCTTGATTTATGAACCCAACAGCATTTCTGCATGTAAGAACGACACGAGACGGGATTAATTAGTTTTTTTATTTTTACGGTTTTCCCGGTTAAGATACTTCAACTGAGATCATGATTGATTGCTTTAGTGCGCCATCTCGAGTCCGGGTAAACTGATAAGTTTCGAAGGTATGCGTTGCCTTCGGTTTACGAAGTAATCGCATAGATGGCGCTAGTCACTGCAAAAAGTGATAAAAACGAGCTGAGATTTGAATACATGGAAAAAATTCGTCCATATCCTCTATGTCAATCGTGGTGTAGGGGAATGGCACACGACCCCAAGTGTCGAGGATCCGGGTTCGATTCTAGGGGTTGGCATTTTTCTGTGTATTCATGTTTCAATGAGTTTATTAAAAATATGTTTAATTAGTGCTGTTATTCAAACACGTCACGATATAATGCGTGCACGGAGATAAGACTGCGCGAAACTACACTACCTTTGTATGAGTAGTTTGAAGTAGCCTCAGTTTTAGGCGAGCTCGCGGGTTCTGGTTTGTTCTGTATTCTGAGATCTTTGTAAACACACTGGCTCCGCAAAATCATTTAATGTGAAACGGAATTATTCTATCAGTTACTGCCAACATCTGCTGAGGGACACACGCGCCATGGCAAAGGCAAGTATAATTCAAATATTACTAGCTGCTACACGGAAACTATTCTATTTCCCGGGATAAAAAGTAGAAGTGTCTATTCTGAGGTGTTTAAACTATAATAAACATCTGGCCTTACATCCATCGTCAAAGTTTTATTACAAGGCTACCCTTAAATGAGATTTAACTTGTACGTAGTTTAGAGAGTACAGTTAAAACGGTTTAATTATATTTTGCTTTGGTTGAATTAACCTAATTTAAATAGAAATACGTTGTTTTAATAATTCTGGTCTCCTAGCCGTGACCGCGACCTTCAAATTACGAACGACATGATAAACCACGATTGATAACTTTTATCTGCACAAATAAAACTTGATTTTTACGCTTTCAAATGCCGTTTTACTTTGAAAATGGCTGTTCAAATCACTATAATTCATAACTGTAAGATCATTTCACTGCATATTAAAAAACAAAATCACCTCCGCGTCTGTCTGTATGGACGCAAATTTTAATGACGTCTTTTAACATCATCTATTTATAATATGCGGGTGGTAGGACCTTGTGCAAGGTCCGTCCGGATCGCTACCACCATCTTACTCGCTAATCCTGCCGCTAAGCAGCACGCTTGCACTGTTGTGTTCCGGTGTGGAGAGTAAGACAGCCGGTGTACTTAATTACGGGCACAAGAGGCATTTCATCTTAGCTCTCTAGGTTGGCAACGCATCTGCAAACCCGGGTTGCCGGTGTCTATGGGCAGTGGTGATCACTTACCATCAGGTGACCCACTTGCTCGTTTGCCTTATTTGTCGTATTAAAAAAAAATACATTCATCATGTCAGCCTCTAGACGTCCACTGCTGGCCGGCGGCCTCCCCCGCGGCTCTTCACTCAGACCGGTCTTGTGCTTTCCGCATCCACCGCGGTCCCGCGATCTTAACCAGGTCGTCGCTCCATCTTGTTGGAGGCCTACCGACAGCTCGTCTCCCGGTCCGCGGACGCCATTCGAGAACCTTCTGGCCACATCGGCCATCAGTCCTGCGATTATATAATTTTAAAAGGCGTTTTCCAATAAAAAAGACCACATCAAGATTGTTTCATTCTTTTTTAACGATAAAATAACTTACATGGTATGGCCGAGGAAATTAATTCCTGACCCACCATGGAACCTTTTCACAGTAAACGTCATAGTGACATCGCATAGCTTGACAAGAAAAATCGTTATGGCGTTTACTATGGAAATGTTCTATGGTGGGTCAGCAATTAACTTCCTCGACTGTACCTATAGGTATATTATTTATTTATTATTAGCCTGATCTGTCCCACTACTGAGCAAAGGCCTCCCCACAATACTTCCACTGCTTTCGGTCCTTAGTAATTAGCGACCAGTCCTTCAAGGAGGAGTCCGGTATAGGCATAGGTGGGCATTAACTCGTTAATCCGTTAATGGTTAATTAACGAAGTTAACAAAATGCTTAACGGATTAACTTTTAAGTTAACACAGAAAAATGTTAACGCTCTTGTTAACTTCCGTTAACTTCAGTCCGTTACAAGTTAATATTTGTTTTATGACATGTTGTCATTATTTTGTTTGAATTGCTCGCTATGTGGGCACCTTGGCGCGGCGCCGCGTGGCGCTCTTGCTCAAGAGCGCAAGAATCCAGAACCGAGAAACTCTTAAAAACAATGCGGCCCTGTTGATTACTTCGTTTGTGCCAGTGAATACGACAAATTATTATAACCTGACTTTTTAGCGCTTGCGCCATTTTAAACCGACTAGATTTATAGTTTTCAATTTGCAATAGTTCAATATGCTTATGTTCATGAAAGGCAACGTGAACACGCTTAATCATCGGCCTTTCAACAGCACTTTTTTTATTATTTACTTTTAGCAGAACATGAACATCCAAGGAATTTAAAAAAAATTGGGTTTAAAACACTCGATTACGTTCGTATTTAACTTGTATCGTAATTAACTATTCCTTCCGTACTATTAATACAGTACTGACTATAGTAAAACACGCATGGGGAAAAAATAAAGATAAAAATATAGGATTTAAGGGTATAATTTATTTCATTAAGGCTTAGTTTAGGCTCGTAAATGCTCAGCTACTCGTGTATCTACTCGGTTTTATTTTATTTACCTATGTATACCATTCTAAAAGGCGCCAAAAGCATTATGCGGTTTGAATGGTTAACTTTTAACGATTAACTTTAAACTTACGTTAATTTTTCGCAATTTTAACGCTTTAACGATTAACGAAGCTAACTTTTTTATTAACGAATTAACGATTAACGAAATTAACTATTTGATTAACTGTGCCCACCTATGGGTATAGGTATAATTGAAATTATTAACAGTTTTAAATGATTCGCGGTTAATTGCATTAGACATAATGTATTGTTGTGTGCTTAAATCGAGTAACAAGTGAGAACGCGACCGATGGTAGTGGCAGTGCGCGCAGTCGGCGCGCAAAAACCGCCTTAAAAAAAACCTTAGAAAAAAAAACGTAAGTTTTCTTTTGAAGGCGGTTTTACTTTTTTGTTAAAAGATTTTTATTTCACAATTTTACTTTGATTTAACATTTTCAGAATTATCCTCCAACTCCTAACCGTTAAGGAGTTGTACCTTCCATCATCAGCTCATCAACATAAGATGATGACTACCGGACGCAAATACTTGAATAGCCTTAGAAAATATATTAAGCACATGATACGTGCCTATAAAATTTGAGGGTTGCCCTCGATTTCCCTGAGATCCCATCATCAGATCATGACTTGGTGACAGTGGGACCACCTCAGGAGTGTACCCTTTCGAATAATGATTTAATATTTTCAGAATTATTCTCCAACTCCTAACCGCTAAGGAATTGTACCTTCCATCATCAGCTCATCATCACGAGATGATGACTACCAGACGCAAATACTTGAATAACCTTAGAAAATATATGAAACACATAGTACGTGCCTGTAAAATTTGAGGGTTGCCCTCGATTTCCCTGAGAACCCATCATCAGATCATGACTTGGTGACAATGAGACCACCTCAGAAGTATACCCTTTCAAATAAAAAATAAAATGAAATCGGTCTACAATTGAGGGAGTAATCGATGAACATACATAAAAAAAAAATACATACAGTGGAACGTAGAACCTCCTCCTTTTTTTGAAGTCGGTTAAAAATGCGGGTAGACAGAGCCCTGTCTGCGCAACATTAGTATCTACCCTCGTTTCGTCAGTTTGCACGTGATCATGATGCATGCCACTGCATCGAAATATCGGGAGCTCATCAATAAACGAGGAGGTAATCGCAACCAATATCCCGTTTTCATTATGTCTAATCAAAATTATTATTTATTACAGCTATTATGCAATTATAATAAGAAACGAAGATAAGATGACCCACGGGACATACCTACGAGCGTTATCTGCACGATATAAAGAAACTTAAACAAACTGTTAAATACCAAATCAGCTTATCATGATACTCGGGACTTAATCGCGTAAAAAATATACATGTGTGAAAACCGAGAAAGTTTAAATCAATACCTAATCAGCTACTGGTTATTTAAGTATTGCATGATTGTTCCACATTTTTTAACCCCCGACGAAAAAGAGGGGTGTTATAAGTTTGACATGTGTATCTGTGTTGTTGTCTATCTGTGTATCTGTGTATCTGTGTATGTGTCTGTATAACGATATACCTACTTTATTTACATAATAAAAGCAATTTACAATGACATTAAATCTAAGCTTAAACTAAATAAACTACAACTTAAAACTAAATTAAATCTAAATAAGGCCCCCGTGGCATAGTGCCCAAAAGGCTGGCAGCGTTGCCTCGCTGAATAGCGATGCTGATTCTTTGAGAGAGAAAACTGCCAGCCCTTTGGTCACAAGTTGCATCAACTAAGCGCTTTTGTAACTCAGAAATAACTTGTGTCTGTATTATCATAGCTCTCGAACGGATGGACCGAATTCGATGCGGTTTTTTTAGTCGAAAGCAAGTTTAATCGAGATGGTTCTTAGCTAAGTTTCATCAAAATCGGTTCACCTGTTTTTGAAATATTGAACTTTGAAATGAAAATGTCGGGGGTTTTTCAACTTTTCTAAGTTGGTTAGGATTGTTTTTACAAGCCTTATTCTGTCTTCAAGACCTCGCTTATCACTAGCGCCATCTATAGGTACCTACCTATTAGTTTTTTTTTCAGTTCATAGATTGCGTTATCGTGTCAGCAGAGGTCTAAAGTTCTGGAGTAGTTTAGTTATGATATAAGAATTATGATAAAATATTTAAAGTAGATTTAGTTGATGTAAATGCCACTTAAATTGAAATTGCCAGATTGCATGCCACTGGTGAAATAATTAACTGTGAACTGTTAAATTAAGACATTTTTTAACATTGTTTCAAGCAATAAAACATTTATGATTATGATTATGAATGGTGCATGAAGTGTAGAGTGGAGATCGGTATGAGTAAATAACAGATGGAAGCAGGAATCGGGGCAATGACTGCAGAAATAGTACTTGAGATCGATTCAACGCCTGTATCATTCACCAGTACAGATAAATGAATATTAATTGGGTAAATTTCTTAGACAGGTAGGTACATTGACAATGAAATAATTAATAATTAGAAATTCCCAAATTAATTTTGACATAATAGGTACAGTATAATACCAATGAAACATGTCTATATATATGTAAGGTACATGAATTGATCAATGAATAAATGAATAAATCTATTATACAATACAGTACCGTGACTGACTGAACTGACTGACTGACAGACAACGCACAGCCTAAACCACTGGACCTAGAGACTTGAAATTTGGCCAACATGTACCTTGAGTATCCTAAAGGTGCACTAAGAAGGGATTTTTCGAAATTCCCAAGGGACAGGGAACTGGCCCATTTTGAAATATTTCACGGGGGCAAAACCGCGGGGCATAAGCTAGTAACTGAATAAATGAATAGCATATAGGTAATTTATTGAATCAGGCGTTACTTTGCGGAGGTCCATATTTATGAACTAAAAAACAATTACTTTGCTCACCCGCGACCACTAATGACAAATAGTTATATCTGTGCGGCAAATGTATGTTTCCATGCAACACCTCCGCCTCCACTGCTACACGAATCAACACATGCCACACAGACCCAACTATCACCACCACCACTATACTAAACGCTGACGCGTTTCGGCACTCTCCACGAGGCCATTTACGAAGCACAACAACAACCGCTCAACGTGCCATCACTTCCACTACAGAAGTAGTAGTAGTAGTAGTTGAGTAGTGGAAGTGGTGGCATGTTGAGCGGTTGTTGTTGTGCTTCGTAAATGGCCTCGTGGAGAGTGCCGAAACGCGTCAGCGTTTAGTATAGTGGTGGTGGTGATAGTTGGGTCTGTGTGGCATGTGTTGATTCGTGTAGCAGTGGAGGCGGAGGTGTTGCATGGAAACATACATTTGCCGCACAGATATAACTATTTGTCATTAGTGGTCGCGGGTGAGCAAAGTAATTGTTTTTTAGTTCATAGCATATAGGTATTGGAACTATTATTCTTATTATAATAAATTAGCTTTACAAAATTATTATGCACTTGTTCGTATGGTGACACCATAGAGGGAAGAGGAAGACAAAAAGACAGTTTAAGTGTTGTCACAAGTTTTAATAACAAAAATGTATTAAAGAATGCTTTACAAATTTTTTTAAACAGTACAGAGACCTCTCTCTATAGTGACAGCTCCTACTACATTTCACCATTGTATTTATTTGCACGTTGCAGGTCAATATCCCATCATTTACCCTCAACAATGGGCTGAAGATCCCAGCGCTGGGCTACGGCACGTGGCTTGGACTCAACAACAAGGTTGGTGGGCGTTCTACATTAAGTATTACGTTTTCTTTTTTACAATTGTATCTAAAAAAACCATTTTTTTAATGAGTTTTCCTTGTGTAATTCATCTGTATCCTTGTGTAAGTCATCAAACTCGACAACGTTTACTATTCGATTTTACGTGACGCAGCATTCGTAAAGTCGTGCTCGACCCTCTGAGACGCCTCGCTAATTACGTTCGCTCGGACAATAAAAGTGTTAATTTTACAGAATGAGTTCGACTATACCGACTGGGACAAAATGATGGAAACTTTGTCGTACTGTATCGACGTGGGTTACCGGCATATCGACACGGCCCACGTATATCGCGTGGAACCAGCAATAGGCGAGGTTGTCAAGAAGAAAATCGAGGAAGGAGTGGTGAAGAGGGAAGAGCTGTTCATCACTACCAAGGTAAGGCTTCATCATCACCGGCCTTGTTTTTAACCTCCGACGAAAAACAGGGGTGTTATAAGTTTGACCTGGGGGTCGATTTTAGAATCTCACCCGTTGACTAAATTCAGTGATTTCTAAAAAGTTCGTATTTTTGAATCTCACCGCGGTGACTAAAATTCTCATGCCCATGATATCAAATACGAATGCCTTCACCTACTCGTAAACGAGATCACTGAGTGACTTCTTGACCACTGGCAGTGACAGCTAACCTCAATCCACTATGTTGACTCGCTTGTCTACGACAGAAACGCAAATTAGCAGCATGTTAGTAGACGGGTGATATCAATGTCATGGGTGAGAATTTACTCACCAAGTGAGATTCAAAAATCGATCCCATGTGTATCTGTCTGTGGCATCATAGCTCCTGAACGGATTGACAGATTTTTAAGATTTTTAATCGGAAGCTAGTTTAATCGAGATAGTTCTTAGTTAAGTTTCAATAAAATCGGTTTTTGAAATATTGGACTTTAAAATGACCATGTCGGGGGGGTTTTCAACTTTTTACGTCCCAGAATGAAAAGGCTTCTGCTATAGTATCGAATTCGATGTCGTTAAGAGTTTTGAAATAATATTCAAAAACCAACGTAATTTTACAATAAGAAAACCGTCGATACGAAACGTCAGCTTGGTGTGTTTGTTTATCTATGATTTAAATAACCTAACCAACTAAAAAAAACCCCTGACATTGTCATTTAAAAGTTCAATATTTCAAAAACCGGTGAAACGATTTTAATGAAACTTAGCTCAGAACCATCAGTAAAAAAACTGCATAGAAATTGGTTCATCCGTTTGGGAGCTATGATGCCACAGACAGATACACAGGTCAAACTTGTAACACCCCTCTTTTTCGTCGGAGATTAAAAAACAGTCAAATTCGTGATAGGCGGTATGACATGCCTTCATCTTCTGAACCAATCTTAGAGTACTTTTGTAATATGCGTAGATAAAGTAATGTATGCAACTCTACATAATTAATTAGGCCTTAAATAAAACACTAGCGTGATCTTATTACATAACTCAGCTTCGCCCCGTTGTATAAAACCACACTCGTGTTTTAAGGACCCTCATTATGTAACAGTTACATAGTATTGTATCCGAAATCCCCAGGTGTTTCAGCCGTTTCACCGGGAGGCCGATGTGGAGGTCTCAGTCCGAGGCTCCCTGAGGCGACTAGGCCTGGAGTATCTGGACCTGGTGCTGATACACTGGCCCATGTCCATCAGCGTAAGTTGTTCACTATTAAAAAAACTTGTACCTTGGCGCCATCTGTCGTCAAGTAAGAGAACTTGTGGCGACTTCCAGCGCCATCTATCGTCGAATGTAATAAATTCTCAGTACTGTTCCAAATACTATATGGCTATCGCGAATCAAAAATCCGCTAGAATCGCTAGTGTCGAGTGAGGTAAATCTGGCATTCTCGACCAATGAGAGACAAGCTATTGGCCTGTGATTGGTGGAAATTGACAGGAAGACCTAACTCGATTTTTGACTCGCGATTGCCCTCATTCATGATCGCAATGGAGTACTTTTTGCATTTTTCTCCATTTTTATTTTGACATTTTAAATTCCGTAATTTTAAATACTCGCTGAAACAAGAATACCTACACAGAAAACCAGAACAATGTGACTAAGCGCCATCTGTATCATATACCTCGCAACAAAATGACAGCCACACTCCATTGGGACTAATCAGCTCACCCGGACCTAGAGATGGCGCTTACATCAATGAATTCATAATCTCAAAAGAGTATCATTTTGTGTTATCTTTTTTCTCTTTCTTCGAATTGCCAAAAAACGTTGTGTAATAGTGTGATAGTTACTTAATCTTAATTATTTTGTTCATAAACATGTGACCCCGGCGAAGTAACGGCTGATTCTGTCAATTATTATTTTATACAAGCTTATAGTTAACTTGCAAAGTTTGTGTGTACCTACACCTACATATGTACCTATGATATAGGTACATATTATGTATGCTCGGGCCCCTATTTCACCAACTCTACAATTGTCAGTTTACAATGACAATTCGATCTACATTTCTTTGCCAATATGAAGCGCGCTAAAACAAAAGCTCTTCAAGTCAGCAATCGACACCGAACTGTCATTGAAAAAATCTTGCAAGTTAAATTTGACCCTCTTCCCGATGTTCGATTTAGCTGAAATTTTGCACACTTGTGTAAATTTGGCGACAACATAATAACCTGGTAGTGAAATTCTGGCGGTGCGGCCAGGAAGGAACTCTTCAGCGGTTAATGGCATCGACTTGAAATTTATTACGGATATGTACGTTGGATGACAACACACGTACCGATTACAAAAAGTACAGTGGGCAAAAAGCTGGTTTTAATCCTTTCAACGCTAACGACGCATACAAAAGTTGTCATCCAGACGCCAAGTTGGCATAACGTCAACGCGGACTTAAACCTGCAGCCAGAATAATATAAGCGTTGGCGGCGTAGTAGGCACGTCGGCTCGCGACGCCTTTATGCGTTCTTGGTGTTCAAGTCGTTATTTTTTTTATGATTAGGTTGTTACATTTAATTACAGCAAGACGGTGTGGACGAGAAGATTGACTACTTGGAAACCTGGCGAGGATTCGAAGCCGTCTTGCGTAAGGGGCTGGTCCGGTCCATCGGTGTCTCCAACTTCAACGTGGAACAGCTGAAGCGCCTGATTGCCAACAGCAAAGTCAAGCCGGTTACCAATCAAGTTGAGGTATGACTTACTCTGGAAAAAAAAGGTTTTTCTTCTAGTCATTCTATTATGGATAGGCAAAGGAAGCTAAGTACACATACAGCCACGTCTTGCTTATTTATAGTTTATTAATTAATTTGGTTTTTAAGTTTCTGTTTGGTTGCCCTGAAAACCAGCGTCAGACATTCCAGTCATGATATATGCTGAGCGGCAACGTTTTTGGTGTATTTTGCTAATACGTTACTGATAATGTTTTATTCTGTACTGTTACCTACGCACCAAATAACATTTTCTTTCTTCCTTTTTTATTTAAGAACAGGGTTGTCAGATCGAATAATCGAAATATCTGGAAAATATGTTAAAATCTCCCTGGCGAGCAGAGTACGTGACAGTACCAACAGCCTCCTGAGTGGTATGCTGGATAGGTTTAACTCTAGTGGGAGAGCCATACTGTAGCTATTTGCTTCCGTACGAATGGGCCGGCTCGTCCGATGAAGTACCACCCTCTCGCAAAAAATTGGCGTGAATCAACAGCACCCCTGTTACGTTTCGTTTGGTCAGTGAGAGTGACGGAGGTCCGATCTCCCTCCCCCACTTTCCTCTATCCCTTTTCCTTATTAAAGATCGGCAACAAACTAGTGACTCTCTTCGGGTTGCTGGTTCTCATGGGTGGCGGTGATCGCCTACCATCAGATGACCGGCTGCTCGTTTACCTCCCTCTTTCAATAAAAAATAAAAAAGCTAGTATTAGATACATAGTCGTTATCATTATGGTCTTCTCATCACAGCTGAACCTCGCCTTCGGTCAGAAGGAGCTCGTGGACTACTGCAACTCTCAAGACATCAGGGTCACAGCCTGGGCCCCCTTTGGGGCCATGATCGCGAGCCGGGCCAAGCCCGACGCCCCCGCCCCAAAGGCCGATGACCCCACCCTCGTGGCCATCGCCAACATGTACGGGAAGACTGTCATGCAAGTGACACTAAGATACTTGGTAAGGAGATCTGTCAGTCTATTTTTCTTTATTTATTTTATACCACCACAGTCTACCTTGACTAGGACAATCTACCTTGACTAGGAGAATCTATCTTGACTAGGACAATCTACCTTGACTAGGAGAATCTATCTTGACTAGGACAATCTACCTTGACTAGGAGAATCTATCTTGACTAGGACAATCTACCTTGACTAGGAGAATCTATCTTGACTAGGACAATCTACCTTGACTAGGAGAATCTACCTTGACTAGGACAATCTACCTTGACTAGGAGAATCTACCTTGACTAGGACAATCTACCTTGACTAGGACAATCTACCTTGACTAGGACAATCTATCTTGTCTGTATAGTATTATCTACTTTGACTGGTAAAATCTACTTCGCAAATTGGACCCTGGAATACGTTTCTGTGGTGTTCAGAATAGGGCTTAGTTTGTCGCGCGAGATTATATTACCCTTCCCGTTAAATTCTGAATGCCAGAAATGGAGGGTCAGTTGTTCCCGCGCGAGATAGAAGTCACACTGTAAGTTGTGCTAGATACAGTTCAATGCCCTCGTATTCTATTACACCATGTCTCTTCCAGTACCAACGTGGCATCATTACTATCCCGAAGACGGTAACTCCGAGCCGAGTCCTCGAGAACGCGTCTATCTTCGACTTCGAACTGACCTCCTCTGAGTTCACCACCATCGCCAAGTTCGATGTCAACTACCGGTCCGACAGGCCCACTTTCTGGCAGGATTACACCAACTATCCGTTTGAGAGTTACGATGTGCCCCCTTCGCCGATCCCGAAGGCTATACTCCGGTGGAAGAACGGAAAAAACAATGATATTGAATAGATTTGGATCGCGTAATACTCGAAATACAACAAACCAGAACCCGCGAGCGGTTATGACTGAACGCGGCTTCTGATGATCGATTTTTGAATCTCACTTGGTGACTAAATTCTCATCCATGACATTGATATCACTATTTGCCAAAAGCCGTATTTTTGAATGTCATACCCGTCTTTGAAGAATTGCGAAACTTAAGTGACAGTGGGCGGGACACATTGCTCGCAGGACTAATGGCCAATAGGGTCAAAAGGTTCTCGAATGGCGTCCACGGACCGGGAGACGAGCTGTCGGTAGGCCTCCCACAAGATGGAGCGACGACCTGGTAAAGATCGCGGGACCGCGGTGGATGCGGAAAACACAAGACCGGTCAGAGTGGAGAGCCGCGGGGGAGGCCGCCGGCCAGCAGTGGACCTCGTTCGGTTGACATGATGATGATGATACCCGTCTGCATCATCACATTGCGTCTGCAGCTAATTTGCGTTTTTGTCGTAGACAAGCGAGTCAACATAGTGGATTGAGGTTAGCCGTCACTGTGGTCAAGAAGTCACTCAGTGATCTCGTTTACGAGTGGCTGGGGGGATTCGTGTTTGATATCAGGGCATGACTAAAATTCAGTCACCGGTGAGTTTCAAAAATACGAACTTTTTGTAATCACTGAATTTAGTCACCTAGTGAGATTCAAAAATCGACCCTCTGGTTTGTTCTGTATTCTGAGGCGTAATGAAAGATAACACGATATAATATTTAGCATACGTAGTTTCTGTTTCTTGAAACGTTGTTAACAATGTTGTATGTAGTCTGAACCATGTTAGATACGTCTAAACATGTCTTTTTGATGTTACAAATAGAAAACTCAAATACATGTCATAGTTATTTTTACAAGCATTTTCTGTTTACGCAAAGTAAAACTGTTGTTTTATAAAAATTGTGTTTCTTTTCACACGGTCGATAATTTTGTGAGTGTTTCTTTTCTTATTCAGTCTACCTTCTAAATAAATGCGATTAAAGTAAATTTTATAATATACCCCTTTCATTTCTATTCAATAAATGCAATTATATTTTGAAAGATGTTTTTCTCCTGTTGATTAAGTTTATTAGTTAGGTATAATAATTTTTGTAAATCTGCTAGGTTTTTTATGTTTGACGAGGAAGGCAAGCGAGCAAGTGGGTCACCTGATGGTTAGTGATCACCACTGCCCATAGACACCCTTAACTCCGAGGGTCTGCAGATGCGTTGCCACCCTAGAGGGCTAAGATGAAATGCCTTTTGTACCCGTAATTACACCGGCTGTCTTACTCCCCACACCGGAACACAACGGTGCAAGCACTGCTGCTTAGCGGCAGGATTAACGAGTAAGATGGTGGTAGCGATCCGGACGGACCTCGCACAAGGTCCTACCACCCTAAAAAGCTAGCTTCTGTTACTTCAGCCTCTAGCAGAGACATGATAACTATATAGCATGGACCATAAAACCAAGAGGACTGCCAGTGTCTATACGATGTCGCGTTCCTTTGAAATAATAACCCTGCTGTAGCTAGTTTCACTATAGAGAGGTCTCTTTACCATTCATTTGGTATGACATTTAGACCTCTGGCTAACACAATAGCGCCATTTATGAACCGAAAGAAAAAACGAATTTAGATGGCCCTATTGTGTTAGCCAGAGGTCTAAATGTCATATCAAATTAATGGTACAGAGACCCCTAAGTGGTAAAACTAGCTACAACAGGCTTATTATTTCAAAGGAACGCGACATCGTATAGACACTGGCAGTCCTCTTAGTTTTATGGTCCTTGTTATAAAGGTATGATATAGCGTATACTTATTGAAATCTGTGGTCAATTTGAACACGAAGCTACCGTTAAATTAAGCGAGTGATCCGTTTATTTCGCTATTTGGTAAAAAGACTTTCAAAAATCGAATCTGATTAATTGCTCAATTTACTAAACAAAATACTTAATTAATGAAAGCGCCATCTCTATTTTGATTACTAAGCCACGAACACTACTAGTTTCCCAAATTTCCAAGGTAATAGTAGCTGGCTTTATGCTTCATTAGTTTAACTACTCGCCACTAGGTGGCGCTAGCAATAATATTCACATTTCACATGCCTCATGTTTGGTGTTTGCTTAGGCTACTCGATACTAGATGTCGCCACCAGTACCTAAACCTAAGATTGTATGATGAAAATTATATTATTATTTTGTATTCTAGATACATATCTAACCATTCAGCAAAACGATTTACTGTTGCAAAGATCGATACGCATCATTACCTTTGATATACGGACTTCATTACAATCACGTCTGTTAGGTTGGCATTACGTTTTTTCCTAGGTTTTTTATCTAGTCTTTAATAGAGTGCTAGTTGGCGTAATTATTGCCGAAGTGTGGTATTAGCGTGTGGATGATTTGTTGATTGAATAACAGAGTTTGAATAAAGTTAGGAGTGTTTATGAACGGATACCGATTAAGGTAACAGTTTTATCTACACACATCATAAGTCCTCTATAATGCGTTCAGAAACCGTAGAAAATGACCAGCATTGCAGCACGACGTCGCTTCCGCCGCCAGCGCCAGCCCCACCACCACAGCAGTAAAGTAATAGTCATTACGACATCGAATTCGATATCGTAATGACTTTTCGATATCGAATTCGATGTTTCAAATTTGAAAATCAACGTAATTTACAATCATAGTGAAATAAAACGGATCACTCACGTATATAACTCTAGTTCAGTCCGACATGTATAAATAATAATGTGATATTATTTTTTTTACAATAAAAAAAAAAACAGTTTACGAAACGTCCGCTCGGTATGTTTGTCTATGATAAAAAAAAACAGTCAAATTCGAGACAGGTATGGGTATGATATATGCCTTCGGCTTCTGAACCCATCTTAGAGTACTTATAATATGTGTGTAGATAAAGTAATGTATGCAACTCCACATAATTAGGCCTTAAAACTCTCATTATGTAGCAGTTGCATAAACTACTATTAAATGTGTCGCGATTGATTGCATTAGTCATAATGAAGTCGGCACGCAAAAATGCGAGTAGACAGAGCCCGGTCTGCGCAACATTAGCATCTACCCGCGTTTCGTCAGTTTGCCCGTGATCATCGGTCGAAATAAGCGCAGAAAAGGCTACAATTGTCTCTTTGAAAAGCCTCTGCCTCTCTGGCCTCAGTCGCTCTCAAATAAGGTCCAAACTTGCGCGCAAAAGGCAACATGTTCGGACATGTTTCTCGATTGTTTTGTGAGCATAAAGACGTATCTTTACTACAACATTGGGTAGGATTGTATTAAAAATGCAATTTAACAAAAAAACTTTTATTCCAAACAACATGTTCACAGTAATTCGAGTTACGAAAACGGCAAGTAACATCAATTACTAACGCTGTCCTTAACAGGGCGTAAACAAGGCCCCCTAATTCTTTAAAAGTGGCGGAAAAGCAAATAAAGTGACTTGTAAAAAAGTTTAATTAAAGATAAGTATCTTCCGTACGGCGAGTTACGCGGCTCCTTCCCCCTTCCGTTGAGCTATCGCTTCTGGTGCTGCGTTTAGGTTGTTAGTTAAGTAATACATGGACTGCCAATCTTCGTACTATGTTGCGTAGATAAAACATAAAGTTCACTTGATGGCTAGTCCACTAATACCCCAGCTAAACAACGCCATCTAGTGAACCGCATATTTCGGAGATACGCTAGTTAGTATGGATGTTGGCAGTCTTTGTATCACTTGTCTCTGGTTTAGGTTAACTAGCAGGAACAAAGGTAAATGATTACGCTATTGGTTAGACATTGACAGTCCTCTTGAAAGAAAGAAAAAAACATTTATTCGTGACATTAATACGAGGTAACAAGGACAAAAGACAGAATAAAGATTGTCACGAACTGGTCCCAACTCAGCGTGATGCTGGCTTTGCAGCCAGCGCTGGTCTTCCGTTGGAACCACAGACACAGAATAAAGATAGTCACGAACTGGTCTTGGCGTTATCGTCCTTGGGAACATACTATAATATGTACCAATTGTACCAGTCAATACCGTGGACTAACTTTATAATAAAAACTGGGCTAGAGCGTGTCGGACACGGCCAGGATAGGGTTCCTGAGCCAGTACGAAATTTATAACCAGCGGTAGCAGAGCCCTACTCCTAAGCAAACTGTATGCAGTGTGGCGTCATTTTATATTGGTTACTGACATAGACAAACATAATAAGTTGGTCAACCATTACTCGCAAACCTGTAAAGCATGCTACTCCGCTGATAGTTTTCCTTTTAAATTAATTATCTGCACAATGCTTTGATTTTTTTCATGTTTCGAAATACAACAGTTTCCTTGGTAGAGGAGGGACACTTGACTCCAACAAAAATGAGCACTTAAAGCTAAATATTTCGCAAATGAATAACTCAATCGAAAAATGATCTTCGAGCACTCCCGACATTTTCAAAATGCCTATCCAACGGTACCCCACCACTGTGGGGTAGACGAGAAAAAAAAATCATCCCCACTTTACGTGTAGGGGAGTTAACCCAAAAATTTTTTTTAAATAATTTTATTCCAACCCTTTTTTGGTCTAGTTAATTATGTACATCTATACAAAATTACAGCTTCCTACTAACAATACCTTAGTCTCTGAGCCAGGCCGCGGACAGACATACAGATGGACATGACGAAACTAAGTAGGTATAAGGGTTTTTGCCATTTTGGCTACGGAACCCTAAAAACTCTCCAAATCCACAAATTTAAAGAATGCGCGTGAGTTTGTTTATGTGTAGTGTGTAGTGTTCAAATGTTGAAAAGTGATAGAATACAAAGATAGGTAGGTTCTTGTGAACTATTAATGCATCTTTCCTCAACAAACGGACACCTACCGAGAGATTAACTTAATCTCTAAGAGTTATCTCAACACTTCAAAAAGCGTTTAGCTTGTCAACTTAAGCGTCAAACTTGGGATTACACTAACATTACTAAACCGAGTCAAAACGAATCCGATCTTACGAATTGCACTACAATACCAAGCTAGCCAAGTCTATTATAAAAACCACAGACAACACTTTTTTTTTCTAAATCCTTGCTTCAAAGGCAACGCAAGAATAAGCCGAAAGCCGAATAAAATAAATATCCTAATTCACCTGATGATAAGTGATCACCACTGCCCGGAGGGTTTGCAGATGCGTTGCCAATATAGAGAGCTAAGATTAAATGCCTCTTGTGCCTGTAATTACACCGGCTGTCTTACTCTCCACAATGGAACACAAGAGTGCAAGCACTGGTGCAGGATTAGCGAGTAAGATGGTGGTAGCGATCCGGACGGACCTCGCACAAGGTCCTACCACCCGCAAGTGAAAATGTAAAATGATTTTAATTTGGCATCAGACATCAACTCAATTAAAATAGTGTTGTTCTTCTCTTTTCAGCCTCGTCTCGTGTCAAAAATCCTCTTGTATGTGTCACAGATTACAAAGATAACCTAGCAAGCATCATAGTCAAAGAATATACTTAAAATGAATGGTACCTACGGTACTAATGGTACCTACACGGAAATAATATAACAATTCATTATCTAGTCACCTTAGCAACTTCTTGAGTTATCGCAATTTGAAAGTTTGGAACGATGTAATTTTCCATATAACTAGAGTGGTAACTTATCTTATAGTCTATTGAGTGCTCTGCGTTTTGAGATTAAAATCTAGTTGAGGCACAGAGACAAAACTGGAAAGTGGGAGTGTCATTATAAATGTGAATAACGAAATAAATTGTACTGGGATGACAGCTGTCAAATATCGGCTGTTAAAAATGTAACTATAAACTAGCATATAGTCGATGCAACTTGTGACCAAAGGGCTGGCAGTTTTCGCTCTCAAGAATCAGCATTGCGGTTCAGCTAGGAAACGCTGCCAGCCTTTTGGGCACCATGCCACGGGGGCCTTATTTAGATTTAGTTTAGTTTAAAGTTTTAGTTTATTTAGTTTTAGCTTAGATTTGATCGCTCTATAAATACATCACTAAGTTCATTCAAGTCAAGCAACTCTCGCCAGTAACTAATCCAATTCCAACCCTCCTTCATCTTAAAAGTCTTAAAAAACGAGACTAATTAAAAAGTACCCTCCGAGTATTTCTTTTATTTCAGCCTCCCCCCCCCCTCCACCCCCCCTCCACCCCCAATTGTGGTGGGGGTTTAATTTACACTTTGTCGCTTACAACCATTTAGGGGAGAAGTGTCGGGTTCACGAAACTGCATTATTGTAAGCGGAATAATTATCTAGTAGTGAGAACTATAAAACAAAAAGGACTGCCAATGTTTATAGGTACAATCAGCAGCAAAATGACGATGAAAACGAGGGTAGCTGTGTGCCGCTGTCAGCTGCGCCTAGTAGTCGCGCGAGCAGAGCCGCGGCGCGCAGTGTGCGTCTCGCTGCCGCTAGGTCGTGCGTTCCCAGAGGAAAGACTATGAATTAGTAGGAAACATGTCAGGCTAAACTCGACTTATAAACGTGAGTGATCCGTTTTCATTTAATTATGATTTATAAAGACTCCTGTTTAATACGACGAGTTTAAAGAAATATGCCAACTTAGTTTCCATGATGCATTATACAATTATTTTATTTTATTTGTATCTAGCTAGGAACTATTTTTTAAAATAATTGATTGATCGGGCGTTACAATTAATTTGCTTACCCACGACCACACGTGAAAAATAGCTACGTCTGTGCGGCAAATGAGACGTAGCTATTTTATTTACACATGTGGTCGCGGATGAGACAGTCAATTGTTTCAGTTCACGACAATTTTTTTTATTTAGTACTAAAGTAACCAAATACACAGACACAAAGACAAAAATAATTTAAGTTTATTGTTTTAATCGTATGGCAATTTACAGAGTCGCTTTTTTTTGAGTCACTAACTAAAAAAATATAATTATTTAAATAGAAGATAATTATGTACACACCTATCTAGAATTTTAAAAGCAAGATCCTTTTCCAAACTTTTACATTTTCATCAAAAATAGACGGTGCTAAGATTTATTAGGCATATGACTAACAGTAAAATTAAATTGCAAAAAACTTGTCAATTAAGATAATTTTCTAATTAAAGGCTACCTAATTATAAAAAAAAGTCTAAGTAATTAAGGGTTTATTATAGTAAGTTACATACCTAAGTCGATTGTTAAAAATAAGCCATTAATATAGGTAGGTACTTACATCTAAAATACACAATTAAAAAAACCGCCCCACCTCTTCTCAAAAGTCACGATTATTCAAAAGGATAAATTAATAAATAAAACTTCACCACAATTCCCACATGAAAAAAAGAATAAAATTGAGACACGAAATCATACGTCAGCATACAGAATGACGAAATGACAACTTCACTCTTATTTAAATAAATACAACAAACATACGCATTACAATATAATAAAGTGAAAATAAAAGATTCGGTCTCGTATAAATATAGTTCGGGCTACGGAAAAAAGCGCTGGCAAGCTCCGCCTTGCTAGAGGCATGTTCCAACCACGCCTTTCGAGGTGGGGGAGAGTCTCTTATTTGCCAGTCCGTGGCTGCATTCGCGACCCGCGTACGGCGTATCGAGTTTAAAAAAGATAATTAAAAAGAAAAGCTGTCACATTTTCTTGATTTCCCGCGCATTTTGACAGCTTGTTTTTTTTAAAGTGCTGTGTGTGAGTGAGTGCAAGGATTTTTTGGTGATGGCGGACCTCTTTGGAAAATATAAGGGGTGGCTCTAATGTGGTAAGGGTTTTTGGTCAAACACTTTCTTTGTTAGTTTTAATAAAGGTCAAAATAAATTGGGTGCCACGAAGAGATTATTGGACGACTTCAGAAAAAAAAACTTTGTTTTTCGGTGTCATGTGCTTTAATAAAATACTTGTATTATTATCTATGGCAGGTATATACTCATGTATTTATTCCTTATTGATGAAATTAGTAAAAATAACGACGATATTTTTATGCTTATTTGAGTAATATATTTCTAAAAAAATAAATCAGCATTAGAGGTAAAATACTGTAAATGCATACTAAGTAACTAAACGTTTTATTGTGAGTACAGAGAATAAAGAAATATAGACAAGTACCTAAGCAATGAGATACAAGTACAAAGGTGGATTTATCCCGTTAAGGGAACTAGTTACAAGTTTATATTATTGCTCTACATAGAGGTACTCAGCCACACAAAATTTGACCCAGCCTACATACGAAATTGCCTATAATAGATAAGCACATATGACGCATATATGTGACGGATACATTTTTTGCCGCTGTGCATAATATTTTTAAACCCCGACGAAAAAGAGGGGTGTTATAAGTTTGACATGTGTATCTGTGTATCTGTCTGTGGCATCATAGCTCCCAAACGGGTGGACCGATTTCGGTGCGGTTTTTTCAATCGAAAGCTAGTTTAATTGAAATGGTTCTTAGCTAAGTTTCATTATTCATCTTCTACTCACGAATGCGTAAAATGCGTCGGCAAACGCTATCCCATGGGATTGACGCAATTTTCTTGATAAAAAGTATTCAAGGTATGCTCTTATCCGTGGCAAAAAGTATCCAAAGTATGCTCTTATCTGCGTCAAAGCGTGTACGCTTAATATTTTCAATAACTTCCACATTGGTTCCCGAGGCGTCGCGTTGAGGCGTCCAGATTTCAAATAAACGCATTTTTATCCGACGTCAAAAAACCAGGAGGTTCTCTATTCGTCGGTTTTTTTAAATCTTGTCACGCTTAGGTCCTGCTAGGGACGAAAACGGGGGAGCGGTTGGAATTAGGGCGGAATGTTTCAGAAATTTGTGGAAAATGGGGTAAATTCTTAGGAAATTTTAAAAAGTAAGAAAATCAAACTATTGTTAATTATTTCGTAAGATTATACAATTTCAGCAGTAGCATGGTTACAAACGACAAAATAGGGGTGACTTTAGGTTTTTTCCCTATACTTTTCTTTCGTTATACTTTATACGACGAGGAAGGCAAACGAGCAGTGGGTCACCTGATGGTAAGTGATTACTACTGCCCATAAACACCCGCAACCCCAGGGGTTTGCAGATGCGTTACCAACCTAGAGAGCTAAGATGAAATGCTTCTTGTGCCCGTAATTACACCGGGTATCCTAAAACGGAACGGGACGGACCGTTAAGACGGATTTCGAGAAAAACTAAGTTATTTCTCATGTCAAGCAGATTATGATGCATTTTTTCTGATAGTAAAATTATAACTCTATAAAACATAATATTGACCAAAGGGCTGGCAGTTTTCTCTCTCAAAGAATCAGCATAGCTATTCAGCGAGGCAACGCTGCCAGCCTTTTGGGCACTATGCCACGGGGGCCTTATTTAGATTTAATTTAGTTTTAAGTTGTAGTTTATTTAGTTTAAGCTTAGATTTAATGTCATTGTAAATTACTTTTATTATGTAAATAAAGTATTTCTCCATATTGATTAAGTACAAAACTACTCATTTCAAAACAATTACAAGGATAGAGCCTTTATATTCGTAACTAGCTGTTGCCCGCGACTTCGTCCGCGTAGATTTCGGTTATCGCTATCCCGCGGGAACTATATAACTTTCCCGAATAAAAAGTATCATATGTTATTCCTCGATATTCAAACTATCTTCTTACCAAATTTCATCTAGATTGGTTCAGCGGTTTTCCCGTGAAGAGGTAGCAAACAGACATACAGAGAGACAGGCTTACTTTCGCATTTATAAAATTAGTTAGGAAGTTACGATATTCAATTGTAAGGCTAAGAATGAAGGCGCACGGAGAGATATATTAATTAAGTATGTCAGTAATTATACTTAAATACTAGCTGTTGCCCGCAACTTCGTCTGCGTAGAATTCGTTTCGCTGCGCAATTCTCTCAACGGAATTCGTTCAGTGGTTTTTACGTGAAAGAGTAACAAACATCGAAACAACCTTACATCCATCCTCGCAATCTTTCACATTTAAAATATTACTAGCTTATGCCCCGCGGCTTTGCTCCCGTGAAATATTTCATGGGCTAGTACCTTTAATTTCTAAAAATCCCTTCTTAGTGCACCTCTAGGATACTCAAGGCACACGTTTGCCAATTTTCAAGTCTATAGGGCCAGTGGTTTAGGCTGTGCGTTGTCAGTCAGTCAGTCAGTCAGTCAGTCACTGTACTTTTTAACCCCCGACGAAAAAGAGGGGTGTTATAAGTTAGACATGTGTATCTGTGTGTCCGTGTATCTGTCTGTGGCATCATAGCTCCCAAACGGGTCGACCGATTTCGATGCGGTTTTTTTAAATCGAAAGCTAGTTTAATCGAGATGGTTCTTAGCTAAGTTTCATTAAAATCGGTTGACACGTTTTTGAAATATAGAACTTTGAAATGAGAATGTCGGGGGTTTTTCAACTTTTCTAAGTTGGCTAGGTTAGGTTAGGTTATCATAGATAATAGACTAACTGTTGCCCGCGACGTCGTATTCGTAGAATTCATTTACCGCTATCCCACGGGGACTACGCAATTCTCTCAACGAAGTTCGTTCAATGCTTTTTACGTGAAAGAGTAACAGAGACATCGAAGCAACCTTAGATCCATTCCTTTAGCGCTTATAATATTAATAGGATTGGCTTCTTATTTTAACACTTCTCGTAACAAACACCTCGTACCGCGGGAAGTGTAAAAAATGTAGCATTGTAGTGTCTTGTATTTTTTGAGCAATGATTTAGGACAGGGGTTCAAAACGGTGCGCCGCGGCGCCCTGGGGTGCCGAGAAGAGTCCCAGAGATGCCGTGATACATTTCTGTTTTCTCTTTTCTTAGGTACCGTATTAATGTTATTGTATCTACTGTATACACATACAGCTAGAAACTTGGCACAGGGCGCCGGGACGAAATACAAAAATGTAAGGCGCGCCGCAAAGTGAAAAAGTTTGGGAACCCCTAATTTAGGAGATTGAAATAAATAATACCTACAATAAGGTGGCCTTATTTTACACTGATTTGTGTGTAAGCATACGAGGTGTCAAGTGGGTTCTAACAATGTGAATAATTATTACCCTCAGAACACAGAACAAACCAGAAGCCGCGTCTAGTCGTAACCACACGCCGCGCAGAGTCAATTTGTTATTGATTTCGCTACCCGTTTACACTTTGAATATAATCTGTTTTGTTTTTTAGGGTTCCGTACCTCAAAAGGAAAAAAACGGAACCCTTATAGGATCACCTTGTTGTCCGTCTGTCTGTCTGTCTGTCTGTCTGTCTGTCTGTCAACACCCTTTTTCTCTGAAACGCGTGGAGGTAGCATGCTGAAATTAATGTCAAATACTCTAGCCTGCGGTCCTTTGAAGCCGTGAAAAAATCAACCTTCTAAGTCAACGCAATCAAAAGATGCAGTCATTAAAAAATCGATTTCCATACAAATTGCCGAAATCCGAAAACCTAAAGGGTACTTCCAGCTGTCCTAGAAACTTGAAATTTTGTATGAAAGTAGCTCTTATAGCACAACCACTCCGAAAAGTCTCAAAATCTTGAAATTTTATGTCTGTCTGTAGATTTCACAGACCAATATAAGTTCACCCTACACTGCGTACATTTTGCTTAGGAGCAGGGCTCTGCTAACACTGGACTTTAAAACACTGGGGAAAAGCGTTAAAACCTTTCTACGGAACCCTCGTGCGCGAGTCCGACTCGCACTTGGCCGGTTTTTATAAGCCCAACGGCATTTCTGCATGTAAGAACATGTAAGACATCAACATACAATGACAATGCAAAGAAAAATTCGTTAAGCAGCTGGACATGAACCAGCAACCTCGGTAATCCGTACCACGCTCCACCAATTAAGCTATACTTAACGTTGGTGTACCTAACGAATTTTTCAATGCCTTGTGTCATATTTTATTTGGAAGATCTCTCCTCAGCGCCATCTATGAGTAGCTTAATCAAGCAGCTCACCCACTACGGAACTTCTACAGTTACGCATTAGTGGCAAGAGATGGAGCTATTTTCTGAATCAATGAAAATAATCGATTTATTGATTATTTTTGTTTTATTTTTATGAAACATTCATAGAATGAAATTCAACATACAATGACAATGCAAAGAAAAATTCGTTAAGCAGCTGGACAGCTGCTTAACGAATTATGACACAAGGCATTGAAAAATTCGTTAGGTACACCATCGTTAAGTATAGCTTAATTGGTGGAGCGTGGTACGGATTACCGAGGTTGCTGGTTCAAGTCCAGCTGCTTAACGAATTTTTCTTTGCATTGTCATTGTATGTTGAAGTTCTTAGCTATCGGCCAATGATGTTCCAGGAAATCATTGACCGATGCCCAGGGTGCACCGGCCCGAGCACTGCTCTTCCCCCGGACGGATCCAGAAGGGAACCGCAGCTCTTAGGCACACGAGGAGGGAGCCCGACCGTTGCAAAACTATGACGTTTTTGATTTTCCTAACTAATACTATAAATGCGAAAGTAACTCTGTCTGTCTGTTTGTTAACTCTTCACGAGAAAACCGCTGCAGCAATCTAGATGAAATTTGGTAAGAAGATAGTGTGAATATTGATGAATAACATAGGCTACTTTTTATTCGGGAAAATTATATAGTTTCCGCGGGATAGCGATAACCGAAATCTACGCGGACGAAGTCGCGGGCAACAGCTACTTGACAACATGTCAGGATTGACTTCATAGCGGAGGGGCACTATAGTTTCTGTCACCAACTTTACAATTGTCAGGTTACCTACATTGACAATTCGAAGTACATTTCTTTACCAATATGAAGCGCGCTAAAACAAAAGCTCTTCAAGTCAGCAATTGACGATGAATTGATATTGAAAACTTGGTGAATAGTTGGTGAAAAGTTGGTGAAAAGTTGGTGAAAAAGGGGCCTGCTCTTCGCACCCAAACCGAACTAAAAAAGGTTTAATTTCAAGTGTTTTTGCTGACGGTAAGTACTTAATTCTTGTAATGTTAATATCTCTACTGACACATAAATATATACGCCAAATTTCAAGCCCGTTTGTCCAAATTCACTTGCAAAACAAATTGATAAACAAAATTGTAGGTTAGACTTGAAGTTAAAAAACAAACACGGACCTTTCTAACTAAGATTAGTAAAGAACTGACAGCAATGTCTTTTAAATAATTCCCAGCTTTTTACTGAAAGTTCACTGAGGTTATTTAAGTGGAAACAAATATGATTTTACTTTTAAATACCTACGTTTTATTTTTTACCTACGCAGCGCCTATAAAACACCTAACCTTGATGGATTGAAAAACGACTCATGTGCTTTAAGTTTTAAGTCCATACTCAAATGCGAATTTGAATAAAAAAAAGTTAGCACAGACAAGGCGATGACAGACAAATCGAATGTCAAAAAAAGTTATTGTTAAAAAATCTTAGAGCACTTAAACTAACTGGAGAAGTTTGACGTACCGTAGCTGTCGGAACTTGAGTAGGTAGAATAGTACGGACATCCTAATCCTAATCCTAACTAATATTATAAATGCGAAAGTAACTCTGTCTCCATGTGTCTCTGTCTGTCTGTTACCTCTTCACGGGAAAACCGCAGCACCAATCTAGATGAAATTTGGTAGAGAAGGTCAGATAGTTTGAAGATTGAGGAATAACATAGGATACTTTTTATTCGGGAACATTGTATAGTTCCTGCGGGATAGCGATAAACGAATTCTACGCGGACGAAGTCGCGGGCAACAGCTAGTATGTTATAAATGTTGGACAGTTGTTATTAATGACAACATTTCATATTTTTCACACCTGGAAATCAATATAGGTATGGAAAGGGCTTTGCCTCCTGAACACACCACTATATTCATAAAAAAAAAATACTTTTTTTTAAATAGCAGAGAATAAAATGACGGCGGGATCTTGACATATTGTTTTTTAACTCCTAATGAAAAAAGAGGGGTGTTATAAGTTTGAGCTACTTATGGGTGTATCTGTGTATCTGTCTGTGGGTAGCATCGTAGCTTTGAACTTTGAAACGAAAATGTCGGGGGGTTTTTCAACTGTTCTAAGTTGGTTAACATGCAAAGCAATTTACAATGACATTAAATCCGAGCTAAAACCAACCAAACTGAAACTTAAAACTAGGTAAATGAAGTTGGTTAGGTTATATCATACCTATAGCAATAAGAGAAAAGGAGTGGAACATAAAAAATAATATTTTCACTTTCTTACGACAGTAAATATCAATTAAAAATAATACAATTTGGTTGCATTTTTTATAAAAATATTCTCAACTAATTTTTTCGTTAAATTGAAAGTGATATGGTTGCGGAATTAGTTCCAGTTTTGGCCACCGGGTCAGATAATTCGCCTCCCGTCAAAAACGACACATTTTTAACTCACAAGAATTTTTTTTTTGCTGACTGTACACAGACAGACGAACCGACAACGGGACAGGTGAAATAAACGAAAGCTTGTAAAATATTAATAGTGCTCATGACGCCTCCGTGTGACTCAATACTCTAAGATACTACCTATTTTCATATTGGTTTTCCCAATACATAACTCAGCATGTAGTAATTAATATTTTCAAGTGTACGTTTATAATTTTATTTGAACAATTGTTTCGTTTTATTGTTTGAAATTACTCGGGTTAGTTTATTTTGTTTAAACTATGTATACGTAATATTCCATTTAAACTATGTATACGTAATATTCCATTTAAACTATGTATACGTAATATTCCATTTAAACTATGTATACGTAATATTCCATTTAAACTATGTATACGTAATATTCCATTTAAACTATGTATACGTAATATTCCATTTAAACTATGTATACGTAATATTCCATTTAAACTATGTATACGTAATATTCCATTTTGTTTGTTATTTGTAATTTCGGCAACTGTGCGGTTTTGAAGGACATAAAGATTGTAAAGTCATGCTATAATAGGGATATAATGTAAATTATAACCTATAAAATAACCTAATAACCTATAAAATATAACCTTGTTGTTATTAGTGGTAGCCTTAAAAAAAAGACAACAATGTTGTTGTTCACAAGATAAGCTCTTAAGTGGTAAACGGCCAGCTCACAAAATTTTAATATCATGAGACATAATAAATAAATATCATGGGACAAATTGACACCAATTGACCTAGTCCCAAACTAGGCAAAGCCTGTACTATGGGTACTAGACAACGGATAAACATACTTATGTTGATAAATACATACTTATATACATATTAAACATCCAGGACCCGAGAACAAAACATTCATATTCATCATACAAACATCTGCCCCGACCGGGATTTGAACCCGGGACCTCAAGCTTCATAGTCAGGGTCTCTAACCACTAGGCTATTCGGCCGTCTACTAATTTCTACTAAGTATAAAGTTTTCTGTAGGTAAGTATGATCCGTGTGGCAGTGGATGGGAAGGTGTTGCATGAAGCTTACATGTGTCGCACGGACGTAGCCCTCTTGCACGTGGTCGCGGATCATAGTTAATATACAAGTAACTCGTGATTCAATAACATTTACTAAGTAATTATGTACACAACTCGACAAGTATTCAAGCAAATAATTAATATTTCTCACAGACATTTGTACAATTTATTGTTACAAAACAAACAATTCGATAGACATTATAATATATTGCTGTTTGCACATAATTTCACATGTGTTATAATTTACTTATGACGGCCGAATAGCCTAGTGGTTAGAGACCCTGACTATGAAGCTTGAGGTCCCGGGTTCAAATCCCGGTCGGGGCAGATGTTTGTATGATGAATATGAATGTTTTGTTCTCGGGTCCTGGATGTTTAATATGTATATAAGTATGTATTTATCAACATAAGTATGTTTATCCGTTGTCTGGTACCCATAGTACAGGCTTTGCCTAGTTTGGGACTAGGTCAATTGGTGTCAAATTGTCCCATGACATTTATTTATTTATTATTTATTTAATTAGTAACAAATGAAAACGTCAAGTGTATCGACAAATTATGGCGACACATTTGATTGTATTGAGAATATTATTTTAGAGTCGGATAAATACGACTTTATCGAATCATGCGTTACTTTGCAGAGGTCCGATGAACATCCACTGCTGGGCACTGGCCTCCTCTCACAATGAGAGGGCTTGGACTATAGTTCCCATGCAGGCCCAGCTGGACTGGAACTTAAGACACACCGTTGAATTGCGTGGCAGGATTGTGCAGGTTTCTTCAAAACAAGACCTTGTTTTTGCTTCGACTTTGGTCAGTTCTCTGTTAAAATGTAACCACGTAATGCCAGTTAAGCAAATCTTCTTATTAGTTAAAATTCGGGGTAGTAATACTAAAAGGTAATAACATCTCCAAAAAATAATAACCTAACCCACAGAGCAAATACAGATACATAAATTTGTATCTGCTCTGTGACCTAACGTAACCTAATACTAAATCGTACTGACTGCCTGCTATGACTAAACGTGCGAAAACTTCAAGTCCGACTCATTCGGAAGTTTAGTATTTTAGTAAGTACCTAAGTTTAGTTTTCTGTCTACCGGTTTATTATTTCTCAAATTAATAGATATTTAAAGTAGCTATATAACTTAATCAGGCTGAATGGGTAAGCATTCCATCGCGCCACCTTATTAAAAAAAAAACCACAGACAAGCCATAGTTGTAATTCCCAACACCACGGCTAGATGGCGTCAGTAGGTTCTTTATGGTCGGTGCTCCGCACGACTAGGATTTAATGCCTGCGATCGGCTCATGATAAAGCACCGCCTTTCTGTGCTTTATAAAAGACCTAATTATATGTGGGATTGCGTTTTGTTTTAGCATCGGAAAAGGTGTTTAAAGATTACAAATGAGAATTAGATTAATTGTTTAAACCTAACAGATTTTAACTGTGTGTAATTTTAAAACTGTTTTTTTTTTAAATGAAAAGTTCAAATTCACTTTTGACATTGGTCCTATAAACGACTTTGGGTCACGGGAGGTTGCAATCGAATTTTTACCGGATATTATTGCAAAATGAAAAATGCATGTAGAGGTAGAGTCATAGAATAACTCAATAACTAATAGAGTATTAGAATTTTAATTTCATAATTTTTAGAGTTACAAACCAACAGTGATGCAGCTTTCTGAAGTTTTTAAACGGTAGGCCGAGTACGACTTTACGAATGCTGCTTAACGTTACGTTATCGTATCGAAATCGAGAAACCTCATACTGAATTTTAGCTCCAAATACGCTCACGGGCGGGCGCTGTTCCAAACGTCATACAAACTCGACAACGTTTAATTCGATTTTACGTGACGCAGGTTTCGAAAAGTCGTGCTCGACCCTCTGGATTCGAAAACTTCGTGCTCGATCCTCAGTGCTTGGGGGCTGAATTTGCAAAACACACCAATGTCTAACTGTGGACGAGAACCTACAACCTGCAAGTAGATTTTCGCAATGAGAGCTATCGGGAGTCAAAAATCCGCCAGGATCGCCAGTGTGGACTGAGGTCTATCTGTCAATTTCCACCAATCATAGATTTTTTTTATACGACGAGGAAGGCAAACGAGCAAGTGGGTCACCTGATGGTAAGTGATCACCACTGCCCATAGACACCCGCAACCCCGGAGGGTTTGCAGATGCGTTGCCAACCTAGAGAGCTAAGATGAAATGCCTCTTGTGCCCGTAATGACACCGGCTGTCCTTACTCTCCACACCGGAACACGACAGTGCAAGCCTGCTTAGCGGCAGGATTAGCGAGTAAGATAGTGGTAGCGATCCGGATGGACCTTGTACAAGGTCCTACCACCCGCAAGATTAGATTAGATTATTTATTCCTTCAATATATAATTACATTGAAATCGAATTTATATTGAAATCGTCAAAGTTTTAAAAACAAAATTAAACAAAATTATTAAAAAGTAAATTGAATATCGCACTATGTCAAAATTAAGAATAAAACAGTAAAATAAATTAACAATTCAATTGGTTCTCCTTTAAGGATCATAGGCCAGTAGCTTGTCTCTCATTGGTGGAGAATGACAGATTTTTGACTCGCCATAGCCCCCCACAAAAACAAAAATAATGGAGGCAGTTCGATCACTGAAAATTATGACGTCAAACATTTTGACATAAATTTACGATTTGAGATATTTATTTGCTCAAAAGAATACAAGATTCACTTACTGAGAAAATAACAGTTCAATTAAACAATGCTTATCCTATATGCAAAAACGGTGTTAGTATGTTACATTCTTATTTCAAAAAAACTTGCTGAATTTACCAACTAAGCGTCATTCATAATTCTTGTTTCAAAAACTAAAATTGTAATGATTTTTATGACAGCTGCAAAAGCCAACTTATTTGCTGTCATTTCTTATTTACGTTCAGCAACTGTTTTTCTTGATAATAAATGTCTCGAATCAAACAAAAGGACATGCGAAATTAAATAAACTGTTTTTTTTTATAATGAGCTTGAGCCCCCTGTTTTTTTGTCATAACAGTTGGATCGGTGATCGGTGATATATTTTATTAATGTGCAGACAGAGAGCTGTTATTATATTCTTTGGTTATTTACAGCTGTAGATTAAGCGCAATTATATGTTTTATAATTGGGTATTATATTTCTAGGACCCTATAAATCTCTTTGTAATTCTGAAATAAGTGGGCCATTTGACTTGGAGCCAAATCATTCAGTAAAGACAAGTGTGTTTTCGTTTCGCTGCGCTATTAATTATTTTCTACTCTTGTTGCTACAATTAGTAATGTGCCGTAATTTTTTTCTTTCTTTTCTAATGATTAGGTATACTAAGTTTTTTTTTATAACATTCGTTTGCAAAAACCAGTAGCCGCGTTCAATCACCCCGTTCATAAAAAAGAAAAAACACTCTGCTTATGAGAACGACACGAGAAGGGATTAGTTGATCCTGGCTACCTAAAGTTGCGGGCGGCAAAAAGGGCGGCAATTTCGAAAAATCTTGAGTTGGCAACACTTTGTGTACAAAGGATTTATAGTTTTGATACTTTCACATTTTCATATTAACTTAATTTTAATACAGACAACTTGCAAGAGCATCTTCCAAGAATCAAGCAAACTTGTCTCAAGAGATAAAATAAACTAATTAAGAAAAAAAACATATTTTTCATTTTTATTAAAAACTGACCAGCGATTGATCCATATCTCACCTGGTAAGTGAAGATGAGGCCACTGGTTCAGTAAGAACTAGGAATCTGACACTATAGCACGGTAAATTTATCAACGACTTAAAGCATTCGTCTCTTTCTAACAAATGCGCCAGTGCGAGAGGGACTAATGCTTTATGTAGTGGATAAACGTTTTTTTTATCTCACTTGGTGACTAAATTCTTACCCATGACATTGATATCACTATTTGCCAAAAGCCTTATTTTTGATTGTCATACCCGTCTACTAACATGCTGCTAATTTGCGTTTCTGTCGCAGACAAGCGAGTCAACATAGTGGATTGAGGTTAGCTGTCACTGCCAGTGGTCAAGAAGTCACTCAGTGATCCCGTTTACGAGTGGGTGGGGGCATTCTAATAATCTTTCTTTTGTCTATTGTCTGTGGTCGGTTCCCACGACAACTGCTTATCAAAAATATGCCAGAGGCAACTCATATTAAAGTGCTTTGTGGTATTTAGCTGTACCTGTTTCTCTAATTACTTATTTCCAATCGGCCATGCGCTCTCGTAAAACCAAAATAAAGAAAATAAAATAAAATGCGTTTATTTTGGACAACAGAAACTAAAGCCTGAAGTTTTATGGCCTAGCACTAAGTAGTCGTAGTAGTAGTAGTCCGAAATAAACGCATTTTATTTTATTTTGTTTATTTATCATTATTTTAGAGGATTGTTTTACGTTTTTTTTTGAAGGCGGTTTTACTTTTTTGTTAAAAGTTTTTTATTTTACAATTTTACGTTGATTTAACATTTTCAGAATTATCCTCCAACTCCTAACCGCTAAGGAGTTGTACCTTCCATCATCAGCTCATCATCATGAGATGATGACTACCAGACGCAAATACTTGAATAACCTTAGAAAATATATGAAACACATAGTACGTGCCTGTAAAATTTGAGGGTTGCCCTCGATTTCCCTGGGATCCCATCATCAGGTCATGACTTGGTCACAATGGGACCACCTCAGGAGTATACCGTTTCGAATAAAAAAAGAATTTTGAAAATCGGTCAACAATTGACGGAGTAATCGATGTACATACATAAAAAAAATATATATACATACAGTGGAACGTAGAACCTCCTCCTTTTTGAAGTCGGTTAAAAATGGCTGCTTCCGCGTTAACTTAGGAACCAGTGTTGCCAACCGATAAAAATGATGTTAACGATAACAGCGTGTTGTTTATGGTTTAATTAGGAGTATGCTTGTTTGTGAGTGGGACGTTAAAATTCGTGCATGTTTTTAATAAGACGTGGAAGGAAACGAGCAAGTGGGAACCATAGAACACACCCTCTCATTGTGAGAGGAGGCCTTTGCCCAGTAGTGGGAGGAGAATAGGCTGATGACGATGGCAATATATATATATTTCCATGTATTTGCTAGTACATGCGTATATTGGAAACGGCTATATTATTATTTGGCCGTTTTTGGGGGAGCAAACATTTTTGGATGAATGTGTTTGTCCGAGTTTTCTTAGCGAAGCTCGCCAGGTACCTACTAGGTAGTTTTAGGTATTAATTAAGAGCAAGCATTATGGTTATTAAATATAGTCAACAACTTGCCAACAGAATGTTTCCTCGCTAATTACACTCCAAAAGAACATTAAATTTAATTATGATTCGCATTAATTTTAACAAATACACGAACGCAATTATAAAACATAAAACACCGTATTGAGAACTGACTTATTCAGAGCCCTGTCCCTTTCTAACCTGCGATTTTGCGAACAAAATACAGAGACAGCTACAGTTCTCAACGTTTGAAATGGCTCGGAATGCTTCGATAGATAAATGCTAACTTTTTTAATTAGTTCTAGCAAGTGTCGGCAAAGACAACTCACATGTGCCAGTTGAAGTGATAATTTGACATTTGAAATTGTAAATGAGGAATTTAATATTTGCGATATGAGTTTAATTAGGTTTCTTTAATTAGGTGATATATTTTCGTGTTCTTTATTTTAAGTATGCTGCGTATATCCACGGTACTTTGACTCAACCTCGTATATAAACTTTGACGAAATTGGAATAACCACCTTATTTTCGCGGTCTAGAGTGGTTATTCCAATTTCGTCAAAGTTTATATACGAGGTTGAGGCAGAGCACCGTCGTTATTCACGTTATTTAGATTGTCATGACACTCGGGACTTAATCGCCTAAAAAACAGATGCTTAAATTTGAATTTAAATACCTTTTTATTTAGATTTTTTTACAGAATCTTATTTTTATTAAAAAAAAAGTAAAAATGCTCACAGAGCCATTAGAAAATAATACCAAACCATGCCGTATAAAACAACCCTATTTATTCCTTATCCTGTGGGAATTCCGAAAAATCTTGAAAACAGTTTTTCCCTGTTCTTAATATCTATAGTGCGACAAGAAAGAGTAGAAAACGGATAAAAAAGGAACTAATATTTTTCATACAAAATTGTTGCCATATTCAAGCAGTTTACGACAATAATCTGACAGACACGAAGAAGGTGGCGCCCTCATTGAATTTCTACTCTTTATTGTTGCATTATACCTTCATGCCAAATTTCTACTCTTTATTGTTGCATTATACCTTCATGCCAAATTTCTACTCTTTATTGTTGCATTATACCTTCATGCCAAATTTCTACTCTTTATTGTTGCATTATACATTCATGCCAAATTTGAAGTCTCTAATAAGTATAATAGCGGACATAATTAGAGTCACTCACACGGAACTATAGGTAAATCCATTTTATTCCCTGTCCCGTGGGAATTTCGAAAAATCCCGCCTTAGTGCACCTCTGTGACCTGTGACTCAATGAAAACATATAGTAGGTACGTATCTATAAACTTTCAAGTCTCTATATCCGTAAGTCAGTAATTACGAAAACAATACTATTTGTTCTTTATCCCGTGGGAATTTCGGAAAATCCCGAAAACTGTCTTAGCTGTTATTGTTACCTACTTGCATGTCAAATTTCATACATACGTACATACAGTCGCGCCTGTTTCCCGGAGGGGTAGGCAGAGACCACGGACTTCCACTTGCTACGATCCTGACATACAACCTTTGCTTCCCTTAATCTCATAACATTCTTCATACATGCTCTTCGATTTTGTCTACTCCTGACCTGTCCTTTTTCCAAAATATCACCGATTTGATCGGAGTACGTTCGCCGAGGTCTTCCCTTTCCCACTTTTCCATCCACTCTCCCTTCATACACCCTTTTCGTAAATCTGCTTTCACTCATTCTCTCTACACGCCCAAACCATCTTAACATACCCTTCTCAATTGTCGTCACTACATCTCCATTCACACCGCACTTCTCTCTTATCGCATTATTCGTCACTCTATCTCTCAAAGTCACACCACACATACTTCTCAACGCTCTCATTTCCACTGCATTCACTCTACTTTGGTGTTTCTTTTGCCACACCCAACTTTCTCTACCATACATAAGTGTAGATACAAATTTCAAATCTCCAATAATTACAGTAACGGAGATAGAGCCAATTTGATTCGAAAATATAAATCCCATTTAAATCCCCATCCCGTGGGAATTTAGAAAAATTCTTCCTTAGTGCACTTCTATGATACTTTAGGTACATGTACGTATGCCAAATTTCAAGTCTCTAGCAGCAGTAGTTTAGGCTATAAGTTGTCTGACATTCAGCCAGTCAGTCAGTCAAAGTACTGTTTTATAGGTATAACTAGCTTATGCCCCGCGGCTTTACCCCCGTGAAGTATTTCAAAATGGGCTAATTCCTTATCCCGTGAGAATTTCGAAAAAAATCTTCTTAGTGCACCTCTAGGATACTCAAGGTATATGTTTGCCAAATTTCAAGTCTCTAGGTACAGTGGTTTAGGCTGTGCGTTGTCTGCCAGTCAGTCAGTCGCGGTACTGTTTTATAGGTATAGAAGAAAGGTATAAATGATAGGCCATTCTGTACGCTATCCTAACTAACATTATAAATGCGAAAGTAACTCTATCTCTCTGTCTGCCTGTTTGTTACCTCTAAACGAAATCTGGTAAGAAGATAGTTTGAATGCTGTGGAATAACATAGGGTATTTTTTATTCGGGAAAATTGTATAGTAAGTGAGTAAGTAAACGCTTTATTGTACAGGAAATATAGAAATAAGTACAAGTTACAAACAGTGAGACACAAGGACAAAGGCGGACTTATCCCTATAATTGAACTCTACCAGTCAACCTTTGAGCAGTAGAGAGGAGTAGTTAATTAAGGGACGGACAAAGAGTGACCCTGTTATTCATAAACCTATATTAACTGAAATGCCGTTAAAGTTCGTTTGTCCTTTTTTGTCACATTGGCATTTCCGTTAGTAAGAAGAAGACAAAACCTATTTTAGCTAATGGAGGCTTGAGTGTCGTTTATGAATAAGGGCATGAGTTTATAACCACAAATAGTGAAGGCGAATAAATAATAATACAATACATAAACTCATACAAAAGTTACCGCGGGATAGCGATAACCAAAATCTACGCGGACGAAGTCGCGGGCAACAGCTAGTTATGTATTAGATTCTGATATTCCCTACAAATGGTTTGTGTGAGTGCCATTCAGTACTGCCATACCTTATAACCTTATAAGGTGTTAAGTCGAGGCCCTATATAGACTTGCGCATGCGTCGATGCGCCATAACTCTTAAAGTACCTAGCTTAAAATAAACTAACCTATTACCTCACTGTTCCGCGAGCGCACGTGCGAAAGGATTGTGTTTGCGCGACATCTCATGGACAACACGCCATGTTTATTTAAGATCCAAAATAACGTTGTTTTGAAAATATACCAACATCTTACATCAACACTTAGCTACACCCCTCTCCCTTCTACACTGGGTGCAAGAAAGAGACGGGCAGGATGTAACGTTCTGACTACCATATACCATTTCGTTACCATCCCCCCCCCCCCACCCACTTATCAAAAATAACCGTTGGTCTTATTTGTTTACCGGTATTTTACGTTAGCAATATTTTCGTAACTTGCTGTTGTATGAAATTACCGTGAAACTCAATCGTAGTAAAATAAAGAGATCACTCACGCACACAATTCGTAGTCCTCTGGGAGCGCACGCCTCGGCGGCAGCGAAACGAACACTCAGTCTTAACTCGATTTTTATGCGTGAGTGATCCGTTTATCATTATCACACATATTTCGGAACCTCAGACACTTACAGTCAGCAGCAGAAGTTGCTAAGCAACCGACGCGGTCACAATGATCTAAGCACAGCCATAAGAATAAATAATAACATAGTAGAACGGCATCTCTTTTGACCGAGTCCAAAACGCCGCCATTTATATACCTACTTCCCCCTTCACGTCGTTACACCCCTCTGTCGTCCAGGCGTGTTGCTAGGTTGATTGCTGTTAAATGATACTTACATCTAAAGATAATATCGTTAAAATTTAAGTTTTTTTTTTACTTTGAAATCATTATTTTTATTCTAGTTTTACAAAATATGAGATTTATAAATCATTACGAAGGTCTACATATAATAGACACTTCTAAATAAGCAGTTATTATAAGTGCCATACCAAATGAAGCCATTTAAGGTGATTTAAGTAAGTATTACTTATCTACAAATATAAAATAAAATACATAGTAAAACTATTACCACCAAATTATAAACAACCAAACGCGCGTGCGGCGACGCTGGCCGTGACAGTCTGACTGAGTAGTCTGTTTAACGAATACTCTAATATCGTGACCTTGAGCCCGTCCGGAGCGGGAGTTTCCGTTCTACTATGTTATTATTTATTCTTATGTCACGGCTCTATTGTTTTAGACATAAGAGCTTGTGCTACTTCTGAGGGTCGAGCACGACTTTACGAATGCTGCGTCACGTAAAATCGAATAGTAAACATTGTCGAGTTTGTATGACGTTTGGAACAGCGCCCGCCCGTGAGCGTATTTGGAACTAAAATTTTGTATGAGGTTTCTCGATCTCGATACGATAACGTAACGTTACGCAGCATTCGTAAAGTCATGCTCGACCTTCTGCTGCTGACTGTACATAACTTCATAAACAATGGCCAGTTAAAACGATCAGTTAAGTATAATGTCCGTTAATGAGCTCTTAACTAGAATGAGTCAATTAATATTATAATTCAATAGCGTTGTGCTAAGGTATGCTGTGCACCTGTCTCACGGTGTTAGGGCTTCTGTCCACTCGACGAGTTTTAATTTAGATACATTATTAGGTTTTACGAGTCGTTTTTTAGGGTTCCGTACCTCAAAAGGAAAAAAACGGAACCCTTATAGGATCACTTTGTTGTACGTCTGTCTGTCTGACCCTTGTCAAGACCCTTTTTCTCTGGAACGCGTGGAGGTAGCATGCTGAAATTAATATCGAATACTCAAACCTGCGGTCCCTTGAAGCTGTGAAAAAATCAACCTTCTAAGTCAACGCAATCAAAGGATACAGTCATTAAAAAGGCTATTTCCATACAAATTGCCAAAATCCGAAACCTAAAGGATACTTCCAGTTGTCCTAGAAACTTGAAATTTAGTATGAAGGTAGCTCTTATAGCACAACCACTCAATAAAGTCTCAAAATCATGATTTTTTATGTCTGTCTGTAGATTTCGCAGACCAATATAAGTTTACCCCACACTGCGTACATTTTGCTTAGGAGCAGGGCTCTGCTAACACTGGACTTATTAAAACACTGGGAAAAGCGTTAAAATCTTTCTACGGATCCTTCGTGCGCGAGTCCGACTCGCACTTCGGTTTTTCTGTTATCTCCGCTTCACAAAGCAGGCAGACGGGAGGCGCCATTTGCTTATTTTTGCATGCACTACAATTAATCTGTCACTTTTCGAGGGAGACTACTGATGCACGTAGCACCTGGAACCCTTTCGCTGCAAATGTCACAAACACAGAAATACCCTACTTAAAAAATAATAAATAAAATATATCATGGGACAATTGACACCAATTGACCAAGTCCCAAACTACTCAAAGCCTGTACTATGTGTACTAGACAACGGATAAACATATACATACTTACCTATATACATATTAAGCATCCAAGACCCGAGCATCATACAAATACATACGTATTCATCATACAAACTGCTCCGACCGACGATCGAACCCGGGATCAAGCTCCATAGTCAGGGTCTCTAACCACTAGGCTATCGTCGAATTTATTATCAGTTACCATATGACTTTTTTCCGTTTCGCCGATTTGTCGAGACACTTAGTTAGCTCTTAAAGGTGTACTTGTGGTCTTAAAATGTCTCATGTTTATTAATATTTCTATAACAGAAAAAAGATCACAATTATTAATTCCATATATCTAACATCTAAATGTAAATGTTGGCATATAAAACGTAATTTAAACCGCACAGAAGTATAGTTTGCAATATGGCGACATTGAATTAATACTTACCAAACATGGTAAGAGTGACACCTTTAAAGTATGTTACGCGGAGCGAGGATAGTAAAAAAACCGGGTAGGACCTCGTGCAAGGTCCGTCCGGATCGCTACCACCGTTTTACTCGCTAATCCTGCAGCAGTGCTTGCACTGTTGTGTTCCGGTGTGGAGAGTAAGACAGTCGGTGTGATTACGGGCACAAGAGGCATTTCGTCTTAGCTCTTTAGGTTGGCAACGCATCTGCAAGCCCCCCGGGGTTGCGGGTGTCTATGAGCAGCGGTGATCACTTACCGTCAGGTGACCCACTTTGCTCGTTTGCCTTCTAGAGCGTCTAGTGTAATCAACAGCCAAAAAAAAACGTCTACGTCTGAATTAGGTACTATGGGCACATTAGCAGCGCCACTAGTGGCACGTATCGACAACAAACAATTCTCATACCATTTGACACTTTAACGCAAACGCGATCGAGACGTATTTGGCTGTTGATTACACTAGATGCTCTGTCTCCTTAGTGTAATCAAAAAACACAAAATACGTCTCGATCGCGTTTGCGTTAAAGTCTCAAATAGTATGAGAATTGTTAAACGCGAACGCGATCGAGACGTATTTCTTGGCCTGGTCGGCGATTACAATAGACACCCTGGTCGTATATAAAAAAAAGTATTTGACACTTTAACGCAAACGCAAACGCGTTTGAGACGTTGAAAATTACATAATTTATTGAATCAGGCGTTACTTTGCGGAGGTCCATATTTATGAACTAAAAAACAATTACTTTGCTCACCCGCGACCACTAATGACAAATAGTTATATCTGTGCAGCAAATGTATGTTTCCATGCAACACCTCCGCCTCCACTGCTACACGAATCAACACATGCCACACAGACCCAACTATCACCACCACCACTATACTAAACGCTGACGTGTTTCGGCACTCTCCACGAGGCCATTTACGAAGCACAACAACAACCGCTCAACATGCCACCACTTCCACTACTTTTTAGTTGAAAATTACACTAGAGGCTCTGCTCCGCTCCGCTCCAATGGAAGCATAGCCCTAGCCTAGTGGACTGACACCTTTATATTGCAGTTACATTTCTATGGAATATTAGTAACTGGATGTTAATGTAATGGTTGAGTTCTGAGAAACATTGATAGTATGGGAAAATGGTAATGCGAAATGGGACTTCGCGCTGCTTGTCTGTTAGTGCGGTTATAACTGTAGAACTATGTGATTTCATCCTATTTAACTTTTTTTGGGGTTACGCATCTCAAAAGGAAAAACGGAACCCTTGTAGAATCACTTTGTGGTCCGTCTGTCTGTCTGTCTGTCTGTCTGTCAAGACCCTTTTTCATCAAATATTCAAGCCCCTTGAAGCTGTGAAAAAATCAAACTTCTAAGTCAACGCAATAAAAAGATACAGTCATAAAAAGGTTGTTTCAATACAAAATGCCGTACTGTGAAAACTTAAAGGGTACTTCCAGTTTGTCCTAGAAACTTGAAATTTGGCATGAAGGTAGCTTTTATGTAAGTAATTTTTATGTCTGTCTGTATATGTCACAGACCAATATAAAATGACCCCACACTGCGTACATTTTGCTTAGGAATAGGGCTCTGCTTATACTGGACAACTTAAAACACTGGAGAAAAGCAGGGAAATATTTGTACGGAACCCTCGTGCGCGAGTCCGATTCGCACTTGTCCGGTTGTTTTAACCCCCGACGAAAAAGAGGGGTGTTATAAGTTTGACCTGCGTATATGTGTGTCTGTGTATCTGTATATCTGTCTGTGGCATGTTTTAAATCGAAAGCTAATTTAATCGAGATGGTTTTTGGCTAAGTTTCATTAAAATCGGTTCACCCGTTTTTGAAATATTGAACTTTGAAATGACAATGTCGGGGGTTTTCAACCTTTCCAAGTTGGTAAGGTTATTTCGTCTCTACGTCTCAATAACATTACATTACTATACAATTCCAACAATTTGTCAATATAGCGAACAAGTGACAGTTATAATGTAATATACTCACTCATTATCATTAAGTACCTAGATCATACATTATTCAGTGATAGATGTACGAGTATGTTTGTCATACTCTTTCAACCTAAAAGGTAACAGCAGATGTTTATTTCCTGCAGTGATGCGATCATAGCTTATTGTTAGGGCAATTTCATAAAAAGTTCTAAGTAGATACACTTTTTCTAGTTTTTTTTCTTATGTTATACTATCTGAACACCATAATCTCACCGTTTTCAAGTCTAGGGTGAATGGGCACATGCTAGGCAAGCGTGCTCCACGGCAGACCACGTCTTCGCTTACCATCAGGCTTGATTGTGGTCAAACGCAAGCCTATAGCGTATAAAAAAAAGTATAACAGGACCTACTGTTCTTAGAATCATGAGTAATACCACAGTCTATACAGTCGTCCGAAGGCCTCTAGACAGGTCAATCGTGCGGGGGGTGCGGGGTGCGGGGCGGGCAGGGCGAGCCCCCTTGCATACGCCGCCGCTGCCCGATTAGTTAGGAACTTTCGCCCTCCTTGGTGCTTTGGCCATGCGGTTGCGGTGTCGGCATTTACGCAAACATCAAAGGCGTCGGACCACTGGTAGGTATAAGCTCTTTACACTGTGGTAATACTATCGATTTTACGAAAAAAGTCTATCTCGTTCCCAGTGCAAAAGTCCATTCTAACTGGAAGCATATGCCAAGCAGTGAGACATTTCATACCTCTACATACAGAAGTCGAATATTGATATAGCCAATATGTGGACTATAAAACGGCAAATAGACGATAGTTATTTCAGTGTGCGCACGCGTTTCATAATATTAAGACAAATATTATAAACGGATGCCGGTTTAACTCGAGCAAAGTATTACTGACCGCAATGGTTGGCTGGTAGAAACCGCCGCGGGCTAAAGCCCGCAAGGATAGTGGCTCTACGTTGTATTTATTCTGACAGTTATAAATAACCTTGTAGTACCTTCTGTAAAACCTTTTGTGCATGGCTGCAATAAATAAATTATGAATAACTTTATTTAAAAAAGTATAGTGACCGTTTTGTGGACAAAATGCAGACACGACTTTAAGCTATTTAATTATTTACTTAGTTAGAAAAAAATTGGCTTCCTCCCACTGACTTAACAACGTGGACTTTGGGTTTAGCGCTTGAAAACGTCCGAACAGAAAGATCAGTAATCGAGCGTCAGTCAGTCTTAGTTTGGTCGAACGACAGTGCTATGCCGTACGGCTGTCATCGAATAATGCCGTGTTGCACTGGGACACATTTTTCGTGAATTTTGTACTAGACCCAAAGTCCACGGTGTTACTAAGTGAATGCTTTCTAATTCTATTCCATGTATAAACTTTAACCATGCCAAATCTCACCCTAATAAAAAAGTTTTCGTTTCACGTACGTTTTAGACTACAATTTTAAATGCAACCTATGTCACACTTATAAATATGACTGTGACAGCTCAACTAAAAATCACTTGCAGCAGATGAATTATTACACTGTAATTTTTCATTATTTCTAAATGGTTTAGGAACTAGTTTAATGTCAAAAATTTCATTTTCAAAACAAGATTTTTGGCGACTCTACTTTTTTTGACTATTCTTGTATTATCATCCATCTTACGATCCATAGCAAAACAATCCGACCACTGAAAGTGGGTCTTTAACATGCAAATTTTGCAGTGGACCTCTTACAAACATGACGAACAGTGCAAGTTAAATAATACACTTGTAACGTCGAGAGATAGAGCAAGCTTGTCCTGAGCGCCTAGTGTAATCGACGACTAAATATTCGTCTCGAACGCGTTTTGCGTTAAAGTATCAAATGTTATATGAATATTTCAGCTGAAGTGACCAATTGACAACATTTCATATTTTTGACACTATAATTTGGTTAATTGTCTGTATTCTACTTTGAAAGAGGAGCCAACCTACGGTTTTAAATTTTCATTAGGATTTGTAAGTAATTTATTATTAATTTATGAAAAGGTACTTATTCCAAAAGGACGTAATTGAGCTACTCCGGAACTACGCTAGGATGGATCAATTGTCTTTGTCTTGTGACGATCAAAAAACAAAACCAAGATGTTAAATTTATCTGACATTGTCAAACCTACGTGTGATTGTTCCTTTTTTTTTCGTGAAAAATGCAAAAGTATTACACCCATTCTTGACTTGACTCTTGGTAGAATTGGTAATTTTATTTTATTCTCTTGTACTTATTTAAAAAAATAAGTACTATTCAATTTTTATAAATATAGTGGTGTGTTCAGGAGGCAAAGCCCTTTCGATACCTATATTAATTTCTAGTTGTGAAAAATACGAAATGTTGTCAATTGATTGTCATTTAGGACACTACTGAAAGTTACAAAACGAAAGGTATAGGAATACCAAGGTACCCATACAATAATACTAAAACGAAACATTCCCTCACTCATGTATTTAAACACACACAAACAAACTATTCCGCCACCGTTTATTTCTCCCTATAAAACCTTTATTTATTTTTATTTACAACAGAAAGTAGAGCAACTCTACATACGAACCGGGACCACACACGACGCTCTTGCGCACAAAACATTTCGCTTAAAGTTTACAACTTTAAATAACACTGCAACCAACTTAAAACAGACCTTAACTCAATGGGATAAGATGGACGCCGAGTGCGTTGTTAAAATTGTATTAATTTCAACGCAAAGTTACATTTGCGGTCAGAGCGGGATAAAATAAACCTTAACGGACAGAATTAGGTTTTAATAGTATGACATTCAGGTGTATTAGTAAATTGGCAAAAAGCGAGGTCGGTTTAAGTTGTATGTTGAAGTATTTTGTGTTGTTTGCGGTTGGGATAAGGGTGTTTTTTGCGTGCTACCTGTTAAAGTGTTAAGCTGATGGTTTTGTTGTGATCTGAACTGCAATTTCTTGCAGTTGTTTTGTTAATTTCTGCGCGATCATTAGGTTAGGCTTAAAAGTTAGTGTTTAACTTTTTAGGATAAGTTTAGTTTTGCTTTACTATTATTGTGTCATTATCATTAGTCATCATGGAGGTATATTTATCTCAAGATCGGGATGATAACGAACCAGTCATCAAATAAGCAACTTTTTTTGAAATGCCAAACGATAACTCGGTATGAAGTCTGTATTTAATTATTCAACTATAACGTCAATCTGAGCAGTGGTGATCACTTACCATCAGGTGACCCACTTGCTCGTTTGCATTCCTCGTTGTATAAAAAAACTTTCAGTGATCAAACTATGTCCTTTAATTAGTTTTTTGTTAAATTAAAATCAGTTTAAATTGCAGTAATAAGGAAGCAAGGCAGGCAAAAAACCCTTGCGTTTTACAGTCGCTTAAAGACAGCTATTTTGTTTCCTACGTCCATCCGTTAACTGCATTACTTCAAAGAAACTAACCACATTTTTCTCCCAACAGATGGCATAACTAACACCAGACAAGATGGCGGCGGTATCCACGCCACACATGCAAGATTCCCGCGTGAAGATTCAAGAGAGCGACGAAGAAGCTTATTCTCCAAATACGAGAGACACAGCGACCCCAGAATACAATGAAGAAGATAAAGAAGATCGGCCTATACACGCCTTCTCCATCCATAATGTCCTAAAGAAAGAAAGAACCAGTCCCGAGAATGTGTTCTCCACTGATAAGTTACTACAGAACACACCCAATTATGATGACCATGACAATCACGAGAATAATGATTCTAGGAATTCTGGTAGCGTTAGTCCTAGAATTGATTATGACGATAATCAAACAAATGAATCTAGAGCTGAAATCAGCGTTGACGATGACAATTCGTGCTGTAGTGATGACACTGTACTGTCAGTTGGAAACGAGGCTCCTGTATCTAATTTTGAACACGATAAGGACCAGGGCCTTACCTCCTTTAAGCATATACAGACTCACTTAAACGCAATCTCACAGTTAAGCCAGAACCTGACCATGAACCAACCGTTGATTTTGCGACCGAATCCAATAACACCGAATCCATTGATGTTTTTGAATCAGCCGCTCCTGTTCCAGAACCCGATGATGGATATAAAAGCTCCAATGAACAACATCCGCCCTCCAGCAGGCAATCTAATGAATCCTTTCAACCTCAACTTTGGGAGGACACAGAAACAAGACTTACGGAACGCGAGAACAGATGAAAATCGTAGACTGAATTACATGACTCCGAAATCACCTGACGAGTCTTTTATGAATCAAAGTTTGAAGTTTAGTATAGATAATATCTTGAAAGCCGATTTTGGGAGGAGGATAACTGACCCTTTGAATAAGAGGAAAGTCAGGAGGCAGGTGGAAGTGAGGAGTCCAGTCAAAGAGGCGAAGGTTGAGGAGGCGAGAGTGCCAGAGGTGAAGCCTAGTGAGAAAGGAGTTGCCATTGATCTGTCAAAGGGCGACGACAGTGCCAGCAACTCAGGATCTACTACTGGTGAGTTGTTTTGTGAGCTACCTTAAAACCGAAATCAAAATCTTAAATTTAAATCTCGAATGATGTTGATACTGAATTAGGTGATCATGATAGTTTTGATGTCTTCGGTGTTGAGGATGACAATGACGATGTTTTAACAATGATAATGATATTGAATCAGGTGACAACGTCTATGATTTTGATGTTGTTGATGTTGGGAATGACAGTGAGGTTGATAATTTCGATGTTGATAATGAATTTGGTGATGATGATGATAGTTTTGATGTCGTTGGTGTTAGAGATGAGAATGGCGATGATATTGACGATGATAATAATATTGATAATGTCGGTGTTGATACTGAATTAGGTGATGATGTCGTCTATGATTGTGATGTTGCTGATAGAGTTGATGATGTCGATGTTGATACTGAATTAGGTGATGATGATGGTGATGTCCGCAGGCACGTCGACCAGCGACGGGCCGATGGTCTGGCCGGCCTGGGTCTACTGCACGCGGTACAGCGACAGACCTAGTTCGGGTGAGTTGACACCTTAATATTTATCTTTGACAAACTGCGAACTTTTAGGGTTGACTTACTTCTATGTCTAACTACACGATTTACTGCTTACGTTTTGCAAATCACATACTTAAATGGATAATGTTTTAACATGCACCTTGGAAGGGCATTGCAACACAAAGTCATTCTATGGAACTTGCTAACTATGTAAACAAAATCATCATCAGTGATGGGCAAAACTCTTACTTACTCCTTTACTTTTTTTAAAGGATTAACTAAGAGTCTTGCCCATCACTACTAAATTTATCTTTCAGAGACAATTTCAATATGGCGGTTTGTTTACATAGTTAACAAATTCCATAGAATTAGACTTTAATACTTACTTAAATGTTTAACTTACGAATGTAATACCATTGAATTACCAACAACATGGACTTCGGGTCAGCGCTAGAAAACGTCCGAACCAAAAGACCACTAATTTGTAAAAAGACCACTAATCGAGCGTCAGTCAGTCTTAGTTTGGTCGAACGACAGCGCTATGACGTATGGCTGTCATCGAAAAATGCCGTGTTGTACTGGGACACGTTTTTCATGAACTTTGTACTAGATCCAAAGTCCATGGTGTCAACGTGACCCAAAGTGCTGACCCATCAATGCATAATACTTATCAACACTTAACTATTTAAATTATAAAAGCAATTTACAATGACATTAAATCTAAGCTCAAACTAAATAAACTACAACTTAAAACTAAATTAAATCTAAATGAGGCCCCCGTGGCATAGTGCCCTAAAGGCTGGCAGCGTTGCCTCGCTGAATAGCGATGCTGATTCTTTGAGAGAGAAAACTGCCAGCCCTTTGGTCACAAGATGCATCAACTAAGCGCTTTAATTACACTTTGCAATAAACATTTCGGTCGGGTTAGCGCATGTCAAATACTGCGCTACCGGTTTGCCCAGTATATAAATCTGTCAAGAATAAGTATAACAATTAAAACACTCCGAAACAGAGTACTTCCTTCCCATTCAATTTCCGAAAGTTCGTTACGATTAATCAAGTTTTGGAGGAGGAAACAGTCGAGAACGAAATCTCGATTTTTGAGTTTTTTTTTATTAGTATTTTTAGTCCGAGCTTTATCTTTATAGCACTGATTCTGGGGACCGATTTTTGAATCTCACCCGGTGAATAAATTATCATGATATATGATATCAAATACGAATGCCCCACCCAGTCGTAAACGAGATCGCTGAGTGACTTCTTGACCACTGGCAGTGACAGCTAACCTCAATCCACTATGTTGACTCGCTTGTCTACGACAGAAACGCAAATTTGCTGCGTATTAGTAGACGGGTTTGACATTCAAAAATAAGGTTTTTGGTAAATAGTGATATCAATCATGGGTGAGAATTTGATTTAGTCACCAAATGAGGATTTATAAATCTGAAAGATTGCTGAGCTAATGATACAAACAAATTACCAACAAAACAAAAAAACAAACTACAACATATTCCTCTCAATGTTATCTACCACGCCCCTTCCCCCTTTTCTATTATCTATAACTTACAAGCATGAACACGCGGTTAGACCAATTTGTTTATTATTTTATAACACCCTCATAATCCACCCTCTTAACCAATGGCCGCATCATAACGCGCGTAGGGACGTCATAACTAGGGTTGCCAGTGTTACTTTTCTCATGTAATTACCACGCGAAAATGGAGGAAAAATTACATGGCAACAATTTCCTGTGATATTTTCGGTGTGTTTTGTAAAATCGATACATTGTAAGTAAGATAAAATAAAATAAATAAAATAAAAGATCGTTTATTCACAAAAAAATAATGTAAATAGACAAGTAACAACACACGAAAAGCCATTATACAATTTTGTGAAAAGGCGAGGACTCAGCAGAGTGCTGGTTTTCAGTCCTCAACTTGTATGTGAAAAATGATACCTCAATGTCGATTTTTTTTAATAGCCTACGGTGTCCTACTGCTGGGCAAAGGCCTTCCCTTTCTCCTTCCACTCGTCTCTAATTTCGGCCAAATCTCGCCAGTCTGCCAAAAACGCTTCAAATCTATACCTATCTCTTTATCCTGACGAATAAATAGATTTGATCGATTGATTGGTTAGATCGTCCCGCCATCTCCTTCTTGGTCTGCCTCTGCTCCGGTGTCCATCGCATGGGACCCAGTCGGTAGCAATTCTGGTCCAGCGATCCGGATGCATTCGGCAGACATGTCCCGCCCAGTCCCACTTTAGTTTCAGTCCATACATCGACAATTTGAGTTCAAGGGATTTGGTGACTAAATTCTCTCCCATAACATTGATATCACCATTTGCCAAGAACAGTATTTTTGAATGTCATACCCGTCTACTAACATGCAGCTGATTTGCGTTTCTGTCGTAGACAATCGAGTCAGCATAGTGAATTGAGGTTAGCTGTCACTGCCAGTGGTCAAGAAGTCATTCAGTGATCCCCTTTACGAGTGGGTGGGGGCATTCGTATTTGATATCATGGGCACGAGGATTTTAGTCATACATACGAACTTAGAAATCACTGAATTTAATCACAGGGTGAGATTCAAAAATCGACCCACTGGATCGCAGTTCGGTGTTTCTGATTCTATAAACGAGTAAATTCGATAGTTTTGGAACGGAGTTTATGCACTCGAGCGGGACAACGCTATCCAGTAACGCGTTTGTCAATAGAGAGAGGGCTAGTCGAAACGCGCTCAAAACGCATGGCGTAAGCGCCAAAGCGTTTAAAACTGAAGTACTGATTTGATTTTTGTTTAACCAAAAAGAAGCACCAATGATTACTCTCTTTTCGTTCAACTGCAGTTACTATGTTCTTTATCAATCCGCTTTAGAGACAATAAAAGTGCCGAGGCAGGTCTAATTTAAAAAAAATATTTGTATCGAAGTTCTAGTTTACACCCTCACATCTCCAGGGAACCACACAAAAAGCTGGTGCGGCTGCGGTAACGGCCGAAAATAGAAAAAATTCTAAGTATCAATCTCTCGGTCCGAATTATAATTTTGTTCCTGTCGGGTTTGAAACTTTGGGTCCATGGGGTCCCAGCGCTTACAAGCTTATTTCTGAGTTACAAAAGCGCTTAGTTGATGCAACTTGTGACCAAAGGGCTGGCAGTTTTCTCTCTCAAAGAATCAGCTGCCAGCCTTTTGGGCACCATGCCACGGGGGCCTTATTTAGATTTAATTTAGTTTTAAGTTGTAGTTTATTTAGTTTAAGCTTAGATTTAATGTCATTGTAAATTGCTTTTATTATGTAAATATATTTGTGTACAATCATGTAAGTAAATTTTTTTAGGGAAAAAAAAATCATTTACCTTTAACTGTACGCCACGTGATTTGCAAAATGACCACCGGATAGCCTAGTGGTTAGAGACCCTGAATATGGAGCTTGAGGTCCCGGGTTCGATCCCCGGTCGGGGCGGATGTTTGTGTGATGAATACGAATGTTTGTTCTCGGGTCTTGGATGTTTATGTATTTATCTATATAAGTATGTTTATCCGTTGCCTAGTACCCATAGTACAGGCTTTGCCTAGTTTGGGACTAGGTCAATTGGTGTTCTATGATATTTATTTTCATCATCATCATCATCATCATCTTATTTACGTCCCACTGCTGGACACAGGCCTCCTCTCAGAATGAGAGGGCTCGGGCTATAGTTCCCACGCGGGCCCAATGCGGATTGGGAAGTTCACACACACCATTGAATTGCTTCGCAGGAGTGTGCAGGTTTCCTCGCGATGTTTTCCTTCACCGAAAAGCTCATGATAAATTACAAATGTGATTTCGCACATAAATTCCGAAAAACTCAGAGGTGCGAGCCGGGGTTTGAACCCTCGATATTTATTTTATTTTTATTTAAATAAATGAACAAAAAAAAATTGGCAACCCTGATAACCCGTCGGCTGCTGCGGGGGCGTGGCCAGATTTAGTATTATTAACCCCCCGGGGGTAGTTAAACACTGGTTTAATGTTAGCCGTTTAGGAGTGAGGGTAGGTTTATTTGATAAATAAACACCCTGTATCCTTTTGAGAGGGAACAGCCCTGTATCTTTTTTGGAGAACACCCTTAAGTAAAGGGAAATTAATTTGACCAAAATCTTTTAACATGAAACTACCGTGAGACTCAATCATAGTAATAAACTACAAGAATAAATAAATAAAAAGTAAATAATGTAAATGGTGGCTGTTGAACGGTTATTCTGGTGCTTTGATAATGACCTCGTGGAGAGTGCCGAAACGCTTCAGCGTTTAGAGGTGGTGGTGATAGTTGGGTCTGTGTGGCATGTGTTTATTCGTGTAGCAGTGGAGGCGGAGGTGTTGCATGGAAATATACATTTGCCGCACAGATATAACTATTTTTCACTTGTGGTCGCGGATGAGAAAAATATTTGATTTTAGTGCATTTAAGATAGGCGTTCTTATCGTCAATAGATCGACACAAGAGATAGATTGAGTATTGGGAATGGCCGAATAAGATGATCATTTCATCTGTACTGTAATTTCATTGTTTCCGCATGAAACATAGTCGTCCCACGATAACTCTGCAACGAACTGACAACAGTAGAAATCTAAAGTTTGTTTATGGCAACACTGATTTATAGTCAAACAACACGTTTTGAACTTTTGATTAGATTAAACATTAAATAGATCATCGTTCATCCACCATCCACCATTAAAATACCTCTCATATTTCGTTTTCTAGATTTTTTTACCGTACAACGGCAAAACTTACGCTGGCAAAATTGTCCTTCAACGGACAGAGCCATATTTAAAAAAAAATAGCAATTTTTGATTGCTACTATCAATATTATTTTTAATTAAAGAAATGTTGGAGTGACATGAAAAAAATTACTACAGCGTGATTTTTCTGGGTTGCCAATTAATATCTTATGCAGAGTTATCGTCTGACGATTATACTATACTCTGCTGAACTTAGATAAATTAGATGTGGAGAAGAATCGAGTCCCCTAAAAAATGGAAGCAATCGAATCGAGAGTCATCAAACATGAAAGTGCGCTTATAAATATTTCTTTAGTTAGGGGTTGGACCCCGGATGGGGCGAAATCTTAGAGTAACCAGACGGGAGGAGTCATTAGCTTATATTTTACTAGCTGTTGTTGCCCATCCTATCCCGCGGGAATTGTATAATTTTCCTGAATAAAAAGTAGCCTGTGTTATTCCTCAATGTTCAAAATATCTTCTTAAAAAATTTCATCTAGATTGGTGCAGCGGTTTTCCCGTGAAGAGGTAACAAACAGACAGAGAGATTAAGTTACTTTCGCATTTATAATATTAGTTAGGATTTGCCCTACGTTTTTTATCAATATAGAGAGGACGAAGTACACACGAATATTCGTATCCTGCGTTATGTAACTTTAACATAATCGAAATCGACAAACCTAAACGTCATACAAATTTCTCAATAACGTTACGCAGGATTCGAATGTTCGTACTCGGGCCTCTGCGCTCAAGTTTACATTTGTTATGTAATTTTTTTTTATAATGTTTGGAACAGCGCCCGCCCGTGAGCGTATTTGGAACTAACATTTTGTATGAGGTTTCTCGATCGCGATACGATAACCGTAACGATACGCAGGATCCGAAAACTCGTGCTCGACCCTCTGCCCTTGTTTTCAGCACGCGAAGTGCGTACACACTTTCCTTCTATCTCCATTATAGTTCTGTGCGTATACGCATGTAGGTGATTTTGTATGGTGTGCTAAATACTGTGATAAAGCCGTTAATTAGAGGCATAACCAATGGCCACCAACTGGACTTTAATGCGCTGCGCAGTAACTGAAGGCAACGAATTGTATACGTATTAACTAACATAGCGTACAATCGCGCGCAAAATCCATATAATTTACTAGCTTACGTCCCGCGGCTTTGCCCCCGTGAAATATTACAAACTAAATAATTTATTGAATCATGCGTTACTTTGCGGAGGTCCATATTTATGAACTAAACACAATTACTTTGCTCACCCGCGACCACAAGTGAAAAATTGTCATATCTGTGCGGCACATGTATGTTTCCATGCAGTGCCTCCGCGTCCACTGCTACACGAATCAACACATGCCACACAGACCCAACTATCACCACCACCACTAAACTAAAGGGCACGGGATAGGGAACTAGTTTATAACAAACTAGTTCCCTATCCCGTGGCAATTTCGAAAAATTCCTCCTTAGTGCACCTCTAGGATACTCAAGGTACATGTTTGCCAAATTTCAAGTCTCTAGGTCCAGTGGTTTAGGCTGTGCGTAGTCTGTCAGTCGGTCAGTCAGCCACGGTACTGTTTTATAGGTAGGTATAGAAAACTTTTTCCCTGAAACAGCAATGTCTAAATAAAATTAAAATGTCCGAACCGATTTTGATAAATACGGAACCACGTCGGAAGTATCTAATAACTTTGCAAACAAAAAAACAATTATCAAAATCCATTTTGACGGCCGGATAGCCTAGTGGATAGAGACCCTGACTCTGAAGCTTGACGTCCCGGGTCCGTCGATTCCCGGTCGGGGCAGATGTTTGTATGATGAATACCGTGCGAATGTTTGTTCTCGGGTCTTGGATGTTTAATATGTATATAGGTATGTTTATCCGTTGTGTAGTACCCATAGTACAGGCTTTGCCTAAATTGGGACTATAGGTCAATTGGTGTCAATTTGTCCCATGTTTTTTTTATTTTATGTGCTTATTTGTAAATGAGACAATGCTACGAAATTTCGACGACTAGGCAACCACTAATCACTTATTAATTCCAAAACCCAAAAACTTTATCGTAATAACTAATTAGACAATAATTTAACATTCTCCAAAGACGCAAAATGTTACACGCTTTCTATCTCGATACAGTTCTGTGCTATTGTCTGAAACAAAGCAATTCTTTAATAAACTTTAAATACTACTTTTTGAAGCCGTGATAGCCTAGTGGTTTGATCTATGGCCTCTCAAGCAGAATGTCGTGGGTTCAAACCCCGGCTCGCACCTCTGAGTATTTCGGAATTTATGTGCGAAATTACATTTGTAATTTATCATGAGCATTTCGGCGAAGGAATACATCGTGAGGAAACCTGCACACTCCTGCGAAGCAATTCAATGGTGTGTGTGAAGTTCCCAATCCGTACTGGGCTTGCGTGGGAACTATAGCCCAAGCCCTCTCATTCTGAGAGGAGGCCTATGCCCAGCAGTGGGACGTAAATAGGCTGATGATGACTACTTTTATGCTTATCGGTACAGTCAATCAATTAAATGAAACTGCAGTAATCAGCGTTTATTGAACATTCAGTTCTGTTCTGACACGAAACGACTAAAATCAGATTGAGTTAGATTGAGTTATAATTGGATATTACTAAACTTATTGACTAAAAAATATATCTCTCCTGGTGTCTTTTTATATCACCGTGTTTTATAAAGCTACAAGTTACAATTTACAAGAGGAAGTCTCATTGTATTGATTCAGGCGTAACTTTGCGGAGGTCCATGTTACAAGTAACGGATTAAATTAGTTTACTCCTCCACGAAGTAGTGCAGTATAGTCATGCAGAATAGCCTCGTCTGCGCTGAGTATTTATTTTCATGCACCAATTTTCCCGCCCTCCCTGAATACTCAGCGCAGACGAGGCTATTTTGCATGACTATACTGCACTACTTCGTGGAGGAGCAAATTAATTTAATCCGTTACTTGAAGTCTCATTCTATCACCTTTTGTTAGAAAGAGACTTCCGCTTGTAAATTATAACTTGTAGCTTTATAAAACACGGCCCAGTTGACCTAGTCCCAAACTGGGCCTGTACTATGGGTACTAGACAACGGATAAAATAGTTATATAGATAAATACATACTTATATACAATTAAACATCCAAGACCCGAGAACAAACATTCTTATTCATCATACAAACATCTACCCCGACCGGGGATCGAACCCGGGACCTCAAGCTTCATAGTCAGGGTCTCTGACCACTAGGCTATATGCTGTCGGATTATGGTATTAAAAATATGAAAACTGGGCGCCAAGGCTCTGCTCGTGCAGTAACTCGGCGCAGCCGACAGCGTCGCACAACATGTCGTGCTATATACGTGAGTGATCCGTTTATTTCACTATGATTGGGTCTTGCGCTAGCTTCATGTCAAGAGTGGAATATTTCTATTGGGCTCGTCATCATTTACGCGTAACACACACACACACACACACACACATACTCATTATGTTTTTGTTTTCATACAACCTCATAATGAGCTCCAATAGGCGTGTATGTAACATGTATGTATGGCTGTAATTACCCTTCAAACTAATAGACTTATTACGTACTTGTTGAGATCTCTTTGATACACCGACGCGTGCGCAGAATTACTAATCGCGACATACTTTATTTTCATCTTACATTGCTTTTCTTAAATAAATAAATATACATTAGGTACAATGACCCCAATTGGCCTAGCCCCAAACTCGGCAAAGCCTGTGGGTACTAGACAACGGATTAACATACTTATAAAGATAAATACGTACTTAAATACATATTAAACATCCAAGACCCGAGAACAAACATTCGTATTTATCATACAAACATCTGCCCCGACCGGGAATCGAAGCCGGGACCACAAGCTTCATAGTCAGTGTCTCTAACCACTAGGTTGTCCGGTCGTCAAATGGTATAATAACATGGATTCGAATATTCGTACTCGGGCCTCTGTGCGATCATATTGAGCGAGCAATGTCCTGCGACTTTGGTTGCGCAGACGCCGATCGCATGTAACCATGGTACAGGATAAGGCGGAGTGCTCAATAGCTGATTTTAATATTATGTATTAACTTGATCTCAAATGGAGTAGGTGTTTTTTTGTATTTTTTCCCCAATTTTTATTTTTACGGTTTTCCCGTGAAAAGGCATCAATCAAATCAAATCAAAAACCCGAAAAATATAGCTAACCCCCGGAATCAAACCCGGATCCTCAACGTAAATATAACAATTTTATGTATGTATGTACTCTGTGTAAAAAAGCCGTGATAGCCTAGTGGTTTGACCTGTGGCCTCTCAAGCAGAGGGTCGTGGGTTCGAACCCCCCGGCTCGCACCTCTGAGCTTTTCGTAATTTATGTGCGAAATTACATTTGTAACTTATCATGAGCTTTTCGGCGAAGGAAAACATCGTGAGGAAACCTGCACACACCTGCGAAGCAAGCCAATGATGTGTGTGAAGTTCCCAATCCGCACTGGGCCCGCGTGGGAACTATAGCCCAAGCCCTCTAATTCTGAGAGGAAGCCTGTGCCCAGCAGTGGGACGTAAAAAAGGTTGGTGATGATGATGATGATGATGATGTACTCTCTTGGTGTCCCGAATAAAAGAATAAATAGAAATTAAATAACTGCTAAACGTGATTCTACGCTAGCCGTGGTGTAGGGGGTATGGAACGCGACACGGAATGTAGAGGAACCGGGTTCGATTCCCGGGGTTAGCTATATTTTCAGATTTTTTTCTGTGTATTCATGTTTCAGTGAGTATTTAAAAGTATAATAATTATGTATTAAGTCAAAAAAAATCGCGCTTATAATATTAGTCAGTAGGACTGTAAGAATTGGTCGAATACAGTTCTAATACTGTAGAACTGATAAATAATTAAAAAAATTTGACATGCCACTTGTCAGTAATAAGCTACCCTTCCAATAATTAAAATCATCTTACAGTGTCGGTAACGCGGGAGTTGACTGACGTAGCAAGTGTTTACAGGCTATAAATAATTTGAAAAAGTTCAAAGTACTTACCTAATTACATATACTATTTCAGTTAACTCACTGTTTGACTAATTATTGCTTGTAACCCACAATAAATTATACGAACAAAATGCACTGACTTAAAAAAAAAACGCAAAAAATTATACATTGTGGCCTAGCCCCAACCATACCCGTCAAGGAATTATGCGCCTTATTTCGTAAGGCGTAAAGTTGATTGTGTATAAAGTTGCTGTAATGATAGTTAAGTAGATCGTATAGCGATTTCATTTGCTATTAGCGCATGCGTGAGCCTTTTAGAGATCTTTACAAGTCAAGAAAATCATTTTGTTTTGTGAGGTGTTGCAGAATTACTTACTATAGAACTAATTTATTAACAAAATTAATAAACCTCATGCTGTCTGGCAATGTTAATCCCGAAATAGTTCCCGTTCTTTATGGAGCCAACCTAATTGCGCTCACTAAAAAAGACGGAGGTGTCAGACCCATTGCGGTCGGCTCTACATTTCGGCGATTAACTTCTAAAATTTCAGTTCGTCACATAGTTTCAAAATTGCAACCTCAGTTTGAACCAATTCAATTAGGTTTCGGTACTAAAGGTGGGTGCGAAGCGGCAGTCCATGCCCTGCGCACCTACCTTAATAACGATCAGTGTGAGGTTTTACTCAAAATTGACGTCAAAAATGCATTTAATTCGGTAAACAGGGACACCTTGCTCACAGAAATTAGGAATAATATTCCGGAAATTTATAATTACCTACTTAACTGTTATCATGAACCTTCTAAATTAATGTACAAAAGCAACGAATTATCTTCTGAAGTCGGCTGTCAGCAGGGTGATCCCCTCGGACCAGCCATTTTCAGTTTAGCCATTAACCCCATCATTCAAAATTTAAAGTCCAAATTTAACGTATGGTATCTTGATGATGGTTCCCTAGGAGGTGATGCAGTTACGGTACTTTCAGATCTCTCAGAAATTATAAATAAATTTAAGGCCATTGGTTTAGATCTAAACTTTAATAAATGCGAACTGTTCATAAACAACGCGATCCGATCCGATCTCTTCCAACATTTTAATTTACTTTGTCCAAATATCAAAATTGTCGATAAGCAAAACTTAAGCCTCCTAGGGTCACCAATCTTCGACGATGCCATTCCAGATTTAATCGCAAAAACTGTTTCAAAATTTCAAAATTCTGCAGACCGGCTGCTGGAAATCAGTGCTCACACTGCTATCACTATTCTAAAATTTTGCCTTTTTGTGCCAAAATTTACTTATTTGCTTCGTTGTTGTCCCTTTTGGAAACATCAAAATTCTCTGACCTTAATTGATTCCCTTATGAAAACTTCTTTGGAATCTATACTTAACTTACAATTCAATGGGCAATCTTGGACCCAGGCTTCCCTTCCTATCAGATATGGTGGGCTAGGTATCCGCAAAATTTCTAGTGTTGCTTTACCAGCGTTCCTATCATCTGTCCACAGCACGTCCACCCTCGTAGGTAAAATCCTAAAGGATTGTCCTTCAAACTACGAGACGACGGGTTTGGTCGATGCTAGGAATGCTTGGCTAATGGCTTGTCCGGGTGAAAATCCTCTCGCTTATCCAAATTTCCAACGGAGCTGGGATGACACACTATCCAAATTAACTTATTTTAATATTCTCAGTTCCAGTTCAGGCCCAGACCGCGCAAGGCTTTTGGCTGTGGCAAGAAAGGAATCCGGTGACTGGCTTCATGCTTATCCTTCCGTTAACACCGGAACCTTTCTTGAGCCTGAAACACTGAGAATTGCAGTCGGGCTAAGACTGGGTGTTGCGCTGTGTTCACCACACCGTTGCCTCTGTGGCACCAATGTGGACGAAACGGGACACCATGGTCTTTCCTGTCAAAAGAGCGCCGGCCGTTTCTCCCGTCATGCCGCGCTCAATGACATAATCCGCCGGGCTCTTGCCTCTGCGAACGTGCCGGCCATTTTGGAGCCAAGCGGCATTGCCCGCGACGATGGCAAAAGGCCGGACGGTATGTCTCTGATTCCCTGGAGAATGGGTAGGGTTCTGGTTTGGGATGCGACCTGTGTCGATACAGTAGCACCCTCACATCTCCAGGGAACCACACAAAAAGCTGGTGCGGCGGCAGAAACGGCCGAAAATAGAAAAAAATCTAAGTATCAATCTCTCGGTCCGAATTATAATTTTGTTCCTGTCGGGTTTGAAACTTTGGGTCCATGGGGTCCCAGCGCTTACAAGCTTATTTCTGAGTTACAAAAGCGCTTAGTTGATGCAACTTGTGACCAAAGGGCTGGCAGTTTTCTCTCTCAAAGAATCAGCATCGCTATTCAGCGAGGCAACGCTGCCAGCCTTTTGGGCAGTATGCCACGGGGGCCTTATTTAGATTTAATTTAGTTTTAAGTTGTAGTTTATTTAGTTTAAGCTTAGATTTAATGTCATTGTAAATTGCTTTTATTATGTTAATAAAGTAGAAAAAAAAAAAAAAATATTAGAAAGAAAACATCGTGAGGAAACCTGCACAGTCCTGCGACGCAATTCAATGATGTGTGTGAAGTTCCCAATCCGCACTGGGCCCGCATGGGGACTATAGATTAAATCCTCTCATTCCGAGAGGAGGCCTGCGCTCAGCAGTGATAATTTATTAGACTGGTGTCACTCATGCTGCTGACAACGCAGAACTACACACACACACACACACACACACACACAGAGAGAGAGAGAGAGAGAGAGAGAGAGGGAGACAGGTCTATTCAGGATAGAAGGAACAGTCAGCAGCAGAAGTAGCTAAGCAACCGACGCGTTAACAATGATCTAATCACGGCTCTATTATTATAGACATAAAGCTTGTGCAGATCATTGCGAGCGCTTCGGTTGCTTAGTAACTATTGCTGCTGACTGTACAAGTGAATGTACAGTCGAACCATTTGATTCTTGGCCCACCGTAGAACGTTCCCACAGTAACCCACCATACCACACCACACCACACTACCATACCATACTATTGTCTACCATACCTGTTTTCTGTAATCTTCTTATACTGTTTTGTGGTTTTCCATAAAGAATATCTGTATTTGTGTTGTATTGTAACCATGACATTTTCTACGAAAAGGTTCCACAGCAATGGATCACTATTCATTTCGGTCGACAGTATAGGTGGGTGGATTTTCAAACCATTTTTGTATGAAAAAGTGCAAAACAAATTACACCAGGTGTCTCCTGTTTGGAAATCCACCGAGGTATGGCTTGCCGAAAAACAGGACTGAGAACCCCGCTTTCCGGCGTTATTTTGCGGAGGTCCATATCTATGAACTAAAAACAATTACTCACCCGCGACCACAAGTGAAAAATAGTTATATCTGTGAGGCAAATGTATGTTTCCATGCAACACCTCCGCCTGGAGTGGACTGCTACACGAATAAACACACGCCACACAGACCTAACTATCACCACCACCACTAAACTAAACGCTGACGCGTTTCGGCACTCTCCACGAGGCCATTAACGAAGCACTACAACAACCGTTTAACATGCCACCTATTTGAGTAGTGGAAATGGTGGCGGAGGATTGAAACATGCATTTGCCGCACAGATATAACTATTTGTCACTTGTGGTCGCGGGTGAGCAAAGGGGCCATCCATTCAAAATCAAAATCAAAATAATTTATTTATCAATTACAGGACAAATGAATATTGGTTAGTAGGTATTTTACTTAATTAAGTTACAGATTTATTATAGCTAGGTATTAAACTAATGGCTCAACATTATTAGCTGCGCCTACTACTACTTAACTTGTGCTAATTACATTAGAATAACATTAACATTTTTTAAGCCCCCTCTCCCCCTTGGTGATGGGGGTAGGTGGGGGGTGGGGGGGTAGTCTTAAACCTCACCCCCCCACCCCCCACCTAACATCACGGTGTATTTTTAGTATCTACAAAAAATCTTAAATTTTTTAGAATAATATTTATTATATATATTTATTAATATTTTAGAATATCTTAAATGCAGGTATACGAGTAAAGTATAATCTTATTTTATTCTGAAATTAAGGACCATGATAAAAATGTCTAGACAGATAGGTTGCGGATTGGTTTTGATTGGCATAAAAATAATGAAAAAATAAATACACGTGATGTCTTACTACACCCCCCCTCCCCCCTTGTGACATTTCGTGATTTTTGTCAAACCCCTCCCCCCCCCTTTCAAGCCTCACGTGATTAATGGACGGCCCCAAAGTAATTGTTTTTAGTTCATAATTGTTTTTCATACAGAACCCTCTGCAAGCAATACTATTGTGTTATCGTTATCGCTATGTTTAGTTTCGCAACTTTTTGCCCGCAATCGGTTAATTCCTAGTATCAGCGGTAATTATAGGTAGGTATTTACAATTGATGAAGTAATGAAGTGGTTTCACGATGTGAGAATTAATGTTGTGTGACTTGTGCCTCTATGCCAGGGCTTCTCGAACTTAAAGGAGAGATAAATTATTATGGTAATAACCTAGCCTAACCAACTTAGAAAAGTTGAAAAACCCCCGACATTGTCATTTCAAAGTTCAATATTTCAAAAACGGGTGAACCGATTTTAATTAAACTTAGCTAAGAACCATCTCGATTAAACTATTAGCTTTTGAACAAAAAAACCGCATCGAAACCGGGCCATCCGCTTGCGAGCTACAATTCCACAGACAGATACACAGGTCAAACTTATAACTCCCCTCTTTTTCGTCGGGGGTTAAAAATAATACCTATCTACCTATAATACGCATTAATATTTTTCTCCTCACCAGCTCGGAAAGGCTTTTTTATCAATAGAAATATTAGCGCTAAAGCACTTCCGTTGACAAAGTTCTTGAAATTCAAATGTGAAGATCGCCGTCAGTCCAGCCACTTCGAATCTTGCCGTCCCTCTCAAGCTAATATTATTTAACGCGAGAGTGAGCGGGACGATACGATACGAACTTCGATATTCGAATTACTATCCCGGCTTGAGAAATTTTTGATTCCGAAAACCGCAAAGGTGCGAGTCGGGGCTCGAACACACGACCCTCTGCTTGAGAGGCCAAGGCCAGAGGTCAAATCACTAGGCTATCACGGCTTTTAATTTAATTTATAAATAAATAAATATCATGGGACAATTAACACCAATTGACCTAGTCCCAAACTAGGCAAAGCCTGTACTATGGGTACTAGACAACGGATAAACATACTTATATAGATTAATATATACTTATATACATATTAAACATCCAATACCCGAGAACAGACATTCGTATTCATCATACAAACATCTGCCCCGACAGGGGATCGAACCCGGGACCTCAAGCTTCGTAGTCTGGGTCTCCTAACCAGGCTATCCGGTCGTCTAATTTAATTAACTTTTTCAAAACACTTATTCAATTCACTAGACCCACGCATAATCAAACGAAATGCACCTCACAGTTAAATATCATCACGGTTGATATGATGAAAATGCACCCTCCGGTAACAAAATCAAATAAATGTTCGCGGAACCCCTAAGATGCCAGTGAATTTGGCTATCTCAAACCAAAACAGATGTTTAGGGGAGAACTTCAAGTTGGGGTGTGAAATAACATAGACAGATTAACACCGTGACTATGTCAGTACTGTGTTGTAAGTCAGATGGTGTAACTAAAACAATTACTTAGCTCACTCGCGACCACAAGTGAAAAATAGTTATATCTGTGCAAATGTATGTTTCCAATAGTATTAATGTATATGTAGTGGAAATGGTGGTATGTGAAACGGTTGTTGTAGTGCTTCGATAATGGCCTCGTGGAGAATGCCGAAACGCGTCAGCGTTTAGTTTAGTGGCGGTGATAGTTGGGTCTGTGTGGCATGTGTTGATTCATGTAGCAGTAAGGGCGGAGGTGTTGCATGCATTTGCCGCACAGATATAACAATTTTTCACTTGTGGTCGCGGGTGAGCAAAGTAATTGTTTTTTTAAATTTAAGATACTAATTTAGGTTCATTAGGGCTTATACTTTCAGGTCCTTATTCATAAACGACACTCAAGCCTCCATTAGCTAAAATAGGTTTTGTCTTCTTCTTACTAACGGATATGTCAATGTGACAAGAAAGGACAAACGAACTTTAACGGTATTTTAGTTAAAATAGGTTTATGAGTAACAGGGTATCCTTAAAGTATTATGCTCGTATAGACGTCACACGCTGTACATGTAAGTAAGTATAATTTCATGTTAAAACCTTAATTTTTATCTTTAATCAATTAATCACAGCTAAACTTGACGAAGTTTTCCACAACTTTTAATTAGTGAAGTTGGGATCAGTTGAATTTTTGAACCGTGACGCTGAGGGACGGCGGAATTTCGACGAGAAAGACGTTTGACATAATGAAAACGGGATATTGACCGCGATTTCCTTATAGGTTTGATGAGCTTCCGATATTTCGATGCAGTTGCATGCATCATGATCACGGGCAAACTGACGAAACGAGGGTACTTACACACAAGAACAAAAAAAACGAGTCACTTTGTATGGAATTGTTCATACAAAGTGACCCGTTTTTATTGCTCTTGAGTGTAGATACTAATGTTGCGCAGACCGGGCTCTCCGGTCTCGGGCAGAAAGACGTTTTATATGCATTGCGAACGTTTGTATTTATAGTAAAGGAAACGCCCCAATGACGGACACGTTCATTCCAATAATTGACAGCCTCTTACTCCTACCGCTAACCAGCAGTGATTGCACTGTTGTGTTCCGGTGTGGAGAGTAAGACAGCCGGTGTAATTACGGGCACAAGAGACATTTCACCTTAGCTCTCTAGGCTGGCAACGCATCTGCGGACCCTCCGGGGTTGTGGGTGTCTATGGGCAGTGGTGATCACTTACCATCAGGCTCTTATTTCGCCATCATTACAATTGTCAGTTTTATTTGACAATTCGAACTACATCTCTTTGACAATATGAAGCGCCAATTTTAACATAAAACTATCGTGAGACTCAATCATAATGAAATAAAAACGGATCACTCACGTATATAAGTCGAGTTTAGCCCGACATGTTTCCGCTGGGTCGTGCGCTCCCAGAGGAAGGACTACTAATTAGTCTGAAACATGTCGGGCGAAACTAGACTTATATACGTGAGTGATCCGTTTTAATTTCATTATTAATATGAAGCGCGCTAAAACAAAAGCTTAACAGCCTAAACTTTTTTAAACCTAACCAATTTAGAAAAGTTGTAAAAGTTCAATATCTCAACAACGGCTGAACCGATTTTAAACTTGGCTAAGAACCATTTCGATTAGACTAGCTTTCGGAGCTATGATGCCACAGGCAGGTACACAGATATACATACACAGCCAAAACGTATAATACCCCTCTTTTCGCGTTGGGGATTAAAAACTAACCGAAATGCAGGACGAAATCGTAGCAAATGTTTCGTAAATGTGAATTCAAAATGGCTGCCTATCGATTTTCGATAAAGCGACGATAAAATATTTACGGGCAAGACAAAGCTTAGGCTGACAGTAAATTCTAGATTCAAAATGTCTGCCAACATGTTTCTATATCGTCCAAGTAGTTTATGAACGTGGCTTCGTTCCCACTAAATATTAATAACAAGAACAGTTGATACTTTGATGAAACTGTAGCATTCGATTAAAAACGAGTTGTGTCCAAATAAGTCCATTTGTTTAGGAGCTACGATGCCACAGTCTTCCAACTGATATAATGAGGCGTCAGCACACCCATGTAGTGGTGACAGACTGTTAGCTGAAGCACAGAGCGTCCGTCCCACAAGTGGACGCTTTCCGATTGATATGATGAGGCGTCAGCACACCCATGTAGTTGTGACAGTGTGTTAGCTGTCGCACAGAGTGTCCCTTCCACTAGTGGATGTCTTCCGACTAGCGATGAGGCGTCAGCACACCCATGTAGTGGTGACAGTGTGTTAGCTGTCGCACAGAGTGTCCCTTCCACTAGGGGCTGTAAAGTGTGGGCCGCAATTCAGCCGTAACGACCCGCAGTGGGAACTGGCAACTATTTTAATTGCCCACACTTCTGCGTATGCTGAGACGGTTGGCGTGGGTCCAAGTCGTTGGGAGTTAGCGGTTATTATATTGAAGCCATAATCAATACGACGTATTATATTACAATATAGTCCTCCTCATCATTTTCGACGACGGCGACCCTGACTATAATAATAATAATAATAATAATGATAATCATCATCATCATCATCAGCCTATTTACTACGTCCCACTGCTGGGCACAGGCCTCCTCTCAGAATGAGAGCGCTTGGGCTATAGTTTCCACACGGGCCCAGTGTGGATTGGGAACTTTACACACACCATTGAATTGCTTCACAGGAGTGTGCAAGGTTTCCTCACGATGTTTTCCTTCACCGAAAAGCTCATGATAAATTACAAATGTAATTTCGCACTTATGTAATTTATATTCCGAAAAACTCATAGGTGCGAGCCGGGGCTTGAACCCACGACCCTCTGCTTGAGAGGCGATAGGTCAAACCATTAGGCTAACACGGCTCTATAATAATATTTAATCTAATCATATTTAACTAATCCTATTTCAATCTTAAACCAAATAATTTACATACGTTTTTCTTCCTTAAACATGTTTATACAAAGCAACTTATGTAACTGGTCAGGCGTGAGCTCTAATATGGCTCGCCAGCCCGTACTTAGTCTTAGAAGTTCTGTTGCAGGAAACGCAGCAGAGCTGGCCTCGGGAGTTGTATGTTTGGGGAGGACTCCAATAGAGAGATCTCTCTCCAGGCAGATGTTATGCCTGGCGACCGAAGTCCGAAGGAAGAGAGTCGGAAGTTGTATTTATGCAACCGACTTGAGAAACTTCATTAGCGCGATGTAGAACAGTGACGTAGAACTGTGACGTCACTCGCGTGTGGCGCTAGGGTCGCTACAGATATGTATAGGTGTAGAAGGACTTCGGTCTTTCCTCTTGGATTTGGCGTTGAAATGAAAGGTCAAGGAAATTTAAGGTCAAGGGATAGATATTACAATACAATACGAATATTCTTTATTGAAAACCACAAAACAGTACAAGGAGATTACAGGAAAACAGGTGTGGTAGACAGTGTGGTAAAAGCGATCTCTTGCAGACAACCAAAATACAGAAACCAAGATGAAGAGGCTGATAATTTAGGTGGCAGAAATTAACAGAGATGTTATTCGTATATTTATCCTCACACGTATTTAAATTATATTAGTGGAACTTAGCTATCGTTACTTCAAATATTGTCTCCTTTATGTATATTACACATGTTCAATTTATGTCAATTGTGTAGGTAATATAACACAAATATTTTTTTGGAAAATGACAGCTTTTTGTCACATAATAATTATGTCAGTTGTTTAGCCGCGTTTCGCTGCCACCAATTCGTGCGCTCCCAGAGGATTGACTACGAATTATTCTGAAACATGTCGAGCTGAACTCGACTTACATGCATGAGTGATTCGTTTATTTGACTGTTACGCGCATTCATATCGCCATCCCGCTCCCGCCTCCACCTGGGTCATACATTCCAGTAGTTGCTAATTCTCTACCCTTCTCTCTCTGACTGATGTGCCACTAAAACTATTCGCAATGGCACATTCAAAGTGTAGCATTACAAAGTTATAAGTTACCTTTTTGGGGTTTTAGATTCAACCATATATTTATGACTATTAGGTTGCGTTTTAAATAGGAAGTAAGGTGAACAAATGGTTTTATCATCATCATCATCATCCATACCTATAAAACAGTACCGTGACTGACTGACTGACAGACAACGCACAGCCTAAGCCACTGGACCTGCGGAGACTTGAAATTTGGCAAACATATACCTTGAGTATCCTAGAGGTGCACTAAGAAGGGATTTTTCGAAATTCCCACGGGATAGGGGACTAGCCCATTTAGAAACATTTCACGGGGGCAAAGCCGCGGGGCATAAGCTAGTCAGCCTATATACTTCCCACTGCTGGGCACAGGCCGCCTCTCAGAGATAGGAGATATATGTATAGTCGCTTTAACTACTATACTTACTATATTACCAACTTACCAACACCATGGACTTCGGGTTAACGCTTGCAAACGTCCGAACCAAAAGACCACTAATCGAGCGTCAGTCAGTCTTAGTTCGGTCGAACGACAGCGCTATGACGTATGGCTGTCATCGAAAAATGTCGTGTTGTACTGGGACACATTTTTCGTGAATTTTGTACTAGACCCAAAGTCCATGGTGTTAGTAAATTAATGTTATTGCCCCGTGGTAGCGAGTTTCAAAATGTGATCATGACTCTCGCGTTTTTCGAAGCACTGCCGTAGAGACATAAAAAAAGTTGATTCACCGTGACATGGTTCTATACTGGCCTGGGAATCAAGTTGGTTGACTGTCACTCAGAGGGTCGAGCATGTGTTTTCGAATCCTGCGTAACGTTACGGTTATCGTATCGAGATCGAGAAACCACATACTAAATTTTAGCCCCAAATACGCTCACGGGCGGACGCCGTTCCAAACGTCATATACAAACTCGATAACGTTTACTATTCGATTTTACGTGACGCAGGTTTCGAATATTCGTACTCGGGCCTCTTCGACTGTATTTTATAACAAAAGCTGTTATATCGTTAAATCAGCGAACTTGAACAATTATCCACAATTAAAACATAAAAGCGAACGACGGACGGTAAGCCGGCCGAGACCACCCTAGTTGGGTTTAATTGGAGTTTAAAGCAAACTTTGGACCATTTTATAAAACTACAATCATAAGGGGCTGACTCTGAAAGGGTTATAAAATGATTTTCGCAGGGACCTTGCGGAATGTACGACCGTTCTCTAAATTCACTTACTTACGGTTACTTATTTTTAAAAGGCGTATTTCAGGTTTGTTACCTACTAATCCTAATCCTGACTAGTATTATAAATGCGAAAGTAACTCTGTCTCTTTGTCTGTCTGTTCGTTACCTCTTCACGGGAAAACCGCTGCACCATACTATATGAAATTTGGTAAGAAGATAGTTTGAATATTAAGGAATAACATAGGCTACTTTTATATAGTTCCCGCGGGATAGCGATAATCGAAATCTAAAATAAACGATGGATAGTATTCTATTTTTAAATAAATACGTAAATATTTAGCTGACTGTATAGAGAAATTATCAGCTCTAGATAAATAAATCGCGATTTACTCCGCTTGCAATGCGATTATCGATAACCCACGGGAATCAATTCAAAAATGAAAACTAACCCTGTACTAGCACGCTGGAAATTGATACTTACATAATATTTAAGCTGACGCTGCACCCGCTGTGTACATCACACTGTTTACTTTGTAATTGTGTATTTTAGTGCAATAAAGGTACTTACTCAACCTAATTAACCTTTACAACAACAACATACAACATTCATACATGTCAGGCCTACTGAACTAGTAGACCCAACAATCCTGACTTTTTCTGTGTCAAACGTTGACTTAGGTACCAACACCATGGACTTCGGGTTAGCGCTTGAAAACGTCCGAACCAAAAGACCACTAACCGAGCGTCAGCCAGTCTTAGTTCGGTCGAACAACAGCGCTATGACGTATGGCTGTCATCGAAAAATGCCGTGTTGTACTGGGACACGTTTTTCGTCATTTTGTACTAGACCCAAAGTCCATGGTATTAGAAAGTCAACATAGTGTCAAAGTCGTACGTACCTAGGGTTTCTGCTCGAGAATTCTTGAACTCGAGAAGCCTCGAAAAATACAATCTCCCAAAACTATGTAAACTCGAACGGCGTCCACGGACCGGGAGACGAGCTGTCGGTAGGCCTCCAACAAGATGGAGCGACGACCTGGTAAAGATCGCGGGACCGCGGTGGATGCGGAAAGCACAAGACCGGTCAGAGTGGAGAGCCGCGGGGGAGGCCGCCGGCCAGCAGTGGACGTCAATCGGCTGACGTGTGATGATGATGAAAACTATGTATGCTCACTTAAAATACGTGTGGTCCTTGCCAGTTCAACTATACTAGACGTACCCTGGCGCCATTTGTAAAATTACTTAATTAGTACGCATAGAATCGTTAAGCAACGCGTCCAATGATGCAAACGGGCCGGTCATTATCTTAACTGTCTTTAGTTAAAGAGGGGAGCTGTTACACCGAACCGAACATTAAAATCCTTTTTAACTCCTGACGACAATGTGGGTTTTTTAATACGCTATAGGCTTGCGTTTGACCACAATCACGCCTGATGGTAAGCGAAGACGTTGTCTACAATGGAGCACACGCTTGCCTAGCAAATGCCCATTTACCCTAAACTTGAAAACGGCCAGGGGGGCTAACATGCGTGCCATTTTTTCGCTTGTCGCTCAGTGCGTCCTTCACTGATTCCATCAATTTGAAAGGGACGCACTGCGCGACAAGCGATAAAATGGCGCGGCGTGCTACATGGTGCAGATTATGGTAGTAGTATATTATTGGGCATTCTGGACCACCATTCATTCGATCGGGCGAAAAATTTCGCCCTCACTCATTCGTGGTGATCCAGAAGCCCAATAATACAATGAATTGCACACAACCTACAATCAACCCAAACCCAACGGTAACCAACCTAACAGTAACCTATCAGCATTTGCGTTCAACATAACGCTCAACCTACACCTGAAATCGCATTGGGCATTCTGTTTCACCTCTCGATCAACGCAACGAATACATCAGCCCAACAGCAACTCAAACCCAACGGAACCCAACCTAACAGAATTTGCTCACACTCGAGGTTTAACGTTAACCATCTGCTCTTCTGCTCATTTTGAATAAGCATTCCATGCTTGCAACACGCGCGCATTGGTTGAATTGATCTTGAACAGATATGAAGTTTGTAAAACAAGCTCAGAGCTTGCAGTTGGAGGTTGTTTGTTCAGATCGCAACAATCGTAGTTTTCGTCACGGTGAACTTTTACCCGACACAATTCGCTGTATAATTTGCGGTCCTTCTAATTGCGGTAAAACTAATTTAATTGTCTCTCTTCTACTACATGAACAAGGACTACGCTTTCAAAATATTTACGTATATTCAAAAACACTTTTCCAACCGATGTACCAGTTTTTAGAAAAAATATTGATGTTGGTTCCATCAGTTAAATTTCAAAAATATCGCGAAAATGATGAAATACTAAGCCCGCATGAAGCTGAGAACAATTCAATTATCATATTTGATGATGTTGCATGCGAAAATCAAAATAATATAAGGGATTACTTTGCAATGGGAAGGCATAAAAATATTGACAGCTTCTACTTAAATCAAACTTACAGTAAAATACCTAAACAATTAATAAGGGACAATGCTAACTTAATCATCCTTTTTAAACAAGATGAAGTTAATTTACGTCATGTTTATGACGAGCACGTTGGAACTGATATGTCTTGGTCACAGTTTCGGGAAATGTGTGCAAAAATATGGAGCGTACCTTTTAGCTACTTGGTTGTAAACAAGGACTGTGCTAGAAATTCAGGATGTTATAGAATGGGATTTGATACATTTATCGTTTTGGATTAACCGTGTTACTTAACCAGTTTCATTTTCAAGAAACTTTTATTGCATCATGGGAATCCATCGAGATCAGACATGAATCATAAAATAAACACCGAGAAAACTTTAAAAGAAAAAGTACTTCAGTCTGCCGATGCTGTCAAAAAGAAGGTTAAACTACTTCGTGATATGAAAAATAACAACAATATGATTTTGGAATCAGTCTTTAAACCAATAACAGACCCGCTTAATGAAATGGTTAAAAGTAACGACAATAAATACTATAACACTAATGAAACCGATTTTGATGAAGACATATTTAAGTGGCAAAAGGCGCCAAAAACATTAAAATTTAGTCCTAATGAAGGGAAGAGAAGTAGTATTAATAATCAAACAATCGTACGAAATTTTTCCGAAACGACTTCAAATAATGATGATGAGGTATCAAATAGAGACGAAAACAGACAAGATGGTGATGATGACATGTTATGTGAAAGTGACAACAATGATGTCTTGGAATCAACAAATGATACTTCATTTAAGACTACCGGTTCATATGCATCTCCTCGCGAAGACCCTGCATGGCAAAAACAATACAACACCGACTTGGACATTCCTTTTGGCATACGAACAGAACGCGATAAGCTTATGTTAGGATCTTGTTTAGTTTCCGTTAGTGGCGAAAAACTCAAAGTAAATGGACGTACTTACAATTTAACACCAGGTTTATATGATTTGTTATTTAAGAAGTTGCCTGATTTAGGTATCATAACTGAAGACGATAAACGTTATTATAAAATGTTGCTACTAGAAACGAATGTCCATAGACGAGATTTTGATCCCAATAAACCAATAAAAAGTAACAAAGGTCAGAAATATTTATACATTATAAAACCGCTTTTCAAATTATCGAAACAACGTTCAATAAGCGAAGATTTATGTACTTACGGCAAAGGACTACCAACAATGAAAAAAGTTAAAAGAGATGTTTCATATGTCTATTGGGATAATCCAAACGAATTAGTTGAAAGATTGAAATTACTCATTGCTTCCCGTGATGCCGGTAACACAGGATTAGACAATGAAATAATATCAATTGTAGAAGAACTTCGTGAAGCGGGCTTGGTTAATCAATGATATATAAAACTGGTATTTTACTTTTACCATCAGTCGAAGCCGGAAATTTGATGATACATAAGTGCATAAAAATAAGAAGTGAAAATGAACATAGACAAATTCGGTCATCATGTTCATAAACGTTTGCGTGTATGTGAAGTTTTTGAACTTAACAATAAAACTTTGCTGCGTTCTGATGATGGCGATTTCGATCTACAATCATCGCGATTAAAGGGGGTAGCGGATCCTTTGACACCCAATGATGCAGCTAATAAGCAATATGTCGATCAGCTCGTCCAGGACACTTACGAGAAGAAGCATCTAGATTCTTTATTTAAAACTATAAATTCTCAAATTCATCAGCTTGCAAATCAGTTGAAAATAAACTTTTATACAAAAAGGGACATAGACAATATTTTAAGTAATTTCAAAGATGACAAAAGAACAAGTCGTGAATGAAATCCATAGATCGGCCCGAAAAAATTTCAAGCGTCGCGCAGTTATATTAAAAGGAATTGATGATTTGTGGCAAGCAGATTTAATTGACTTACAGAATTTACATACTGTAAATAAGGGATATAAATACATTTTAGTTGTTATTGATACATTTTCAAAGTACACGTGGTGTATTCCTACGAAATCTAAAACTAAAACAGAAGTAAAAAATGCATTTGAACTAATTATCAAGTCGACCAAACGAATACCTAGAAACTTACAGACAGACTTTGGAAAAGAATTTTACAATGATCAATTCGATTGTTATGTGAAATCCTTAAAAATAAATCATTATTCCACGTATTCAGTTAAAAAGGCGTCTATTGTTGAAAGGGTAATAAAAACGCTCAAGAACAAACTTTACAAATATTTCAGTTTCATCGGGAACTACAAATGGCTTGGAAAACCTTTCGATGAGATAGTTCAATCTTATAATCAAACTGTGCATAGCACAACAAAATTTAGCCCAAATGAGGTGAATTTTAATAATGAAGCCGAAGTAAAGAAAAACATAGATAAATCACAATCCAATCGGCGTTTTAAATTAAATATTTTTAATGTAGGAGATCATGTGCGTATAAGCAAGTACAAAAGCGTCTTTCATAAAGGTTATACGCCTAATTGGTCAACTGAGCTATTTACTATTAAAAAGGTGAATCACACTCGTCCTGTTACTTACCATATTGAAGACCAACGAAAAAACTCAATACTCGGTACATTTTATGAACAAGAACTGCAAAAAACTAAGTATCCAGACGTTTACCTCATCGAAAAGGTAATCAAAAAAAGAGGGAAAAAATTGTATGTTAAGTGGTTAGGACTTAACGATAGCGAAAACAGCTGGATCGACAGAAATGCCATTGTATAAATATATTTAAAAACTTTCTCGCGCTAAGTCATTAACTTTTGGGATATGAAAGGAAGAGGACTTCTAAACAGTATTATTAATCACTTACCGTTTGAACTGCACTTACCTGGCTACAATTATTGCGGACCAGGCACAAAATTGCATAAGCGATTGCAAAGAGGTGATAAAGGAGTTAATGAATTGGACAACGCGTGTATGCAACACGATATAGCATACGATAAATATTCTGACCTAACAGACCGACATCGTGCAGATTTTGAACTCTATAAAATGGCTAAACAAAGATTGAAGTCAAAAGGTGTTGGAAAAGGAGAAAAACTTGCGTCTTGGATAGTTAGCAAAGTGATGAAATCTAAAATGAAAGTTGGTGCAGGGATAAAATCATTTAAGCATTTTGTTTCTAAGATACGTACCGAATTGAAAAAAAACAAATCTAAAAAAGAAGGCACTGCAGTCAGTCGAGCTTTTGCTGCAGCGAGTAAAGTATTTCTTAATAACAATACGAGTAAAATGAGAGTTCCTCGATTAATACCGATTCCTAAAACTGGAGGTATATTGCCACTAATACCTATTTTCGCGGGACTTTCTGCGTTAGGGTCATTGGCAGGAGGAGCTGCTGGGATCGCTAAAGCTGTTGGTGACTACAAAGCTGCAAAAAAGAGCTTATCCGAATCAGAACGTCATAATAAAATGATGGAATCTATTGCATTAGGTAAAGGGTTGTACATTAAACAGTATAGAAATGGAAAGGGTTTGTGTTTAAAACGATTAAAAAACTAAATAAAAGGCTACCCAGACGTGCTCTTACAAATGTTGATATTTTAAAACATTCAACAGATATTCCTTATTTTCGTGGTGTTTACATGAGAGACAAATTGCCAAACCGTCCAAAAAGAGTAGAATGTGCAATCGTAAATTTAGATAGTTCTAAAAACCAAGGGACTCACTGGGTAGCCTATGTCAAAGATAATAATCATTGTGAATATTTTAATAGTTATGGTGATCTTCAACCGCCGCTAGAATTAATAAAATATTTGAAAAATTATAATATTTCATACAATTATAATATTTATCAAAAATTCGATACTGTTAATTGCGGACATTTATGTTTAAAATATTTAAAAAAATATTGGAATAACCGTTTAAATATCTCTGAACAATAAATAGCTTCTCATTCTCACGATGTCTTTCACTTTGTCCATAACGGGATCCTCCTCTACCCTGATTACGAATCACTCGCCAGCTCTTCAACTAGATGGTGAATATGAATGCGGGTTGCTATACTTGTCGACATTTAACTCGATACCTAATATTGACAACCGAAATAATAAGTTTTATTATGGTGATAACGAAGTAGTAGAAATTCCTGAAGGGTCATATGAACTTCAAGATCTTGATGATTATCTTAAAAGACATCTCCAAGGTTGCACCTTTACACTGACATGCAATAATAATACGCTAAAAACATCTATATTGTGTTCCAAAAACGTCTATTTTAAAAAACCAAATTCGATTGGTAAGTTACTTGGTTTTGGAGAAGAAACAGTTCAGGCGAATATATTAACTGAGTCCCCTTTTCCCGTGTCCATTCTGTCTACAACTATAGTACGAGTTGAATGTGACATCGTGAGCGGGTCATTTATAAACGGAAAACCTAGTCATATAATTCATGAATTTGTGCCAAATGTACCGCCTGGTTACCGGATTATAGAAACACCTAAAAATGTTATATATTTTCCTGTTACTCAAAACAGCTTAAACGCTCTTATAATAAGAATACTGGATATAAACGATAATTTAGTGAATTTACGTGGCGAAGAGATTCAGATATATTTACATCTCAGAAAAAAATGATAGACTTTAATAAATGTACGGTCTCAAACAGCAAAGCCGTTAGTGCTCATTGTGCTATCAAGAAAAGAAGACCTAAAGGACAACTAACGAAGGAAAACAAACAGTTTTTAAAAAACATAGGATTATTAAAATGAGTATACTAAACTTATCAGACTCCTTTAGCTTTGATAGCACGATTGAAAGTTTCGAATATCATTCGTATAAACCGTACGTAACAAGTTTCAATTTAAATGATGAAATCCGTATACCTATCAACCAGCAAGATCTATACGTATTACCATCAGCGAGTACTTTATACATAGAGGGTACTATAGAAGTATTCAACAGAGAAACAAAAGCGAAGGTGTCCAGTGTTCATTTTACAAATAACCCTATACTTCATTTATTTCAAGATATTCGATATGAGCTGAATGGGATTGAAATAGATAAAATTAAAAACGCTGGGGTCACAACAACAATAAAATCTCTTGTGTCGATGAATGAACTTGAATCATCGATGTCAAAGTTATGGGGCTGGGATGTTGATGGCACAAAAATCACGCATGGATCATTTTCTGTGTCAATTCCTTTAAATAAGATTCTTGGCTTCGCAGAGGATTATAACAAAATTATTATTAACTGTAAGCATGAACTTATTCTTTTACGATCCAATACTAATTTAAATAGCGTAAAACTGAACACAAATGAGTATATAGGTAACATAACTATATCTAAAATAGTATGGCGCATGCCGCACATTAAGGTTTCTGATCGTGAAAGATTAAGTTTGCTTAAATATTTGGAAAGAGATCGAGCTATTCAGGTAGCATTTAGGAACTGGGATCTGTACGAATACCCGCTTTTACCTAAAACATCAAAACATTCTTGGGCCGTCAAAACTTCGTCTCAAGTTGAAAAACCTCGATATGTTATAATTGGATTAAAAACAAACAGGAAAAATGTTGCTGATAAAGATATATCGCGTTTTGATCATTGTAATTTGCGTGACGTTAAAGTTTTTTTAAATTCAAATTATTTTCCTTATGAAAACTTGAATGTCAGTTTCTCGGCTCAAAAATTTGCTATATTATATGAACAGTACGCTAAATTCCAACAGTCTTATTATAACCGCAGCCAAGCACCGTTGTTGAATCCACAAGACTTTATAAATAAAGCACCTCTGTTTGTTATCGACTGTTCTCGTCAAAATGAAACCTTAAAAACGGGTTCAGTCGATGTGCGGATTGAATTAGAGTGTGACACAGATATCCCTGACAATACCGCGGCTTATTGTCTTATTTTGAATGATAGTATTATAGAATATAAGCCGTTGACCAATATAACAAAGAAGATATCATGAAACTAGACCATCTATTCGTAGATGTTCAGGGGTTTAAATCATCTAAAAATGAATTTATTATTAAAGAATTTGCATACAGTACCTATGAACACACGCAGGCGTATTTAATAAAACCTCCATATTCATTTTCTACGTTATCAGAAAACGAAAAAAGGCATGTGAAATGGATAGAGAGAAACCTTGGCATTATGTGGCGTGAGGGGTATATCGACCACAGAGAATTTAAGAGAATGATTCATAATTTCTTGGAAGGCAAAAAAATATATGTAAAAGGTTTTGAAAAAATTAAGTGGATTAATGATTTATGTGCTGATTGTACTGTAATAGACTTGGGAGAGAAGGGTTGTTCTAATTTTCAATTAATGTATAAAAAGTATTGTATCGACAACAGCTCTTATAATTGTCTACATCATAAAAAAGCTTGTGCCTTAAAAAACGTTATATGTCTTAAAAAATATTATTTCGATATTATGCATATTTAACATTGTAATAAATTATACCTAATTTTCAAAAATAAATATTTACGTTTAATCATTTTTTTATTTTTTAACCCAGTCAAAATTAGTTATCATTTATTTTGAACGAAGACTTTTTATATTAACCCATTTTTAAATAATTGAATTTGTTTGTTTAAAAATATGAAATAAATGATAACGATTCATACCTGTGGCTAATAATAGTGTTAATCTATTTAAGCGATATTTACTGAAAAGATTTTTCTTGTGCATTTAATCATGATAATTTTATTTTCGTTTGAATTATTGCTTTATTGACATACTTACAAAAAAAATCTTTCCTGTTGACGTATCGCTTAATCAAAGGAATAAAACAAGAAAATTGTTGACCATATTTATTTTCAAAATTATATACAAAAACAGTAAAAACATTAATAACTAACACTATATCCGCACAACTTCTTGGATATCTTATTTATTACACTTTCTGTACTGTCTATTATCTCATCGTATCCGTCACTTGCCACATACTGCGCACTGAGCATAACGTTTTCACCGGTTTCGTCGTTTTGATCCGGCGCGGAGTCACTTATGTTAATTATTTGGATTTTGACAAGTCTGTTCCCCTTAGTTGCTTCATTGTTTATAACGAACGACGGCGGGTGACCTCGTACACTTCTCTTTACCACTTTGTTTAGCCTTAGTTTTGGTTTACTAGACTTGGTTTTCGTTTTGGCACTTGCAATTTTTTTTACAAATTCACTGACTTCTTCTTCTTCTTCATCTTCTCGGAATCCTAATGGACCCTGTGCATATTGCGAAAACATGATTTGAGTGTCTTGCGTTCCTTCCATATTCTGAAACAAAAGAAATCAAATAAATAAACGCATCTGGCAACACATATGAGCATTTTCATACGCTTACAAAACAATAATAGCAACAAAATAATACGAATAAATATTAAATAATGCCAATTTTACTTACCGAATCGGGAATGGATCAGCTCGTCTTAATTTTCAAAACTTTGGAACGACTTTACTCAGTTATGAATGTAGAGTGCAGAATGATAACTTACTATAACAGCCGCTATTTATAATTACAGTAATTTCATGCGTCAGCAAATTAAATTAACACGCGCTTCGGAGCATGCGGTGCATACCGCCGCGCTGCTTAATGCCGATCAAATTACAACGACACGTAAGGACTTGTTATAATTGGTACCAAATGCAATAAATGTGAATAGGTATATTTCACGTGTCAGCAAATTACCTTAGCACGGGCTGCATGCCGCCGCGCTGCTTAAGACACGTAAGGACATGTTTTAATTGATACCCAATGCAATAAACGAGGATAGGTATTATTTGCCTGTTCAACAGAACATGATTTTACTTACCATTATCAAAATATTACATTTAAAATTAAGCCTGAGCCCTGAGCTTTTTGATGACGGAAAACATCGTCAGGAAACCTCCGAAGCGAGAAAACTCAATTTCAACTCAAGTAAAATGTGTTTTCAGTCGGTATCCTCGCAGTCTATATATACTTAGGTGGGTGAAAGAAAAAAAGAAAACAAATGTTAATAACACTTCATATTTATTTATTAAAAAAAAAGAACAAACCATACAATTTACAAATCAATGTGTAATTATAAAAAATAAAGTACTTAATGATAATCTACTTATTTGGTATAGTCAGCGTCAAAAGTCGCTCATCTGGTCGTAGAGCGAAAAGGTACAAAAGTGATGAGCGGCTTTTGACGCTGACCCTACAACATACATAATTATAATTTTACAATAACGTAAGTACTCAACGTATTTTATTTTATTAAACACATTCTAATTTTTTATTACCCATTGGGTGCCTACGAAATAAAATTACAGCTCGAGGAAAGGTCGCTTAGATAACTACTGTACTAGAAAATAGACTCATGTCCCCAAGATTTGGTTGAAATTTTGTCTGATAATATATGTCGTTTATCGTCTTTGTTAGATAAAGCAACTTTATTGACAGATTGAGTGAAGATCTCGTGCCTAATCGATTTAAATAATATGTGTTTTTTCCGAACTATTTTATCATTGAATAACACATCCCGATAATCATTTAATGTTAACTCTTGAACTGCTGGTTTTTTTATTCCTTTAGCCTTTTTGATAAGAGATTTATCACTTTTGATACAGTATAGTTTAGAACGTAACCCTATAAACTCGGTAATAAGTTCTCCTCCTAACTCATCTTTGAATAACCCAGGAATCTTCTTGTTACGTAAAGGTATTTGCAAATCATTTACAGGGTTATAATTGCTTGTGTCAAAAAAGTTTAAAAAAATATTTTTTAAATCGCTGTAAAAGTCTGCAGTTTCGATTTTGTAAATAAAACTGTCGGTATCAGTGTAGCACAGAGTAACTTGATCTTGGTAGTGTTTTTTTATTACCGTGTAGTGAAATTGGTACATATGACTTTTAGAAAGTTCTAATACAGAGAATCCTACGTAGATTGGTTTATCTAAAATTACTTTTTCAGGCTTCATTTGTACGACAACCAAATTTTCAGACAACACTGTTGCACTATGGAAATTCGGTTTGGCAATTAATTTGTTAGCACAAGTAAACTTTTTTGTTTTGTTTTGACGGTCGTGCCACTTATTTACTAATTTGACGTCAACTCGCCGCTCACTGTCTTCAAGAGTTTTCCCAAAAACTGAGTTATTCATTAATTTAAAAAGGTCTTGTTGGAAAGGAGTAGTAGCTTTTTTTCTCAGTTCTGTATTTAAATGAATATACTGTTTTAAGAATGGACTTTGACGAAACCTTATAACGCGATGGATTTTATCAAGAGTTAAGCCGTTGCGTAAACATGTTTTCAGATGGACGTAATGAATGACGTATTCGTATTTGTTATATAAATTTGGGATCAATTTGGTCGTTTTTCCTCCTGGAGGAATAAATTTTTGTGCGCAAAATGGATAGTCGTTATGGTTATGGTGTAAATTTTCCGGATATAGCAAGTCAACTTCCAGAATAAATCCAAATGGAGCATCATCTTCGACAGACAAAATATCTAGTTGGGCAATTTCATGATGATCTAGAAAACTAAAATTAGACATGGGCAACGATTGACACATACTGTAACCATATAAGTTATTGCAATCGATATATACTAAAAACGAGTCTGGTTTATTCATGTCATAAGTTTCCATGTACTTATTATTAGCCTGAGCATATCTGGTCGAACACATGCAAATACCACCTCTTATTCCTTTTTGTATGAGTCGAATTATTTCTAATTCGGATATCAATTCAAGCTTAACTCCGGTTTTTAATAACATAGCATCAAACGATAAGCTTGGAGCAGTTAAATAGAATGCCGGATCTAAATGATAATTTAACTTGCAAATGAACCGAAAGTTCTCAAAAATATCTGATAAAAGCAACACATCAGTTTTTAGGTAAAGATCAGTATATTCTCCCATATCTTTGATTTTAAATTCGGACCATACAGATTGCGCATGTGCGTAATCTGAATCGCTTATTTGTTCGTTGGAAAGAGAATTAAAAAACAAGTTCTGTGATGGAAGCTCGGTCTCTGTAAACTTATCCCAGCTCGACATATAATCGTAAGGATAAATACCTTTGCGAGTTAATAATTTATTTTTTTTAGTTTCAGGATAAAACTTGTTCAAGTGAATAAAATCATCTTTATGTAAACCATTCGCTAATTTTTCCAAGCTTGTTCCTAAAAATTTAAAAGAGTCTACAAATCGAATTTGTGCATACTTTTGATCTGAAATCCACAAAAACTTAGTGAACGAAATATAATTTTCTTTATTTTTTGGGATTACTTTCACAGGCCCTGAACATTTACTAAGTTCCTGTATAAACAAATGACAATCGTAACCTGCTAAGTTATGAAAGAAAACAGGGACCAATTTAGGAACGCGAAAGCGCAGATTGCAGTACTGGTGCGCGGCACCGCGATAACGGCCCGTTAGATGACAGTGATCTCTTACTTTGTCTGCAAACAATAAACCTTTACACATATGACAATTTTTGGCACGTTCATGAGCTAAAGAATCTTCTACAGTAAATATCATGGGAATTTCTTTTTCTAAAACGTTATGGATGTCTTTAATATGTCTATATAAATAATCTACGAATTTCTGAGCACAATCTGGCCCTCGGTATTGAACAAAACGATTAAGTTGCTCATCATAAGAGCAAATTATATGGTACGCGAAAGCGGCTGGTAAATGTATTTGTTTATTTGTAGTAAAACTACTGTCAGTGTTAGGTTCACAGTTCTGATAGGGTTTAAGGATTGTCTCAAAGTCAGCATACACGACAAATGGAACGTCTTGTTTTCGTTCAAAATGCTTAAATTCGAGATAGGTGCCTTTCTCCGGAAGTACCGTAGCAACCCCACTACAAACGTGACTATTGAAACCGTGTTCAGTTTGAAAAAATATCAGACAGTCTTCGCAGAAATAAAGCTTAGCATGATGTTTGGTAATCTGACCGCGAGCAAGACGCGGTAAATTAGTAATCAAAACATAATGCGACTTATTACCGCGTTCGATTAAAAGTAAATTGATTCGATGTTTCCTTTTATATTGCGATCTGTATAGAGGTCCTACAAGAGTTCGGTTGTTTTTTAAAGAATATACGTTAATACTGATATCAATATTGTGATGCTCAAACGTAATGATATCGGCTAAAGTGACAGGGAAACACATATTATCAAGTTTTAATACGTCTTTAAAATGAGGATAAGATGATAGACGCTCGCGATGGTTTTGACATGGGTAAAGAGCAGCAACAACACACCAGAGAAAACAATAATTATCATGATTTTGAATATTAATGCAAGCTTTTTTATTTTTTATTATCTTAGGTAAGTCTATGTAAGATGACGCTTTCAATGGTTCATACTTATTTATGTTAACTTCTAAATACAAATTAGATAAGAAAGTCCAACCAGAATCGCGCTCCTGAAATTCTTCGATTTTTTTCTGTATACTAATAATTATTGTGTTTAAAAGCTCTTCGAATTGATAATTTTGATGTATAGGAAAATTTTTCGTTGCAAAAGATTTCATTTCCTGCTTGTCATCTTTAAACAAAAGAAAATCGCCAAAATATTCGAAATTTACTTTGAGGGACACATGTTTTTTAAGCGAATTTTCCAAAATTTTTTGCATTTTAGGTTTTACTGTAATCAAAAATGATTCAGGTAAACAAGACTTCAGCTCATCAGTTGCCATTATTCTATAAGATGCTATGCGACCTTTAAAAGCAGACGAAATTTCAACAACCTCATCGTTTAAATTTACACCCGAATTTTTTCTATGCTTATTACTTCTAAGGTGCCCTACCCACTTCCTGCTTTCTACTGTAATTGAACACTGAGTGCAAAAGGGCATGTTTTATGTAGCGACTTTGCTTAAGCTGTAATCCTGGTTTTATATGTTAAATACACAATTTGATAGTTTCAATTTTAATCAAATAATAAAAAGAGACAACCTGCAGTATCCGTTAAAAGCAAAAATAAAAAGTACTAAATTAGTACTTACTTAGTATCGTTACAATAAATTTGACGTTAGCGTCCTTGAAAAGTACATTTATCTTTTTAACAAATTTTTGCTATGCCCTCCATTCAACAGTTTTATCATCGATTTGCGCCCTTAAAGTAATATCGTTAAAAGCGTTTAAATTATGGTTTCATAATAAATCGTTAACATTTATTAAAAACATTTATTAAAAATTACTTGATACACAATTTGATGCAGTTTAAATTTTATTCAAATAAGTAATAAAAAGAGACAACCTGCAGTATCTGTTAAAATCAAAAAAGTACCTACTAAATTAGTACTTAGTATCGTTAGAATAAAATTTGACGTTAGCGTCCTTGAAAAGTACATTTATCTTTTTAATAAATTTTTGCAATGCCTCCCATTCAACAGTTTCATCATCGATTTGCGCCTTTAGAGTAACGAGAGCCTTTTTCCAACGCTCCTGACGTAACTCACCGCGAATATCAGCAGTGTTGTACACCCGCAGCTCCAAGAAAAAGTCTCCGTTGAGGGTGCAAGCTCGTTTTGTTGACCCGTTCGGTACCCGGCTTATAATGGATGAATCAAGCGGATCAGTCTCAGCAGGCTTATGGTTAACAGCAACGTCTTCAGGAAATATTCCGAACACGTCAAACGGGTTTTTAGTTTCTTTTTTCTTGGGTGCAGCAGATCTGAAACATAACAGACATTAAACAATGAATAAGACAGTTGTACTTAGTTCGTCGAAATTCATTAAACAAATTACAAGAAAAATACCTTGGGGTTGACGGCTTTCTTTTTTGAGCAGGTTTTTTTATTTTTGGGATACTGACATCTGCAGCGGCAACGCTCTCCTCTGAATCAGATCTGAAATAAAAAATATGTTTTTATTACTCGACATTTAAAATAACCATATACATCGATAAAAAAAGAAAAAAAAATACCTTTTTTAAATGAAAAAAGTAGACAAACAATATTTAAGTAAATAGGTACCCAGCTGACAAAATAAAAAACATGAAATATGAAAATAAATATAAAATGGCTACCTGTTTGGAGCTGAAGCTTTTCGTTTTTCAGCCGACCTTCCCACTTTTGACCGAACGGTTCCGCTGTTTGCAACAGTGATGGGTTCAAACTCGGAATCAGACCTGAAAGGAAATTAAAAATATTAATGCCTGTTGGAACCCTACAAACAATATGAACCAAATGTTTTAATTTCGTTAGGAAAGTAAAGCGTTAGGTACGTTGAAATACATACTTACATTTTAATCGATGTATAAAGCAAATAAACTTTACTAACGTAGAAACTCTGCACAGCTTAACCTCTGAGCTGAAGATGTAGAAGACTTGATGCACTGTGCACGTCACGTTCGAAATTGGAAAGGAACAAATTAGCCCCGCGCAAAAGTTTTAAACGAAATTATTTGCTGATTTTACTAAATGAACTAGGGCTGTCGCATTCCAAATCACAATTGTGTATTATGCTTATGTGCACATAACAGTTCTTTATTTTACATTATTTAATTCTCGACGCGATGGAAAGAGGAACGTTATGAATTTGTCTATCTGTCTGTTGGTAAATCTGCCTACTTCGTATTCCACATATGCATGTATTCAAGATACCAAAAAACTAATCGAGAGTGAGTTGTAAGCTTTTTTTAATTTACTTTTTTAATTTTTAATTTACTTATTTATTTTTTATTTATTTATTTCTCACCAGCTAAATTAAGGAATTACCTAAATATTAGTATTTCAGTAATTGTAGTAATCATTATTTCTTTTAAGAACATTTATATTCGCATTTAATAGAGGTACCCATTAATTGTAAATTTATCCATTGATCATTGTCAACCCTACACCTTTATAATATGAATATTATTTCGCAACCACGCTTCATACATGCACCGCATTTGTATGTCAGCAAAAAGACGCCGATCGCACTGTGTGTCACATTACAACTTGATAACGTTGCGCAATAAAATTGGCTAATACCTAATTGGTAACATTTTCATGCTCAGTTCTGTACGTTAAAATTATAACGGAAACTGGAAAAAAACCTCCTCAGATCGTTCAAATAGCCTCAGTATTAACCGACTTAATTACTAAGTTAATGGGTAAGGTTAGTAATTGGTTAGCTCACACAACCAAATATCATCTTACCTCACCTACTAAGACGAAGATTTAAACTTAGGTAAAAACGTGTTCTAACTGTAATGTTTGCTACTTTACATCGTAATTATAAATACACATACAATTGTTATTTCCTAATACGAAAACAAACATTGTCTTGTTACAGGTACAAACAGGTATAAACCTTTTTCAATTTGAACACAAAAATAAACAATTCCTATATTATTAACATTTATGATAAGATAACCTAACCAACTTAGAAAAGTCGAAAAACAATAGACATTTTCGCTTCAAAGGTCAATATCTTAGAAACGGTTGAACCGATTTTGATAAAACAAGTCTAAGAACCATTGTTAGAAAACCTGTTAAATGAAAAACCGCATTTAAATCGGCTCATTCATTTAGGAGCTATGGTACCACAGACAGACACACAAAAATCTAGGTACAAATTCTAGCGCACGATGTCAAAGTTTAACATAAGCGCTGTCTGTGGGTTAAGCACTGAACTAAGTAGGTGTAAGTAATGATTTAAGTAAGTACCTTTGATGTACTGGTTTCGTATAGAATACAAATGGTTTCGAATAATTTCGATAGATGTCATCACCGCCTACTCGTATGTCCATTTGCATGTTAAGAACAATAAACCTTAGCGAGCGCGCTCGCTACGTAATTTGATCGAGTACCTAACTTACACTACAATGTCTTCGAGTTGAAATGACTTAAGTACATAATCATGTATATCACTTTACAACTCGTTTCTGATCAAACTTTATATTCTAGTCAGCAAGACAATTTTTACGTCAACATGATAAAGTGATATAAGTTATTTAGAAAGTGTGATAAAGTATCGCGGTCTCACAGATGGAGTTGTTCTACATTAACATCAATTAAATCACACTATTTGACTTAGTTTTAGCGATACCAATTTAAAATCATATTTCGGTTTTCACTAGTGTAGTGAGTTACACATTTTTATGTTTTCGTAATTTAAATAATGTTTACTTAGTGCTTTATTCCAGCGTAAATTAGTTTAAACCTAACTCGCGCTAACGATGGTTTTGAGATTCGTTGATATAAATAAATCCGACATACAATTTGCCGTGTACATAAAACGCGGTCATAGCGATACATCCGAAAACGGATGCCGGGAACTAACGCGTCCTGGGTGACCCGACCTTGTCTGTGGAGTCTGATCAGCTTTGCGGATGAGTTGTATACAAGCCTCGGTGGGAGGCATCCAAAACCACCACGCACACAAAAAGCGGTCATAGCGATACATCCGTAGGTGGATGCCGGGAACTAGACGCGTCCTGGGTGACCCGATCTTGTCTGTGGAGTCTGATCAGCTTCGCAGACAAGTTGTGCAAACACCTGAGTTAACCTGAGTCAAAGGCTGCGGCTTGAGACCGAGGAGCGCTCAGTGGCTTCGGCCTCGTGCATATCGGACTTGATCAACCCGGTGTGCATGGTGTACTTTTGCTTTTACTTTATCTAAGCTCAAACATTATTAAACATATCTATGTTAGGTTGTCAATTAGTTGAGACTTGAGTTGGACTGAAATTTAAATACATTGAATAAATTCCCGTCGGGTTGGCTTGTCGTTGAACCTCGAGTCAAAACTTCGCTCATTCGAACGAGAGGTGGATGCCCAATGCGATTTCAGGTGTAGGTTGAGCGTTATGATGAACGTCAATTCTGATAGGTTACTGTTAGGTTGGGTTCCGTTAGGTTTGAGTTGCTGTTGGGCTGATGTATTCGTTGCGTTGAACGAGAGGTGAAACAGAATGCCCAATGCGATTTCAGGTGTAGGTTGAGCGTTATGTTGAACGCAAATGCTGATAGGTCACTGTTAGGTTGGGTTCCGTTGGGTTTGAGTTGCTGTTGCGTTGAACGCGAGGTGAAACAGAATGTCCAATGCGATTTCAGGTGTAGGTTGAGCGTTATGTTGAACGCAAATGCTGATAGGTTACTGTTAGGTTGGTTACCGTTGGGTTTGGGTTGATTGTAGGTTGTGTGCAATTCATTGTATTATTGGGCTTCTGGATCACCACGAATGAGTGAGGGCGAAATTTTTCGCCCGATCGAATGAATGGTGGTCCAGAATGCCCAATAATATACTACTTATGGTGTTCAAGGAACACAGACGCAGGCAGGGAATTCCACTCCTTAGCCGTACGGATGATGAAGGAAGAGCGAAAACGCTTTGTGCGGATTTTGGGAATGCTGACAACATAAGGGTGGAGACCCCGCCTACTTCTGGTCGACCTGTGAAGGAAAGGAGCTGGTGGAATAAGGTTGTGAAGTTCCGAAGCACACTCACTGAAATGTAGCCTGTAAAATACCGAAAGGCAGCTACTCTTCTGCTATGGCGAAGGCTCTGGTGACAGAAATAAAGGGGTGTTATAAGTTTAACATACTGTATACCTGTTGTATCTATGTGTGGCATCGTAGCTCCCAAAAGGATGGATGGACGGTTTTTTAATAGAAAGCTAGTTTAATTAAGATGGTTCTTAGCTAAGTTTCATTGAAAGCGGTTCACCCGTTTTTGAAATGTTGAACTTTGAAATGACAATGTCGGGGGTTTTTCAACTTTTCTAAGTTGGTTAGTTTAGGTTATTTAAAGTGATAAAAAAGACAAGTTACATAAACATTTGTATCTGTAACTGAGTGATAACTTGTAGTCTATGGAGTGCTCTACATTTCTACTACAAGTCACTAAATAAATATCATGGGACAATTGACACCAATTGACCTAGTCCCAAACTAGGCAAAGCCTGTACTATGGGTACTAGCCAACGGATAACCATACTCATATGGATAAATAGATACTTAAATACATATTAAACATCCAAGACCCGAGAACAAACATTCGTATTCACCATGCAATCATCTGCCCCGACCGGGGATCTAACCCGGGACCTCAAGCTTCATAGTCAGGGTCTCTAACCACTAGGCTATCCGGTCGTCGAAGACAAGACATGTTCTTTCCGCGTACCCTTCAATTTGTTAGTTCCCTTCACATCTTAGTGTGCGAATTGACATCCCTGAGTTCGCTGCATTGTAAAACGTCTTAAGGACGAAACTTGACTAATAGCACAAGTAATTATAGCAAATAACACGTCGGAATCCAAGATGGCGGAACGTCACTTTTGACAGTTACGAGTTGCGCCCTTTCCTTCGAGCAATTATGCGAGCAATTGTTGTACCTATTATTAGGAACTAGATGTTGCCCGCTGCTTCGCTCTATGCCGAGGAACAATGCACTTTCCCTTTTTAGGGTTCCGTACCTCAAAATGAAATTACAGAACCCTTATAGGATCACTTTGTTGTCCGTCTGTCTGTCTGTCTATCTGTCAAGACCCTTTTTCTCTGAAACGCGTGGAGGTAGCATGTTGAAATTAATATCAAATACTCAAGCCTGCGGTCCCTTGAAGCTGTGAAAAAATCAACCTTCTAAGTCAACGCAATCAAAAGATACAGTAATTAAAAAGGCTATTTCCATACAAATTGCCGATTTCCAAAAACCTAAAGGGTACTTCCAGATGTCCTAGAAACTTGAAATTTAGTATGAAGGTAGCTTTTATAGCACCACTACTCCGAAAAGTCTCAAAATCTGAAATTTTTATGTCCGCCTGTAGATTTCGCAGACCAGTATAAGCTGCCTCCACACTGCGTACATTTTGCTTAAGAGCAGGGCTCTGCTAACACCGAACTTCTTAAAACACTGGGGAAAAGCGTTAAAAATTTTCTACGGAACCCTCGTGCGCGAGTCCGACTCGCACTTGGCCGGTTTTTTTTAATACGACGAGGAAGGCAAACGAGCAGTGGGTCACCAGATGGTAAGTGATCACCACTGCCCGAAGACACCGGCATCTCGGAGGGTTCGCAGATGCATTGCCAACCCAGAGAGCTAAGATGAAATGCCTCTTGTGCCCGTAATTACACCGGCTGTCTTAATCTCCACACCGGAACACAACAGTGCAAGCACTGCTGTTTAGCGGCAGGATTAGCACGTAAGATGGTGGTAGCGATCCGGACGGACCTCGCACAAGGTCTTACCACCCGCATTTCCTGGATGAAAGTTAGCCTATATTGTAATCTTGCGGATGGTAGGACCTTGTGCAAGGCCCGTCCGGATCGCTACCACCATCTTACTTGTCCTGCCGCTAAGCAGCAGTGCTTGCACTGTTGTGTTCCGGTGTGGAGTAAGACAGCCGAGGAAATCACAGGCACAAGAAACACTCTTCTGCAAACCCTAAAACCACGTTTTAAAACTCGGTTCAAAAGTAAGGTGTTAAGTCATGTACACAAACAGGGTGCCATTGAAGCAAGTGTGAAGCAGAGATAGCGCTTCCAGGCCATTAGTCCCCCTCCGGGGGTGGCTTTGATTCCGAGGGGTTTTTTTTTTCATTTTATTTTATTTGCGAGTTGAGATTGTTAGAAGTTTGTTGGTTGGATGCGTTTACGGTTCGAATTGGTCCGAAACATGTCGGGCTAAACTCGACTTGTATACGTGATTGGTCCGTTTATTTTACTATGAATGAGAACCAACTTATATTATATTTAATAACAATATCCTAACCAACTTAGAAAAGTTGAAAAACCCCCAACATAGTCATTTCAAAAACGGGTGAACAGATTTTAATAAAACTTAGCTAAGAGCCATCATTGAAATCGGTAAACCCATTTGGGAGTTATGATGCCACAGCCCACAGACAGATACATAGATAGTACAGATACACAGGTCAAACTTATAACACCCCTCTTTTTCGTCGGAGGTTAAAAAAGCTAGTCTGAAAAATGAAATCACAAATTATCTTTCACACAGAACCCCCTTTCAGCAATAGATAAATAGATTCAAAATATACTTCATTCACAAGAAGATCAGATACTAAATACAAACATGTGTTATCGTTCTATGCCAGTTTAGTTTCGCAACTTTTTGCACGCAGTCGGTTAATTCCTGGTATCAGCGGTAATTATCACACAGTTCAAACTTGTAACATCCCTCTTTTCGTCGGGGATTAAAACTGTAATTACACATATTTTCAGTATAAAAATGTGCAAGCTAGCGAAATGTAAGTAATATAATTCGCAGTTGGTTCACTACACGAGAGAGCGGGACGCCTCTACCGCCTGTCTCGCTCGCGCATTGGTTTTGTTTTAACTGCCGCGCTATCGGACGGGCAGGGCCACCCAGATGGCGGCCTAGGGTTGCCAGTAGTTAAGATTGATTACAAATAATAATAAATATCATGGGACAATTGACACCAATTGACCTAGTCCTAAATTAAGCAGAGCATGTGTTATGGGTACTAGACTACTTATAAACATACATATATAGATAAATACATACTTAAATACATATTGAACATCCAAGACCCAAGAACAAACATTTGTATTCATCATACAAACATCTGCCCCGACCGAGGATTGAACCCGGGACCTCAAGCTTCATAGTCAGGGTCTCTAACCACTAGGCTATCCGGCCTTCATTGATTACTTATTTATTATTTATATTAGTTTGATCTGTCTCTCTGCTGAGCAAAAGCCTCCCCTCAATACTTCCACTGGTTCCGGTCTTTCATCATCATGATCATGGTGGCCTTTTGTTGATCCACTCTTGGATATAGGCCTCTTCCCTCTTCTTCCACTGTTGGCGATCTGGAGCCCATCTCATCCAGTCTTGACCTCCGTGCCGTCGAACATCGTCCATCCAGCGCTGCGGTGGTCTGCCGCGCCCTCTAGTGTCCGCTCTGGGTTGGTGTCCGGTCTTTAGCAATTATTTATTTAAATAAAATTATTTCAGCGAAATAAAACGGATCACTCATGTGTATAAGTCGAGTTTAGCCCAACATGTTTCGGACTAATCCATAGTCCTTCCTCTGGGAGCACGCTTTGCCGGTAGCGAAACATAAACTGTGAAAAATGATCGAGTCTCACGGTAGTTTCATGTTAAAAATAGGTAAGTACCTTAAATTGTTGGAAATTGCGACACTACTGCGAAATTGAACTGAATGAAATGTGATGCAACGTTTTTTTACTTTTAAAAATATAATAATGCTATGAAAAAATGCGAAAGATATCCACCAAGATCGCAAAATGTAGTCATGTATATAAACAGCTGAAATTATGGAGTTATTTATAAAGTTTTTATAGTTTATTATTAAACTATCTCACGAAACTCACCAACGAAAATTACACAATTAGGTACATATTTTAAAAACGCGGATAACAGGGTTTTTCAAACTAAGAATTAGCTGTCTTTATTGCCACGAAAATAAAAAACAGTTTAAAAACCGGCCAAGTCCGAGTCGGACTCGCGCACCAAGGGTTCCGTTCCATTTCTTATCTATACACATAAATCATGTCTGTTGTAATGGGAGCCCACTTCAATATTTATTTTATTCTGTTTTTAGTATAATTTGCCAAATTTCAACTGTCTAACTATCACGGTTCATAAGATACAGCCTGGTTACAGGCGGACAGACAGACAGACGGCCGGAGGGATAGCGGTCTTAGTAACAGGGTCTCGTTTAACCCTTTGGGTACGGAAACCTAAAAAAGGATTTCTTTTACATAATTAAAATACTCGAAACGTAATAATCTTGTGGCAGCCCTGCCACGGAATATAATTACAGGCACACCGCGGAATTAATTTGTCAAAACATACATCGTCCGATGTCAAGCCCGTCACACACACACACACGCACACGGTGGACGAGACTAGTATTAATGCACTCACTGTTTCGATAAGTTATGATCGTGAGATTTTGTAAGTGGTCGAGTGAGCGCGCTGTGAAATGGCGAAACGTTGTGTAAAAGAAGTTATGAAAAGTTACTAGGTTAAAATGTTTGAGGATTAAAAAAACCCTGCATTTTAATTTGAATGTTCGATACATTTCTCTCGCAAAGAACCAGCCTCGCTATTCAGCGAGACAACGCTGGCAGCCTTTTGGGCACCATGCCACGGGGGCCTTATTTAGATTTAGGTAATTTAGTTTTAAGTTGTAGTTCATTTAGTGTTAGCTTATATTTAATGTCATTGTAAATTGATTTTATTATGTAAATAAATCATTATATATTGACTTACCAACGCCATGGACTTCGGTAGGACGAGCACGAAGTTTACGAATCCTGCGTAACGTTACGTTATCGTATCGAAATCGAGAAACCTCATATAAAATTTTAGTTCCAAATATTCTCACGGGCGGACGCTGTTCCAAACGTCATACAATTTCCTCGATAACGTAAACGTTCGTAAACTCAATATTCGTACTCGTGCCTCTGGTTAGCGCTTGAAAACGTCCGAACCAAAAGACCACTAATCGAGCGTCAGTCAGTCTTAGTTCGGTCGAACGACAGCGCTATGACGTTTGGCTGTCATCGAATAATGCCGTGTTGTACTGGGACACATTTTTCGTGAATTTTGTACTAGACCCAAAGTCCATGGTGTTAGTACGTCAATGGCTCAATATTCCAAAATCGGTTGAATCGATTTTGATGAAACTTAGCTAGCTTTCGATTGAAAAAAGCCGTATTCAAAACGGTTCACCCGTTTGGGAGCTATGATGCCACAGACATACACAAATACACTCATACACAAGTCAAATTGATAACATAACGTAATTGATAACGAGGTTAAAAATAAATTTCAAATAGTTGTTAAATAGTCATGTAAAGTCGTGATCCTAGTGGTTTGAATTGAATCTTGAGTTTTCGGAATTTACGTGCAGAATTACATTTGTAATTTATCATGTGCTTTTCGGTGAAGGAAAACATCGCGAGGAAACCTGCACGCTCCTGCGAAGCAATTCAATTATGTGTGTGAAGTTCCCAATTCGCACTGGGCCCGCGTGGGAACTATAGCCCAAGCCCTCTCATTCTGAGAGGAGGCCAGGCCCCTGTTTCCCCAACTTTACAATTGTCGGTTTGTCATGACAATTCGAACTAAATTTCTTGGCCAGTATGAAGCGCGCTATAACAAAAGCTTTTCAAGTCAGCAGTTAAATAAATAAAGAAATAAATAAATATAAATAAATATCACGGGACAATTTGACACCAATTGACCTAGTCCCAAACTAGGCAAAGCCTGTACTATGGGTACCAGACAACGGATAAACATACTTATATAGATAAATACATACTTATATACATATTAAACATCCAAGACCCGAGAACAAACATTCGTAGTCATCATACAAACATCTGCCCCGACCGGGATTTGAACCCGTCCCAAGCTTCATAGTCAGGGTCTCTAACCACTAGGCTATTCGGTCGTCAACAAAATTGACAACAAATTTTAATTGAATTTGTAAAGTTTGTGAAACAGGGGCCTAATGTTAAATAGAAAGAAACAAATATGACTTAAAAAGACACAATGAGTCATACAACGTTAGCTCACTCAACATTTTTTCTTTTTTGAAACGAGAAATACTTTATTTACATAATAAAAGCAATTCACAATGACATTAAATCTAAGCTCAACCTAAATAAACTACAACTTAAAACTAAATTAAATCTAAATAAGGCCCCCGTGGCATGGTGCCCAAAAGGCTGGCAGCGTTGCCTCGCTGAATAGCGATGCTGATTCTTTGAGAGAGAAAACTGCCAGCCCTTTGGTCACAAGTTGCATCAACTAAGCGCTTTTATAACTCAACATTATGCAGTTGAAATCACTTAATTACTTCATCACTTGTAAACAAGTACTACCTATAATTACCGCTATCACTAATACTAGGAATTAAAGCGACTGCGTGCAAAAAGTTGCGAAACTAATCTGGCATAACGATAACACAATAGTAAGTACCTAAGTATTGTTGACAGAGTGTTCTGTGAAAAATAATTGTGATTTCATTTTTCAGACTACCCATTTTAACCTCCGACGAAAAAGAGGAGGGTTATAAGTTTGACCTGTGTATCTGTCTGTGGTATCACAGCTCCTAAACGGATGGATCGATTTCGATGCGGTTTTTTCTATCGAAAGCTGTTTAATCGTGATGGGTCGTAGCTAAGTTTCATTAAAATCGGTCAACCCGTTTTTGAAATGACAACGTCGGGGGTTTTCCAACTTATCTAAGTTGGTTCGGTTATACAAGCTTTTTTTTTCGGCCACTTTCAGTAGTCGGATTGACTTGAAATTTGGTATGGATATGTAAATTGGATAAGTGAGTGAGTGGTTCCTGCCGTTTTTAATTCTATTCCATTTTTGCTGTATTGAGAATGAGTTTTGCTATAACTTTTTGTCCACGTTTCGTGGTGCATCTGTACGATCATTTGTGATTTGTTTCCAGCTGTGAGATCCTGTAATTGGCTTGAATATTACTATAGAAATAACTATGTAATTTGTAGCTGTTGGTTCTCCGAAAATCCTAATCCTAACTAATATTATAAATGCGAAAGTACCTAACTCTGTCTCTCTGTCTCTCTGTCTGTCTGTTTGTTACCTCTTCACGGGTAAACCAATCTAGATGAAATTTGGTAAGAAAATAGTTTGAATATTGAGGAATAACGTAGGCTACTTTTTATTCGCGAAAATTATAAACTTCCCGCGGGATAGCGATAACCGAAATCTACGCGGACGAAGTCGCGGGCAACAGCTAGTAAATAAATAAATACAAGTACAGTCAGCAAAAAGTACAATCGGAAAAAGAACTTGTTTTAAAAAATTTTTTTTTTTAATTTCCACTATCTTCCATTGCCAACTGACGTTAGCCAGACGCATTTTTTTTATTTCACTTTTTTACAGTCCTTTAGTTTCGAACCTTTACGATATTCTGCTAAGCCCCCGGCTACCCTGCGCCTGCGCTGCGTGGGCGACGCGCCGACTGCATTTATGGGATTTTGTTATACCGGGTGTTGCAAATTGTTGGCTATTGTATAATGTAGATAAAAACGGTAAGTATTAGTGGAGTGCGATTCGTGATTTTGTCACGCTAACGACTTACAGAACGTACCCATACTACCTACGTGAGCCATTTTCAACAGTTTTTTATGTTGCCCGCGACTTCGTCTGCGTAGATTTCGGTTATCGCTATCCCGCGGGAACTATACAATTTTCCCGAATAAAAAGTAGCCTATGTTATTCCTCAATATTCAAACTATCTTACCAAATTTCATCTAGATTGGTGCAGCGGTTTTCCCGTGAAGAGGTAACAAACAGACAGACAGAGACAGAGTTACCTTCGCATTTATAATATTAGTTAGGAAGTTAGGATTAGGATTGATAAATTTCCTCAAACATATCGCAACAGCCTGTACAAAACAATAGCAATTGACAACTATATCGCGTCGTGTGAGGTCTATAGAGTCGTCCCACGCGACATATATATAGGCATACATATTTTTTATATGTTGTATATTGCACGTGGGTCGGGGATGGGACGCGGAAGTTTCATTGCTACACTCAAAGCTGTGAAATAAAAGAATCACTCGCGTATATCGAACACTGCGCGCCAACGCTCCGCTCACTCGGCTGCGAGTACTGACAGCGGCGGATGCATATCGATATTTCGTATGCTCGGCTTTTTTAAGTGAGTGATTCTGCCTTTTTCACTGTATTCACAAGAACGAGCCTCAGAATACAGAATAAACCAGAACTCGCGAGCGCGCCTAAAAGTGAGGCAACTAAAACTACTCTTAAATAGAGCAGTTTGGTACAGTCATCTCCGAGCACGCAGCGCATCGTACGACTGACAATACTAATTAATCCCTTCTTGTGACTTTCTGACACACAGAAATGCCGCTGGGCTTATAAAAAACAGAATATGATTAAATTTGAAGTATAAAGTAGGTAGCGAAATCAATAAAAAATGGACTCGCTCCGCGGCGTGCGATTATGACTAGACGCGGCTTCTGGTTTATTCTGTATTCTGAAGAACGAGCCTATGATATATTTTTTTAAATGGCCGGCACCGCCCTTGTAAACGCCAGAAGTTTTATTTCAAAGTTCAACATCTTTTTTAATGATTTTTATGAAACTTAGCTAAGAACCATCTCGATTAAACTAGCTTTTGATAAAAAAAAAAACTGCGTCCAAATCTGTTCATCCATTTAGGTGGTACGATGCCACAGACAGATACACAGACACCCATGCACAGGTCAAACATATAACACACCTCTTTTTGTGTCAGGGGTTAAAATTGGTCCAGTTTGTCTCACCCAGCCCCTATTCAAGATCACTCGATATGGCCGTATGGAATCAAAGAGGTTTTTAATAGCTGCTGTGAAATTCGACGGCAAAACCATTCTAACGGTATTCCCGTGTCAAGATTTAACACGAAACAAAACGCACTCTAACATAAATCTATAATTAGTTAATGACCACACACTCGAATCAATTAAAACGATAATAGTTAAAAGCGTAAAAACACGTCTGAACCAAAGTAAAACGGAACACACCCAAAACTGTGACGAAAAGAATTTAGCCGTCGAAATCCCGTAACAGAAAACAAACTGGCCGTTAACAAAAATAAATTCAAACAAATCTGACTCTAACAGCCTACAAAATAAGGTAAAATTAACACTCGTAACTCTGTTTTGACATAACGGTCTCGTAAATACATCAGCGACAAAATTTAGTTTCACTAATCGGAGTATTAATTTGCTAAACGCCTCTAAAAATAGGTAATCGAGAACGCACTGGTTGGAGGAGTTTGACAGGTGCAGCGTTTGGCGCCAAATTCGCTGTCACTCTGACAGTTATGATGTACGCGGCTAAATAAATAAAAAGCGTGGGTTAATAAAGTTAATTTATAGGACCACACATCGTGTTGGATTATAATTATGCTTTCAGTTTTCATAACAGTCTGGCTTGCGTTTGATGTGAAGGGAAGGTTAGACCGAAGCCTGAATATGAGGCGACTTTTCGTTTTTAAACTTTTTTAAATGGCGTCATTTTGAAATAACACTTTACAATATTTGGTCATGGGATTTTGTATTACGAGTGTAAAGGATACTTTAGATACCAAATTGCAAATAATATCGAGAACCAAATTTCATTTTAATTGTATATGCTTAAAAAGTGCTTATTAAATTGGAATCACAGTCCAAAATTACCTAATAATATTGTCACACGGCCATAACTTAAGTTCTTCCGTAACTGCCACCAATTTGAACCGCTTTCCCCTAATTTCATAAATTAAAGCGAAATTAACGAACTAATTAATAAAAAACCCAATAAAATTTTATCCAAGCTCACAAACTTAGTTCCACCGGTGGCCAAATTTGTAACTAACGCCTCTTCATACTAATTACGCGTCTTTACTACGACAGTAACGCCACTATCGATAGCAAAACAGAAAAGTTTTACATTTAAAAAATCCGCCATAAAAACGAACGATCGTCAAACGTTCGTTCCAATTAACTTTTTAATTACTCGCATCGCTATGGACCAAGGAAACTATCTTTGAGCCATTGACAAATAGGTTGGACGTTTTTTACTTTCTAGGGTTCCGTACCGAAAGGGTATCCGTCCGTCTGTCCACCCATTAGGTCTGTACCTTTACACTTGAATTTTTCACAGAATGTGTACAGTCAGCAGAAGTGGCTAAGCAACCGAAGCGGTCACAATCATCTACACAAGCTCTATATCAAGTCTATAACAATAGAGCCGTGCTTAGATAATTGTAAACGCGTCCGTTGCTTAGCAACTTTAGCTGCTGGCTGTACCTATTACAGTCAGCAAAATAGAGCATTCCCAGAGCTTCAAAAACGCTTACGCCACAAGTGCGCGAATTGTGACTCAGCATTGCTCATGATACGTAACGTGTGTTCTAAAATGGTGTTTTGCAGCATTTGTAATTGCGGAAAGTCATCCAAGAGGGCTGTGTATTTGTGTATCTGTGTATCTGTCATCATAGCTCCCAAACCAATGGACCGATTTCAATGCGGTTTTTTCAATCGAAAGCTGTTTTAATCGAGATGGTTCTTAGCTAAGTTTCATTAAAATCGGTCGACTCGTTTTTGAAATATTGAACTTTGAAATGGCAATGTCGGGGGTTTTTCAACTTTTTTAAGTTGGTTAGGTTAGGTTATTATTAGTTGTGTGTGCGGAACTCTCCGAGCGAGTGACCGACTCGCACTTGGCCGGTTTTTAAAGGTTCATTGTAGTTTTTTTTTCTTTCTTTGCTTGATAAGATGGCCGTGATGGATTTGGTCTAATAGCGTTATTTATTAAAGTCAGCTTCTGATAAATCGTAGAGGGCAGTTTTGTCAATCTGAGATGAAGTTTTTTTGGACAAATGATTGTAGATCTTCTTGTCATTACTTGAGTACAGAGGTCCGTCGGTGTTTTAAATGATTAAATTAATTATGCTAAAAAAACATACAAGAAACAGTCAAGGTCACCAATACTCCACAGAGTCTCAAAAATATGTACTTATACAGACCTTGTTGCTGCGACGGTAAGGTTGATGTATACATATTTTTTTAACTTTGCACGGATTCTTTTTTTTGTGAGTCTTTGACCTGTATTGGATTTTGTTCAAATTTGGAATGGGGATAGATTAAAACATGGGTTATCTTTTAACCCGGAGAATTGTATAGTTTCTGCGGAATAGCGATAAGAAATTCTACGCAGATACATTAAGTATGTTGATGACACCTAAACATATTTTTAACTTTACTTTACATAGCAAACAATTAAAGTGGTATCCTTTCATTACCAAAACACTTTTGAGAAACTAATTAATTTCCCAAATGTTTCATTAGCCATAATGAAAACGGGATAATGACCGCGATTACCTTATAGGCTTGATGAGCTCCCGATATTTCGACGCAGTTACATGCAACATGCATGCATGTTATTATGTATAATACAATTAACCGCAAATCATTTAAAACTGTTATCCAAAATGCTTTTTATTCGTAAACTGTAAATTGTTCAGTATTCATTTCAGGGCCCTCTCGTCGAACCCTAAAGGTTAGGCTAGGTTTGTTTTATAAAAATCCTGAAACATTTACAGTTTCGGAACAAAAAACACTGTGGGAAATAAAACACTTGGGAATTTAGTCAGTTTGGCAAAAGTTGTAATCAATTAAGGTACTTTTACATATCAACATTTATCTATACTTCAAAGGTAAGCTTAAACCGATCGCAACCCTAGCGCGAGCTTGACAGTAATTTGACAGCTGTCAAACGTTTGACGGACGGCGCGTTTGAGGCATTAGCTACTGTTAGCTATTGTTTGGGATTGTAGGTACAAATTTTAAGCCAAACTAGCTTTTGGATGCGACTTCATACGCGCCTAAAAATCCCGTTTATTCCCTATCCCGTGGGAATCTCGAAAAATCCCTTCTTAGTGCACCTCTAGGAGACTCAAGGTATATGTTTTCCAAATTTCAAGTCTCTAGGTCCAGTGGTTTAGGCTGTGCGTTGTCTGTCAGTCTATCAGTCAGTCACGGTACTGTTTTATAGGTATAGATAGGCGGTCTTATCTATTACAGATTACCAAAATATAGAAACCAAGAGGTTAATTTAGGTGGCAGAAATTTGACGTGACGTAATATGACGAGGTGACGTCAAAGTATTTCGGTTGTCTGTAAGCGATAAGACCGCGCCTATTGTCTACCATACCTGTTTTTCTGTAATCACCTTGTACTGTTTTGTGGTAAAGAATATTTGTATTGTGTTGTATACCTAAGCACAATGTTACACGCTCTGTTCCCATACAAATCCATAAACCCTTTTCTTCTATCCATGAATGGTCGAACCATTTAAGACCCTTAATAAGAATAATTACTTACTTAAAAAAACTTACATTACTTTGTGAGGAAACCGCACGCTCCTGCGAAGCAATTCAATGATGTGTGTGAAGCTCCACGTGGGGAAGCCCTTGGGCTTGCCCTCTCATTCTGAGAGGAGGCCTGTGCCCAGCAGTGGGACGTAAAAAGGCTGGTGATGATGTTTAAAAAATTTAATTGAACGTCCCACGATAGCTCTGCATGAGATATTAATTGGCAACCCAGAAAAATTACGCTGTGGTAATACTTTTTTCATGTCACTCAGACATTTCTTTCATTAAAAATAATAATGATAGTAGCAATCAAAAGTTGCTGTTTTTTTTTTAATATTAATAATTGGAGGACAATTTTGCCAGTGCTTAGTAGGTTTTGCTGTTGTAAGATAAAAAAAAATCGAGAAAATCCGGGGTTGCGGGTGTCTATGGACAGTGGTAATCACTTCCCATCAGGTGGCCCACTTGCTCGTTTGCCTTCCTCGTTGTATAAAAAAAAAAATATGAGAAGCATTTTAATGTTGGATGGTGAATAAACGATGACCATGTTTAATCTAATCAAAAGTTCAAAACGAGTTGTTTGACTATAAATCAGTGTTGCCATAAACAAACTTCAGATTTCTACTGTTGTCAGTTCGTTGCAGAGTTATCGTGGGACGACTATAGTTGTAAAAAACAGTATCATACAGAATTAGTTTAGCCTAGCTAATTGCAGGTTTCCTAACGATGTCAATATATCACAGACTAACGAATATCGTCGTTAAATCAAATAACTGGAATATCATATGTCATGGATGTATTGAGTAACAGGACGGTACACCCGCACGCAGCTGTGGCTTTAGTAGCGAAAAAAAAGTTTTAATACAGTTGCTCAAAAAGTGGTACCAAAAAGTGGTACTTTTTGTAGCCGTGTATCGTGCGGAAAGTTGGATTTTTCGCACTAGTGCTTTTTACTTTTCCAAGGAGCCAGTGGTGTTCCACGATGACGGTCTCCAGGAGGACGAGGAGGAGGATTTTTTTCCAAGGTAGGTATGAAATGTTAAGTCAATCCAAACATTTCCAACTTTTGAAAGTGTACTGGACGTTTCTTAGCAAAACAGCTACGACTGCGCGACACATTTGTTAGAACTTTCACTTGTAGGTTAGACATTAGACAGAAGATTATTTTGTAATACTTTAGGCTTAAAATTTTTTTTTTAATTTTTTTGATTAGTTTTTCCTAGCAAAAGTCAATGATAACCCGTGTCAAAAATCCGCTAGTGTCGCTAGTGTCAAAGTGAGGTCTACCTGAGGGTCGAGCACGACTTTATAAACGCTGCGTAACGTAAAATCGAATAGTAAACGTCGTCGAGTTTGTGTGATGTTTGGAACAGCGCCCGCCCGTGAGCGTATTCGGAACTAAAAGTTAGTATGAGGTTTCTCGATCTCGATACGATAACCGTAACGTAATGCTGCGTACAGCATTCGTAAAGTCGTGCTCGACCCTCTGTAATTTTTTTATCGGTGGCAAACAAGCATGCGGATCGCCTGGTGTTAAGCAATTACCGCCGCCTAGGAACGCTTGCAACATCAGAAGTGTTACTCGCGCGTTGCCGACCCTTCAAAAGGGGTATCCCTTTTGAAGACCGCCATGCTGTAATTCGCTGGGAAAACCTCAGAAGGAAGCTCATTCCACAATTTAAGCGTTCTTGGGAGAAATAACCTTTTAAACTGTACAGTACGTGACAGTTGTAGTTCCAACGTGTGAGGATGAACCCTTGCCGAGGACGAGCCGAGAGCTTGTCTCTCTTTTTTCTAAAATACGGGTTTTTTTTTCACTTTATTTTTTTTTAATGATAGAGTGAGCTTTCTTTGTGTAATTTATCTGTGGTTACGTATTGTAAGATCTGATGCAACTTGTTTTTAGAAAAAATGACTTTGTGCCAAGTTTCTTGCGGCGCATTCTTCTTGGCAATCATGGTCTTTCCGAAAGCGCTGGTAGACTCAAAAAAATGACGTGTAAAAGAGCATTCAACTGCCTATTTGCTGAATAAAATTTTGAATTTGAATTTGAATTTTGAATTGAATTTGAATCTCATTGGCGGAGAATAAATAGACCTTACTCGACTCTAGCAATCCTAGCGGATTTTTGACTCGCCGTAGCCTTCAAAATGTCCCGCTAGTATCGCCATCGGCGCCTGCGCACTGCAGTGTCCGGTTACTTCGCGGTGGTTCTAAAAATTAAGTCATCACTCACAAGACTTGTTGTTGTTGTCTTCTTTTACATGCCGGGGACGGCGATCGACCACACGCACCAAGAATTTTATAAATCCTAATCCTAACTAATATTATAAATGCGAAAGTAACTCTGTCTCTCTGTCTCTCTGTCTGTCTGTTTGTTACCTCATCACGGAAAAACCGCTGCACCACTCTAGATGAAATTTGGTAAGAAGATAGTTTGAATATTGAGAAATAACATAGGCTACTTTTTATCCGGTAAAATCACACAGTTCCCGCGGGATAGCGATAACCGAAATCTACGCGGACGAAGTCGCGGGCATCAGCTAGTAAGTGAATAAACAGACAGGAGTTCCCTGAACACTGTAATTCACAGGTCGACGTCTGAAGTAGGCGGCGTCTCCACCCTTATGTTGTCAGCATTCCCAAAATCCGCACAAAGCGTTTTCGCTCTTCCTTCATCATCCGTACGGCTGAGGAGTGGAATTCCCTGCCTGCGTCTGTGTTCCCTGAACACTATAATCTGGCCGTTTTCAAGTCTAGGGTGAGGGCATTTGCTAGGCAAGCGTGCTCCATCGTAGACCACGTCTTCGCTTACCATCAGGCGTGATTGTGATCAAACGCAATTAAGCCAAAAAAAAAAACGAAAAACATTTAAGTATTTTTTACACAAGAGGCATTTCATCTTAGTCGAGTATAGACTGATTTGTTTCGGATTAATCCGTAGCCCTTCCTCTGGGAGCACACGCTTCAGTGGTAGCTCTATGATTGAATCTTAAGGTAGTTTCATGTTAAAAGTGCATTTTAAATGTGAAAAATATAAAAAGTTCACTAAAAGGTCGTCATGAAAAATAAAAATTAAATTAAATGCGATTAAAGTAAACGCAAGATGCAATTTAAGTAAAATTAGATGTCACAATATATTTAGCATAGCAGCTAGTATTTTATAGATGAGAAATCCGTTTTTCTACTACATATGAAAATTAATATAATAATAGACTCTGTGGAATGCCTGAAGTGGTGCAAATATGCAGGCATTAGTAGTGCACATATTTGAACCGTTTGGAGTAGAATTCATGGATCCGTGGGGACAGTGCAATCAGCATTTACATTACAAGTCATTGTTGACCAAGTTAATAGAGGCTTCGGGTGACCAGGGGGCTGGTTTTTTCCTAGCCAGAGGTTAATCATTGCCATCCAGCGTGGCAATGCTAACAGCCTTCTGGCCCCCGTTTCATAAACGTGACAAGTGACAAATGACAACGACAGTTTGGTGTAGATTACCGGCTTGAAAAGTTTTTGTATTACCAGACTTCATATTAACTTGGAAGTGTAGATCGAATTGTCGTTGTCATTTGTCACCTGTCACGTTTATGAGACGGGGGCCTGGGCACTTACCGCACGGCAGTGATATGGGACAGCTTTGTTATTAAAGGTATACATTTAGTATGTATTTTTAGTTTTAGTATTGTTTTAATTAGTGTAAATATATTACTTACTAGCTGTTGCCCGCGAATTCGTCCGCGTAGATTTCGGTTATCGCTATCCCACGGAAACTATATAATGATGGTGGCCACAGATCATATAGAGTCATCCCGCGGCTAGCGCAGCCAACATGGCCGACAGACTTGAGAGTAAGGTGACCATGACATGGTACAAATATAATTACGGAAACTGTAAATAATTTTCCCAAATAAAAAGTAGCCTATGTTATTCCTCAATATTCAAACTATCTACTTACCAAATTTCATCTAGATTGGTGCAGCGGTTATCCCGTGAAGAGGTAGCAAACAGACAGACAGAGAGACAGAATTACTTTCGCATTTATAATATTAGTTAGGATTAGGATTATGTGCTTTTAAATAAATGTATTTGTACTGCAATATTATATTAAATTATTCGACACAGCTACCGCATAAAGCCATCCAAACGCTTTTATAATCCTTATTTTGACAGCCCGCCTCAATGGAGATAAAAACGCGCGGGACAGAGACGGCGCCGTACGCGAGAGCGGGACGCAACAGCGCGCTGGGTGGCATAGTGACTCATTGTAACTGATGGGTAGCTAAAATGTCTTAAGAGAGGATTATGGGTAAGGTCCCGTGGGCAGTGGTGGACCATTTTTAAACCCCTGACTCAAGAGATTTACATATTCTTTTTATACAGCGAGGAAGGCAAACGAGCAGGAGGGTCACCTGATGGTAAGCAATCACCGCTACCCATGAGAACTAACAACCACAAGAGTCACTAGTCCGTTGCCGGCCTGTAAGGACGAAAAGGGATAGAGGAAGGGGGATCGGGCCTCCGGCACTCTCGCTGACCGAACGAAACGCAACAGGGGTCGCTGTTGCTTCACGCCGATTTTCTGCGAGAGGGTGATACTTCCCCGGACGAGCCGGCCCATTCGTGCGGCAGCAAATAGCTACAGTATGGCTCTCTAATCAATAAGAAAAACATAGACAAAAATGAAAAAAAAGCAATTAAATTTAAAAAAATAATAACTAATGCTCTCATCGGGATAACACGCTATCAATATTTTAAAAAATCTTAATCATAGTGAAATAAACGGATCACTTACGTATGTCAGTCGAGTATAGCCCGACATGTTTCGGAATAATCCGTAGTCCTTCCTCTGGGAGCACACGCCACGCCGGTGGCGAGACGTAAACGGCGTGGCGTGTGCTTCTACTACGGATTAGTCCTAAACATGTCGGGCTATAGTCGACTGACATACGTGAGTGATCCGTTTATTTCACTATGATTGAGTCTCACGGTAGTTTCATGTTAAAAATCATAATCACATCAGTTGAAAAGATAATGCTGCAAAATTTGCTTATAAGAACTTTATTTCGAAGTAAAAAAATTTAAATTAAGTCAAACCACTAGGCTCTCATGGGTTTTTACAAGTATACAATACAGTACAAAATAAATATTCTTTATTGAGCACAACAAAATAGTTCAAGGAGCCAAAAAAAAACATCAAATCGTAAATTTCTATTTTTTGACTTGTGTTATGTTTATAGTGAAAAAAACGGATCACTCACGTATGTTAGTCGAGTATAGCTCGACATGTTTACGTCTCGCCACCGGCGTGGCGTGTGCTCCCAGAGGAAGGACTACGGATTAGTCCGAAACATGTCGAGCTATACTCGACTGACATACGTGAGTGATCCGTTTATTTCACTATGATTGAGTCTCACGGTAGTTTCATGTTAAAAGTGTGTTATATTTCTTTACTATATTATAAGAAGAACCATATATATAGAATGAAACTCCTGTCATGTGCCCACACTCATAATACTGCGACAATTATGTACTGAACCCTTTCGAATTTTTAGGCTCCATCTTGCCATTATTTTTTATATTCATCTAAAGTGTTAAGATTTCGTTTGAAAGTTGCGTTAGACGAGGTTAAGTAGGTTTGTTTAAAAAAAATTGTTTGTATGAAAAAAGTTTGTATGAAAAAGTGCGATGTTTGAAGTGCTACTGTTGCGATGAAGTATTAGAAAAAAAAGGTGCCTTTTTTAATTTATTGATTTGAATGTTTATTGTAGGTACAGTTAAGGTTATAATCCTACAGTGTCGTAAAACCCGTAAAATATTCTTAACGGGTTTTGTGATAACTGTATTTGATTTACTGTTTGCGTATTTTGCTTGTTTTTTAATAATTAAAAACCCTTTTTTTGTTTTATTAAATCGATAAAATATTATTTTCCCAAGAGGAGGTTCTGTTGAGTAAAAATCTTTCGTAATTTCTTTGTTCGATTGACGAAAAATAAAATTACGTTACCAGTTTTTTTGATAACGTAAATTAAATAGAATTTTCATTGTTTTTTTAGGACACCGGCCTACTATTTTAATATTAGATATATACATACACATATTATAATCTCAGTATTTGAACATTATGATATTTGGATACATTATTTGTCATATGCTTTTGTTTTAATAAATTTTGTATTTTGTGTGTAATTTTTATCGGCTCAAGAAGGATTATTAACATTTTTTGCGCCATTAGTACTTATTTCCGTCTCAACAATACTTTAAGAATCAATTGATATTTTCTACATAAAACAGTACCGTGTGACTGCCTGACTGACTGACCACGCACAGCCTAAACCACTGGACCTAGAGACTTGAAATTGGGCAGACACATACCTTAAGTATACTAGAGGTGCACTAAGAATGAATTTTTCGAATTCGTCACGGAATAGGGAACTAGCCCATATTGAAATATTTGACGGGGACAAAGCCGCGGGGCATAAGGTAGTTATCTATATTTATAAAACACTTCCGCTACTGAGTGACTGACAGACAACGCGCAACGGAAACCCTAGGCCCTAGAAGGCTGAAATTTTGCATAGAGGTTGCCTTTATGATGCAGACAAGTACTAAGGAAAGATTTGTTGAAATTCCCACGGGATAGAGAATAATGTTTGTAAAATAAAGTATAATCACGGTGTCGTTATCACGTATAAGCAATTAAAAAGTTTAACTTTGTGTCTGTGACGTAAGTGGATTAAAACTTATTTTTTATTTAATTCTAAGCATTCTAAACTAACCCTCGATCGTAAATCAAGTTTGATTTTTTTGGAAGAAATAGTTAAAGTAAAATAAACTAAAAAAAAGCTCAACATAGACGGCCGCTATCGCGTTAAGCAGAGGTCTAAGTGCCATACGAAATGAATGGTACAGAGACCCCTCTATAGTGGAAGGCTTATTATTTGAAAGGACCGCGATATTGTATCATTGGCAGTCTTCTTTGTTTTAACGTCCTTGCTAAGACTGAACTAAGTCCTATTCCCCCTCCGCTGCGGCGGTGTGCGGTTCGTATCCGGTTCGAAAGACCATGTAGAAATCACTGTGTTTGGGGTTCCAAGTCTGCGATATTTAATTAAACACTGAATAGTGCGAGTACTTCGTGTACTTGTCAAGCAGAGGGTCGTGGGTTCAAACCCCGGCTCGCACCTCTGAGTGTCTCGGAATTTAAGTGCGGAATTACATTTGTAATTTATCATGAGCTTTTCGGTGAAGGAAAACATCGTGAGGAAACCTGCACACTCCTGCGAAGCAATTCAACGATGTGTGTGAAGTTCCCAATCCGCACTGGGCCCGCGTGGGAACTATAGCCCAAGCCCTCTCATTCTGAGAGGAGGCCTGTGCCCAGCAGTGGGACGTAAAAAAAGGCTGGTGGTTGAACCCACGACCCTCTGCTTGAGAGGCCTTAATAAGTCAAACCACTAGGCTATCACGGCTTAACCTAACCGATATTCACTAATTGCTTCGAACTAGTTTTAATCACTATTCACTACTAATTAATGAACTAAACTTAACAAACCAACCTTTTAATTCTCCACTTCCCCATTTTATAACTTCTATAAGACTGTTAATAGTAAAAAAAAACGCACATTCACCAGACCAGTATGCTCAGACAGACAGACAAAACGACGAAACTTAAGATATCTCAATTAGTTCACACAGTCATAATCTGTAAATAGATACCCGTTTGCCAGTGAAAAAACACCTTTAAATGCAACTATTTAGAACACAAAATCCAACTCCTGCGCCTACCATTAAATTCCTTCTATAATCCTTTCCAAACAAACCCAAGCGAAAACAAACTTTATCGATTTAAAAATAGAGTTAAATTTGATGTGTGAAGTATAGTGTGGCATAATTTGATATGCAAATTAGAATCGTATTACAATGAGATAAGGTGTACAATAGACGCGTTTGATGGGATGTGGGGTACGGCTTGAAATGTTTTGGTGACATGCGCGCGACGTTTGGTTCGAAAAGGTGTGGAGTCGGCTTTTTAATTTAAAAATAGCAATAAAACAGATAATTTTTTTGTTACTTTTTCTTGACGATTTATATTTTTCTGTCGTATTTAGTCTAAAAATGAACTAAAAAACAATTACTTTGCTCACCCGCGACCACTAATGACAAATAGTTATATCTGTGCGGCAAATGTATGTTTCCATGCAACACCTCCACCTCCACTGCTACACGAATCAACACATGCCACACAGACCCAACTATCACCACCACCACTATACTAAACGCTGACGCGTTTCGGCACTCTCCACGAGGCCATTTACGAAGCACAACAACAACCGCTCAACATGCCACCACTTCCACTACTGACATATGTAAACCATGTACTCAACTTAGTTAATGACAAAACCAACGTACCCACTAATATTTTATAAATTCCAAACTACCCTTTTATGTAAGTCCTAAACTACCCTTTTTTAAGAAATGAATTCCAAACTACCCTTTTTATTTTTATTTTTAATCTACGCCAGGTACCCCGTTATTTTTAACCGAGTACGGTAAAAAGAGAAGTCATGTTCTCATTATTACTATGACACATTATTAAAATTAGAACCAAGTCGTAACAAAGGCGAAGAAACCAAATTAACTTGTTCATTAATAATAGACCCCATGTTGTTGTACCTAATTATTTCCAATTGTTCTAAAACCGATAGCCGCAAACCCTTATCACAATAATGTAAAATTTCGTACGTATCTGAGTCTAACAACGAATGATTCGTTTCTAATAAATGCTTGGCAAAGTTTGATTTCTCTGGATGATCATGCCTATATGACGAGACATGCTCTTTAAATCTAGTATCAAAGCTTCGACCGGTTTGTCCAATGTATACTTGACTACAGTCGCCACAAGTGAGTTTATATACGCCCGACCTGTTCCCTTTATCCACCTTTTCTTTGTTATTACAAAGTCTAGAACGTAAAGAATTAGTAGTCTTAAAGGCAACATTGATGTTATTTGATTTTAAAATATTATAAATCTTGTCAGACAACCGGCCAACATAAGTAATACTAGATCTAAATTTGTTAGTAGGCTGAGATGGCAACGCAGAGTAAAGCATGCTATTCACTATCCGTCCCTGCTTCTTTTGAACCAGACTATTAACCATTGCTGTACTATAACCATTTGTTGTTGCTATCTGATATATAGTATGTAACTCAGAATCATAATGCTCTTTCGAAAGAGGTACAGTTAGTAGTCTATGTACATAACAATGGAAAGCAATGAATGAGGAATGGATGGTGTTTTT